>OX243811.1:1252917-1270417 GCA_945859605.1 Lumbricus rubellus | reverse complement strand
TGAATCACAACAATTAAATACAGTTTCAATTCAATTTGTTTATTGATCAAAACAAATAGGCTACAGATAATGATACATTCAAAACAACAATTAACTGTAGTTGACAATAATGTACTTAATCCTTATTGCGTAGGCTATCTCAGGGAGCAGAGGGTTAACCGAAGAGAAAAGAGAACATTGATTAGAGGCAATTATAATAGATGTTTATCTCGTAAGTTGATGATAAAAATGACAGTTGTTTGCAATTATAATTAAACAATCGTAGCAAAAGTCAAATTGCTACTATCATGGACGTACATGTACATGTAACACTGAATTTTAATTAACAGTGGAATCAGTGTTCACCTTTTGGTCCTATGTTGCAATCATCTACTGTAACGTGTAAGGCGATAATCCCTTACTACTATTATTGAAGCGCCTGTTTTGTATACAATATATGGGCCTACATGAAGCAAATTCAAGCGACGTGAACGTTATTTTGCTCTATGATCTGAATCTCAATGTCTCCAACAAATTAGACGTTGTTGTTGAGCTGAATCATGTTGTAGATTTAAATGTTTTCTGTAGCCTGGCACTCATACATGACTCTGAAGTTCGGCTAGTGCGAGCTTTTTTGCGACTCAATTCGCACGCCCTGGGTTGCTATTCCCACCGAGATCTCAAAGGCCGTTACGGTAGAGTCCGAGTTCTCGTTACATCAGCTTCGTATTCCCGTTAGGCCTGAAGGACGAAAGAAATTGCATAATCTTCCCGAGTGCTAAACAGATGAACCCCGCTTTATGACTTGCTCTGGATTGGATTGAATTTTTATCATTTTCTTTAATCATTTCTTTCTGCAGTAATATGTTAGTATACAATGTAATTGGTTCAATAAAATGAACATGAACTTCGTTACACGGGCGTGTGTGTTATTCTAGGGTTGCCTGCAGGTGCATAGGTGCATTGGACATCCTCAGGAGGACAGAGGGAAACCAAGCGAAGTGAGGTTATCGAGCTTCGCTAACCATCTTTTGATTGTTTACTTGATTGAAGCTGCTGATGTAATGATGCTTAGATCGTTGATTGAAATGGATTGATGCTTTATTCGCTGATTCTGTTCAATCAGAACATTTTATTGATTGAAAAACTGAAGTAGTGATTGTTGATTGAAGTCGATTCTCCGTTCAAAAGAAACGTTCGAGTGTGTCAGTGATTGAAAACTGAGGTTTAAATACCTGATTGAAATTGAATGCTTAACTGAAAAGGAATGTTCGAGCACTCCATTGATTGAAAACCGATGAAATTGTGTTATAGCTGCTGATTGAAATCGCTTGCTTCACTTCCTGTTCGAATTGATTGAAGTAAGAATTGATTGCGTTGTTGATAATTATTACTGATTGAAATTATTTGATTCCTTGATTCGTCCAATCAGAGCTTTCGAGTATTTCATTCTGTTCACGATATTCGCCAACTGCGTTGCGCTTGGTATATTCACTCCGTTTCCCGATGGAGATTCAAACTACCTCAACGGATCACTAGTAAGTACCAACCACCATTTATTGTTATCATTGATCATCATCATTGATCATCACCATTATCAACATCATCATTATCTTCGTCGTCGTAGTCGTCATCATCATCGGCATCAGCAGCAGCAACGTCATTGTTTGCTTTGCTCTCATCGGCATGATCTATAGTATTCATGATCTTAAAATCATTATGGCACTAATGATGGTGATGATAAAGGTGGTTGAGATTATGACAACGATGATTGATAATTACGATTGGAACAACGACGTGAACAATGTACATGTATCTAAAGTTTAGACCAGAGTTATTATGAAATTTCATGTTTAAACTTCAACGACCTTAGAGTTGGACCTGAATAACATTAGAGTTGAAAGTTCTGTCATGGGTTATATAAACTTTTTAGAGTTTCGACTTCAGTGATATTAGACTTTCAAGTTTAAGGCTGAATTACATCAGACTTTCAAATTTGTACCCGAATGACATTTATTTAGACATTCAAGTTTGTACACCAATAACCGTGAACTTTCAAGTTCACAACTAAACAATATTGCAGAGAAAGGTTTAGACCTGATTGACAGTGTAGAGAAAATATGGGCTCACAAAAGACTCATAAATTGCAAACCTTCGATCTAGCCACATTGAACGAAATAGCAAAAAATCCTAAACGATATTAGTCTTACAAACTAGTGTGCTACTGAATCTGTCTCTATGAGGTGCATGTTGCTCATACACCACTGACGTTGCATTCTTTCTGGCGTAGACAGCGAAAAGGCGTGTTGGTCAAGGAGACCGTTGTAAAACTGACCAAGTGGCAGTTCGTTAACGGTCCCCACTAGATGACTGTTTAAGTGCGGATTGACCGGCGCTTGACCACTTGTCAAGCGGTGGTCATTTCGTCACTGGAATACGTGGCTTTCAGCTCTTGCAGTGAATTTAAAGAGAGTCTTAATTCTGCGAGTGGAAAGTTTAGTGGCGTGTTACGCAAATGAGGATAAAAAAGTGGAGTGATATTATGTAATCCATATTACCGTAATTCTATATCTTTTTATGGCTCTAGTCTATGTTACTCTCTTTTATTCTCATTCCACTTTTATTCTGGTTTCTCTCTCATTCTGATTCATATCAATCTAATCTCTATTAATGCCAACCATTCGGTTATAACAAATAGGCATTTTAGTGATTTTATGTTCAAATTTATTTATATTTTATTTAAGTATTAGTTCAAATTTATTTAGTGACTCTAAGTGTTTTTAAGTGCTCTTAATGTTCAAGAACTCTAAAACCAAAGCAAACAAAATTATTATCTAGTATAGGAATAAGCATACTGTACCTGCTCATTGTTCAAAACAAAGTAGATGGATGTTAGTTTGCAAAAATAAATGGAATGACGTTTTCAACTTCTCTTCATCTGGGGAGACACGATTATCAATCAACCAATCAATCAATCAATCAATCGTGAAGACACGATTAAAATGGGGGATATAGTGTGACACCGGCAAAATAAACACACGTGGACGGGGTCGTAGGTTTTAAGGTAGAATTTTCGATAGATTTTAGACAGTGACGCTCAGGATCGTCATTAGTATTATATTAGGCCTATTCGTTGTTCACGAAAACAACTGATTGGCAGACCTCTTTCAGGTAAAGAAAACAATTATTGATCAAGTCAAATTGGAATATTATTATATTATGCCTGCGATTCTCTATACATGCATAATTATATGTCTTTGTCTGTTGAATTTACATGTACGTATAACAGATATTTAACTCGCGATAACAGAAAGAACGATACAAGGTTACCTAACAACAATCATGTGTCTTATGTCTATATACACATTACACAAGGATCAGATTTGTCAATTTTTCCAGCATCACTAATCATTAATAATTAATGAGCAGAGGGTGGATATATCTGTACGAAACGGGCGAGATGTCGTGTTTGTCATCTCTGGTTGGTAACAAGAAGTTGTGAGGAGGGCGTGGTCTCAATTCGTATGGATGACGATGACGATGATGATCAACAACCGGTGGAAAAAGCGGACGACGGAGAATTACATGGAAGTCATTTCTGGAGAGACTGGAGCCGCCGCGGGCAATGATCGGTTTCCATGACAACGGAGAAGAGATGCAGCGAGAGCGAGACACGCGTAGTCAGAACGAGGCTCGCCAGCAGCACTTCCGGTCATCGGTCGCCAATTCAAAGCATCCGGTTTGTCTAAACACAGCCGGATCTTTACAGGACCGCAGGTTGATTGAGACGGGGAGAGAGACAGACAGACACTGAGACACAGAGAGAGACATACAGACAGGCAGAGAAAGACAGAAAAAGAGATAGAGACAGAGAGACATAGATAGAGAGAGAGACAGACGACAGACATACAGAGACAGAAATAGTGAGCCAAAGACACACGAAGACTGAGCCATACATAGACAAAGAGAGAGACAGAGACAGAGATAATTAGACAGAGAGACAGACAAACAGACAGACAGACAGAGGCATGCAGACGGACAGATACAGACGCAGAGGCAGAGAGAGAGAGAGGGGGGAGAGAGAGGCATGCAGACGGACATAGACGGAGGCAGAGGCAGAGAGAGGGGTGGGAAGAACGGGTCTGTAATTAAATCCCATCATCCCTTTCGAGCTGCGTGTACTAAGACGACGAGAGACGTCGGAACAAGAATTGAGGAGCGGACGCATGCAAGATGGCGATCCGTGTTATGACCACCACTGCCACCACCACTACCACCATGACCACCATGACCACCGTCGTCTCTATTCAGACCGGCGGCCAATTATGTTACCATGGCAACCATTTTTTGCGCCATTCGTCGTCGGCTGACTGGTTAATTACACCCGATGGCCGCCGGGAAAAAGTAAATCGCCCGTAGTAGCGTAAGCGCATGCGCGCCGACCAATAACGTTATGTCAACCGCGACCCGCATCGCTTAACCTTGCGCGGTTATCCGAAACCGTACCAGACCCGGGGTGATTGTCCCTTGCCGTCGTTGCTGTATGGCGCTTGGAATTATGGGAACAAAATGGCGTCGACTGACAAGTACAGAGGAAGAAATTGCTATGACAGATATATACGCGGATTTATGTGCGCCACCGCACGGCTACCGACTGGCGTCGTAATTAGATGGCAGCAGCAGAGTCGGTGCACCACAGTGGTACGCCCAACAACGACGAATCGTCGAATGCAGCTGACGACGACGACGACGACGACGAGGAGGAGACGGCTTTCTTAGGTGCGATATTGATTGATGGCCAGACTAGGAGGCTACTGCAGCAGCGACGGTCCTTTGGGCCGACGGTGGACGGACGGACAGGCGGTGGACCGGTGGTTGCGGTCGGTCGGTCGGTCAGAGCGTTGTGTCATCATGTGTGGAGAAGCTGGAGACTGTAGGAAGCCAAGCGAAGGAAAGGATGATCGCTGGCGTGAACACATTCCGACATCAAAATCCATCTGATCTAAGCCTATTCTATTCTCATATCGTAGCCGTTCTTGTAGAAACAGCAATAGTAATAGTAGTAGTTGCAACAGCAACAGCAGCAGCAGTAGCAGTAGCAGTAGTAGTAGTAGTAGCTGTTCCGGTGGTGGTAGTCTATTTCGATGGTCTACTTACGATTGCAGACGGCAAGAACGACGAAATATTGAACACACCAAACTGAACTTACAACGAATAGTAAAAATGCGGCGAAGAAAAGAAATAAGAATAATAATTATAAAAGACTGTGATACTCTCATTCTCCTTAACAGCGGACCTGCCAGCTGTTTAGTAAGGAAGAAAGATGTCATTGATATTAGATTTATTGCAGTCGAAATGAATTTGCTATTATTGTGGAAACTTTGGGCATCTCTCTGGCGACTGTAACAGATCAGAAATTGATGAAAGACGACAGTTTTCTGCTATGTAGACAACTCGTCGTCTTCGTATTTATGAAGAAGAAGACACGAATGGTTTTGGTGAGGTTGAGAGAAAGTCAACTGAGAAATGAATGCTGACTGAGAAAGATCGCATTGGCTGAAGTAAGACAGAAACAAATGATGAAAACTGACAGTCGTTAGTTAGCAATGTAATTCTGTCAGACAAAGACAAATGTTCCGATGGTTTGAGACACGTTGGAGACACGATGTATACCAGTTGACCGAATGTCACACATCGCAATACATGAAAGATAAAAAGAAAGAGAAAAAAGGCGCAATAATAAAAATTACGATGTAACATCAATTGGACTAACACTGTAACTGGTTTAAACGGATTATTGGTATTGACTGTTTGACGTCTTATAAGTTTTTAGCGTCATTGTGGAGAGAATACAATAATGCTTTATTCTTCAGTCAAGAGAAGATTCTAAGACCTTTTATAAGCTTACTCTGGCATAATATGCATTATTAAAATATCATGTAGTCTATAATTGATACCACTGTCACGGCTTGGCTTCGTTACAGCACTATACAAATTGTCATTGTTATTTTTGATTGTGTTAATTGAACCAATCAAATATCGTAAAAGATTCATAAATATTTGTCTAACGCCATTGCGGTGTCCAACGAAATTTTGGCACGTCTTGTTGTCAATATCTTGTTGTCTATCACACAAGACGTTCTTATCGATTCAGGATTATCGATTGAAAAATCGATCGGTCGGTCTGTCGGGCGCTATATAAAAACTTGTTTACACAATGACCGGACGCTCTTAGATGAACTGTGGTCAATTGACTGCCATTCAAAGGTTTTTGACAAACTGACTGGCCTACTTGGTGTAAGTTTGACTGACCAATTTAGTGTCAATTTGACTGGCTAGGCGGTGTCAGTTTGACCGGTTAAGTTAGAGTTTGTTTGACTGGCTTACTTAGTGTTCTTTTGACTGGCTGATTTAGTGTCCGTTTGACTGGCTTGTTAAGTGACTGTTGTTCACTTTCATTTATTGTCAGTCAGATTGGTTCTATTAACACCAGTCTGACTATAAAATAATTAATGTCACCCTGGATGATTTGCCAATTACATGACATTGTATTGTCAGTCTTGAATTTTGGTCGTTGTGTGTCACATGTTAAGCTGTCTTACTTTATGTCTCTCTGGTTTGTCGATTAATTTGGTTATTTGGATTGATTTGCCAGTCAGTCAGTCAGTCATTCAGTCAGTCAGACCGACCGACCGACCGAACGACTGATTGACTGACTGACTGACTGACCGACCGACCGACCGACTGACTGACTGACTGACCGACCGACCGACCGACTGACCGACTGACTGGCTTAGCCGCAGAGAGCTAACTGGTATGTGTCGTCTCAGAGGAAATTAGTCTCCACGTCTCGAGGACATCTAATGATTTTATAACGAAGCCGGAGTTTCATGGCGGGAACCGCGAATGGCCAGAGGCGGGAAAAATGTCGTCTGCCGCCTCACGTAAAGAAGCAGACGAAGACGACAACGACGCTACTGCGCATGCGCCCAGCATTTCATTTCGAGCCATCTGTCGAGGACGAATGGAACTAGCGGCTTTACATCGGCAACGACGATGACGACGACGACGACGACGACGACGACGATGGCTGTGTGTGATACAAGTGCGCTTCAACAAAAGCAGATAACGAACGCACGCACGCACCGACGGACGGACGTACTGATGAGCGGAAGGAGGGATGAGGAGGGGAGAGATGAAATGAATGAATGAATCAATGAATAAGTGAAAGAGAAAAGTGTGAACGAATGAATGAATGAATGATTGAATGAATGAACGAATGAATGAATGAATGAACGAACGAATAAATGACTGAATGAATGAACGAACGAACGAATGAAGTAATCATAATGAATATTTTGGCATATCCTTACAGAACAGCTTACCTACAGCCTACAGTACAGTAACTGTTGGCATTAATTAACAAGCAAGAGCGTACTTATATTTTCAACACTGTCTCTATTAGGTTGGTTAGTTTAGTAATAATTTAGGTTTTCAAAATTGGTGATCAAATTGAACTTTCTTTTATATTTCTAAATGACGTCTTGAATGTTCCGATCTATTTGAAATAATTTTGAATCATTGAAGAAACTAGCGACTTGTCGTTTGTAGGAAGAAAAAACGAGAAACGAAATACTTGACTCGTGATTTTAGATTCATGCAAAGCTATCAACGGAGGAATTCACACGCCGATCATTGGCAGTGTCATTGACGATGTTATACACTGTGCCCCATAAAAAACACACCAAAAAACTTTGTCATGAAACGCATGTAAGTCTAATGTTAAATAAGAAAAAGTAATGTTTCATTTAAGAAGATGTTCGAAGTGATGTCCCTTCGCTTGAACGCAGGCTATCAGCCTTGGCCGCCACTGTTCAATAGCTTTGTCAATGACACTCTGCTTCAACTGTGCCCACACAACGATGAGGCGCTCCTTCAACTCGTTGATGTCCCGTATTGCTGTCTGGTAGACGCGTTCCTGTATTAGACCCCAAATTCTGTAGTCAACGGGATTGAGGTCTGGTTAGTTTGCTGGCCAGAGTTCCGGTTCAATGAAGCTTGATGTTTCAAGTCGCAGCAACGCAATGGTGTCCTATGCGCGATGTGCTGGGGCGCTGTCCTATAAGTTACTAACCTCTGTTTAAATGTTTCCAAACACACCTGCGTCACTGCCTCCAACAGCAACCACCTCTGTGAGTAAGTAAAGTGTACAATATTTTGTGGCAAAATTATTTGAGAAACAACGTACAAACTTTTATTACAATTGGCTTAGTTTTATAGAAGATTTTTGAAAAGGTTTTTTGGTGTGTTTTTTATGGGGGCACAGTGTAGTGTCAGTAGCACAGCAATGTCGGTGTCAGCGTCTTTGATGGTGCCGGTGTCTTCGATGGTGTCAGTGTCAGTATCTTTGACGGTGTCGGCGTCATTGACGCAGTCAGTGTCACTGACGATGTCAGTGTCGTTGACGCTGGCAGTTTCTTTTGTTCTTTGACGGTGTCAGTACCTACATGTATGACTGTCAGTGCCAATGACCCTGACAGATTATTTGACGCTCTCAGTGTCTTTCACGGTGTCTATGTCGTTGACGATGTCAGTGACTTTCGCGGTGTCAGCGTCATTGACACTGTCAGTGTCCTTCACGGTGTCAGTGTCATTGACGCTGTCAGTGTCATTGACGCTGTCAGTGTAATTGACGCTGCCAGTGTCTTTGATACTGGCGCCGGTGTCTAGGGCGTTGCCAGCGTCTGGCTTTGACTCTGCTGCCAATGCCATTCACCGTCCATTGTCGTTGCCTTCTCATTTCGATTCAATTTGCAATCGTCGACCGACCGACCAACATACCCACCCATTCACCCATTCACCCACTCATGACCCACCCACTCATGACCCACCCACCACCCTTCTCTCATCCCACGACCAGCAGCACAGTCTAGCGTGGGTCCGAAGCAGAGGGGCCGACAAAACCGGTCGCCAGAGGTCGGACATTGTTGTGAACAAATGTGTGGGCTTACATGTGCCAGCGATAATGAGGGTATTAGTGCAACGTCGACATCGAGGCTGGAAGGCAATTTTCTGGACGCGATCGACGAGTCCTCTGCAGCTCGTAAAGGCTGGACGACAGACATTTCGATTCTTAAAGCGGTCAAATCACCGGATCGACCCCGATGATGTGATGGCCTTCAGATGGAGGAGGAGGAAGGCTGTTATGTGGGACGACAGCTAAATGCCAATCCATCGAAGCGGTTCAATAAGATCGAAGACTTTTGCGAAGACGTGAATGGAGGAGGAGATCCACGTTTGTAAGAACAGAAAATGATTGGAAGGAAATCTGTATGACGATCAGTGGAATGTTCTTAGCTGGATTCTTAACATGATTCAGCATTATCTCATCTAATCTAATTTGATCCAATCCAGTCCGATATAATCAAATATAACATGATCCAATCTAATATGATCTGATCTAAAATGATTTAATCCAACATTGTCCAATCTAGCATGACTTAATCTAACACGATTTAATCTAACATGATCTAACACGATCAAATCTAACATGATCCAATCTAATAAATTATGATCAAATCTAACATGATCCAATCTAATAAATTATGATCTAATCCAACATGATTTAGCCTAATCTAACACGATTTAATCTAACATGATCTAACACGAACCAATCTAACATGATCCAATCTAATAAATTATTATCTAATCCAACATGATTTAGCCTAATCTAACACGATTTAATCTAACATGATCTAATCCAACATAATATCATTGTTGCATACAATGCTGTAATAATTATACGATCATGCAAAGTTGCCTAAGTTAATAGTCTATTACAGATTGAACCTTGGCTCAAATCGCAAAAGGATTCCAAACTTCGGCTTTTAACCTATTTCTTTCTTAACCTGATGGACATCACGAGCTGCATTGTTCCGGCACATGGGCCGCATGTGGTTCGCGGGCCGCATGTTTGAGACCACTGATCTAATCTAATAATATTATAATCTAATCTAGTTATTGTTCCGTTTCCAATCATAGCAAAACTGAACACTGCCGCTGTAACTATCTTTCCTTTCTCAACAAACAATTTCTGACCAGACGTTAGAACATCATCAACTGTTTAAACGATCTAAACACAAAAACAATTATTGTTTCACCCGATGAAATTAGGTGAATTGTAGTAAGAATGCACCTTTCGAGCCCGCTTCTGTTTGGTAGTGCTTCACTGTGGAGTAAGAGGAAGAGGATTGAAGGAGAAGCAGAAGAAAGAGGAATATAATTAAAACTGGAGGAGCAAGAAAAGAAAAAGAGGAGGAGTTGGGAGTTGAGTGGAGGAGGAGGAGGAAAGATGCGTGACGCAATATCAGCTGCACTAGACTCTCTCTGGACTGTTTGTTGAATGTGCTGGTTGATTTGAGGATAGAACGAGATTGGTCACTCACTCACTCGGCCATTGATTCGGTCATTCGGTCACTCTTAATATTGACACTCGTTGGGTAACGCATTTTCTCAGTCATTCGGTCAGTCATTCGGTCATTCATTCGGTCATTCATTCGGTCATTCATTCGGTCATTCATTCGGTCATTCATTCGGTCATTCATTCGGTCATTCGGTCATTCATTCGGTCATTCATTCGGTCATTCATTCGGTCATTCATTCGGTCATTCATTCGGTCATTCATTTGGTCATTCATTCGGTCATTCATTTGGTCATTCATTCGTTCATTCATTCGGTCATTCATTCGGTCATTCATTCGGTCATTCGGTCATTCATTCGGTCATTCATTCGGTCGTTGGTTCGATCATTCATTCGTTCATTCATTCGGTCATTCATTCGGTCATTCATTCGTTCATTCATTCGGTCATTCATTCGGTCATTCATTTGGTCATTCATTCGGCCATTCATTCGGTCATTCATTCGGTCATTCATTTGGTCATTCATTCGGTCAATCATTCGGTCTTTCATTCGGTCATTCATTCGTTCATTCATTCGGTCATTCATTCGTTCATTCGGTCATTCATTCGGTCATTCATTCGGTCGTTGGTTCGGTCATTCATTCGGTCATTCATTCGTTCATTCATTCGGCCGCTGGTTCGGTCGGTCTGTCTGTCGGCCACTTATCTATCGGTTCCCGATGCGTGTGGCTCAGACGGTTTGACCGGAAATTTGTCTGGCCGAGAAGCTCACGCCTCCTCCTCATCCTTATCCTCCTCGTCCTCCTCATCCTCGTCCTCCTTTTCCTCCTACTTCTCCTTCTCCTCTTCCTCCTACTTCTCCTACTTCTCCTCCTCCTCGGCGTCGTCGTCCTTCTCCTCATACTCCTTCTTCTCTTCGTTCTTCTCCTCCTCCCATCGTGCTTTCGCTGATGCTGTTTGAGGTGAGATTATTCATATTGGCTGCTCGTCTATGACGTCTGCATATTATGTCCATCACTGCCTTTAAGCATCTTTAGGTCTCGCTGTCTGTGTCTGCCTGTCTGCCTGTATCTTTTCTGTGTCTGTGTCTGTGTCTGTGTCTTGTCTGTGTCTGTATGTCCGATTGTGTCTGTTCTTGTATCTGCATGTTGTTGTGACTTCGCTTGTCTCTCTCTCGAATGATCTTGCTCATCGCTTTTGCATGTTCACCTGTACGTCTTCTTGTGCATGTGATTGCGTCCGCATATAATTATATTATACGTCTGTCTGTTGGTCTGTATCTGTCTGGCAGCCTATCTAGTATCTATCCATCTGTCTGCCTGTCTGTATGTCTGCCTGTCTGTCTGCCTGTCTGTCTGCTTGTCTGTTTGTCTGTCTGTCTGCCTGTCTGTTTGTCTATTTGCCTGTATGTCTGTCTGTCTTTATCTGTCTGAGTTTTGTACCGCTGGTCATCCCCTAGTGCTATGTAGACCCTCGCCCTTCCATTAAGCCTAGTGCTCGGGGTAAACACACATCAGCAGCGACGCACGTATTCAGAGGGAGTGGCACGCCAAGAGGACGGGCGAGGATGAGGCAAGCGCTGCAACCACTGCCACTACTGCTAATAGGATTGGCACAAAGAAAGGCGACGGAGAGGAATGAAGCAAGAAAAAGGACGAATTTGGTGGAGGAGGATTCATGCATTTATTATGTCTACTCACTTAATCTGCCGCAACAAAAAATCCGCCTCTGCTGCCGTTACAGCCTCCGAGATGTTTTCGCTGTCTGCAGAGATTAAATCTCGAACGGATAACATCCCGGCTCAATTGTTAGAACAGCAGCTCTATGTAAACAGAACTGTTGGGAAATTAACGGAGAACTATAATATATCGGGCCATAAAAACTGGCTGTTTCGGCCGCTAATAGATAGAGCCCCAAAGTAGCATGTAACATGTAAATGCTATACGTCGTTTGGAAGAAAGATCAAATTGATGATTAGATCTGTTCGAAATATTAACGAAAACATTGACGGATTGTAAGAATGCAGCAGCTGTACTTTCCGTTTATTAAATGTTTATGAAATGGGCTCGCTTTTTTCGAAAACCGATTCTGATTTCCCAACGAGCTATAATCTGAAAACTTGCTGGGCAAATCATACACTCGCAATTATCACAGCATTAGTAGTATTATAGTATTATTCATTTATTATTATTTATTATTATTATTGTTAGGGCTGTTGATTTAATCGCGTTAACGCGTGCGATTAACGCGTTTAAAAATTTTGCGATTAAAAATTTTAACGCATTAATCGTACGCGATTAAAATGGAATCAGACGCAGAAAAACTCGTTTAAACGAAAGGTTCATACTTAAAACTAGTGATACATTCTTTGGCAAATATTCCCAAAAAGAATTTGAGTGGGCTATTATCGTAGCAATTCTTTGCTCAACTATCGCCTAACATGCGTTAAACGCTAACGACGAGCCGTCGACATCGGTTGCATCGTATCGTCCACTAAAGTTGTTTCCTCACCCCGTCAGACTACATTGGTTGAACTCCAGGAGATGGCAAGACCATTGGATCTAGGTTTCAAATGATTAATGTTTACCGAGGGACAACTGAGACCAGGTTTGGCAAGAACCGCAACCTCTTGTGAAAAATTGTGACTAAATAATGAGGTTCAATATTGATCTAGTAACTGTTGTTAATTGATAAGAGCATCCCTTGAACCGACCAATGTAAATAAACTGGCCTGCATATACAATTGGCTGAATAAATAATTAATTTAGATAGTCAGAAAACGGTTGTCTAATTTTCATTTAGGTCTATATCATTTTAATTAAAGGTGGCTCAAATGAAAAAATAACGGGAGTTTGAGGTTTTGACTGATTTGAACAGTGTTTCAATTCAATTCTGTCTGTCATACAAACTGTTCAATAAGCTAAATGCAGATTAAATAGGCATAAGCCTACTAAGCCAAAGGTTATTGAGTATGTTTGCAATAGAAATAATGCAATCAGTCATTAAAATCATATGCTTCATGGGTCCTTAGAAAATAGTAAGATTAATATTTTTGACGGAAATGTTTTGCGATTAATTTGGCGTTAATTGCGATTAAAAAAATTAATCGCACGATTAAATTAGGGTAAAATTTTTAATCGAACAACAGCCCTAATTATTATTATTATTATTATTATTATTATTATTATTATTATTATCAATTAATTGTAGTACTAGAAGACAGTAGCAGTTGAAGATGGAGTTTAAGATAGAGACATGGAGTAATAGTATTTCGCATAATATATTGCGCTCACAAGATAAATAAATACGATTCTCCATCTCCATTCTCCATCTCCTCCATCTGACCAGTCAATCTCTATTTCTCAAGTCTCTTAAATCTTTTTTCTTTGGTCGTGGCTGGGCTGGGAGCGCCTCTGAGTAGTTTCTTGAAGAGGCGCTATATAAATTCTAATAATGAATGAATGAATGAATGATTCCTATAATTATAGACTTAAGATAATTGCGATTGCATGATTAGTTGCTGTGTCTCGTTTAGAAGATAATCTACATGTAGATACGATTGAATGACAGCTTGAAAACAGCATTGTCTTCGAAAAGACAATCTACATTCTGTCCGTTCTGTCAGCCTCCTTAATATGCCGGAAACGGTCTGTTTGTATAGAAATGCAACCACTAAGTCTATGACGTCTTTGAAACAAATTGGGAATTGTTGTTGGACTGGAGACAAGATTAACTGGAGAGAAATCCATAAGTCAATAGAACAACTTGTGAGGGGGGACTCCCACATTCTGTGCGAACAAGGAAATAGGGATGCTACCATGTCAGCGGGTACAAAATCCCCTTGACAGAAGAGATAGAAAGGCATCCAGCGATGCTCAAAATTTCGGCCATTACCCTCTCACTCTGGCGGTGCCAGACCAGGGCCTGGATAGAAGAGGTGGGCGACGACAGGCATCTTCCCTATGAAACAGAAACTGGTCCAATTCTAGGAGAGACTTTTACCAAAAATACATTTTCATGATAATAATTAGTCCTCACGGTGTTGGAAATAAAAGATTTATCCAACGGATGTAAAAATTTCTTTACATGTAAATAATGACCGCGTCTTCAAGGCATTTAATATAGCAAGCATTCATGAATAATATTATTATAAAATTTTATATGGAAAGAGAGAGGAAGGTGGAGAATCCTGGAGACGGTGAAGCTTCAGGACAGACATTCTATTCTATTCTATTTTTGGATTTATAAAGCGCCTCTCACAGTACAACCTAATCAGAGGCGCTCCCAGTGCGAAGAACTCCTGGAAAAAGAAAAGTCTTAAGACATCTGGCAGAAAAAGTAAAACCTCCAGATAAAATCTGAGCACGAATAATAGTAGGAAGGCCATTCCACAGTAAAGGGCAGACAGAGGCAAAGGCGCGTTGTTGGGCTGTGGCAGTCCAAGAACGTGGAACAAGAAGATCATGACGATCTAAAGAGCGGAGAAGACGGCCAACGGTAGCTGAGAAAGGCTTAGACATGCGCCTATAGAGATACATAGAAGGAGATCATTGTGCCTGTATTTGAGAAGTTAGAGAGACAAACAGACAGACAGACAGGCAGACAGACAGACAGACAGACAGACTGTGTGCATGCGTGTAAGAAGAGAGAGATATTAAAGAGATAGGGAAATATATACATTGAAACATAAGGCCAGATACCTAGAGATACATAGAAAGAGAGCAGCATGATTGTGTGTCTCTTCCTTCTCGTGCCTATGTTTTTTTCTGTGTGTGTGTGTGTGTGTGTGTGTCTGTGAATTGGAGCATACGTGTATTACTGTAGAGAACAGAAAGATGTGGTAAGACGACGAAGGGCAGATAATATAAAGACTATGACAGAGAGGCGGTCACGGCAGAAAGCATCTGCAATGGCCGGCTAATGCCAGTGGACGGCTCTTCAGCGATGCAGAGTGCGCCAATTCAGCCTCTTTGAAGATGCTCACCGACGTGTCATGCGCTCTGGCCTCCGGTGCCAATTATCCCTCGGGTCCCCTATCTGTCTCTGTCTGTCTCTGTCTGTCTCTGTCTGTCTCTGTCTGTCTCTGTCTGTCTCTGTCTGTCTCTGTCTATTTTTGTCCGTCTCTGTTTCTCTCTGTCTGTCTGTTTCTCTATCTCCCACCCTCCCTCTCTCTCGTTCTCGCTCTCTCTCTCTCTCCCTCTCTCTCTCTCTCTCTCTCTCTCTCTCTCTCTCTCTCTCTCTCTCTCTCTCTCTCTCTCTCTCTCTCTCTCTCTCTCTCTCTCTCTCTCTCTCTCTCTCTCATCTCTCGCTCGCTCGCTAGAACTCGCCTCCTTTTCCCCTCTACTGGACTCTGACATCCGATGGTGAGACGTTGAGGAAAGGGGAGTGAGGGAGAGGGAAGAACACGAGAAGGAAGAGAGAAGAGAAGGAGGAGAATGGAAGGCGAGGATGAGCAGAGAAGAGATATGAAGAAACAGGTGAAGAGGAGAAGGAGGAGGAGGAGGAATAGAGAAAAGGAAAAGAGAGGATGAGAAGAGACAATAAGAAGGAGAGAAAGGAGACGGAGGATGAAATGAGGAGGAGATGGAGGAATATTAGACGATGAGGACATGATAAGACAGAGGAAGAAGAAAGAGAGAGTGGAGGAGAGACGAAGTCCTCTTCGTGGAGACAAAGGAGGAGAAGAGGAGAAGATAGTGAAGTGATGGTGAATGAGAAGATAGTGAAGTACTAGTGAATGAGAAGATCGCTGAGTATATTATTATTGAAGCGACCTTGTAAGAATGTGTTATGGCGCCATACAAATTTATTTCCATTGTTATCATTATAATGGAAGAGACACGAGGAGGAGAAATGTGGATTCAGAAAAGATTTTCTAAATGATAATAATTTATAATATCGACAGCCGTAAACATTAGTGAAGTAACATTGCTGTCCCGACTTGAGTTTTTCCACTACACCCACGTTTGACATTATGCGTCGTGACGTTCCAATTGACCAATAAGGCATTTCCACATCTAAGAGTATTGAAAAGGTTATCACGGTGTCGAATGTTGGGTTTTCTTTTACAAGGAGAAATCCAGAAGAAACATCTTGACGTAATTGCATTCTATAACGTCGTTTGATATCAAGTAACATGTCCACAGGTCTGTATATCAAGTAACATGTCCACAGTTCTGTATATCAAGTAACATGTCCACACGTCTGTACTCTGTAACTCGTCAAACGAACTTGACATTCAAGATGAGTCGATTATAATAATAATCATCCTCGGAAGTTTCTGCATATCTAATATTTGTCTATCTTTCTGAGAAATCTTCTTCTATCTCTTCAGGCCAGGATCATTCCTCTTCGGCGAGGGAGGTTCAACCACTCGGATCACTCTAGTCCACCTCTTCTACCTCTTCCATCTATTTCACCTCTTCCACCTATTCCACCTCTTCCGTCTATCGTTCTGTGAATCACAACGTATATTAAGCCAGTTTCTCAGGAAGTCCTGAAATTCGTCCACAAAAACAGAATCACATTTCTGTCGTTTGCTGCTTCTAACAAACCAACTTGAAGCCACAGTGCGTCCAATGACCCTCGAGTCACTATCAATAGAGCAACTTGGGAGGTGGACTCCCACATTCTGTGCGAACAAGGGAATAGGGATGCTACCATGTCAGCGGGTGCAAAATTCCCTCGACAGATGACATATAAAAAGGTATCCAATGATAGGCTACTCAAACGCTCGGATAGGTGAGTAGGCAGTTGAGAGGTAGATAAAAGATACGTAAAGAGGGTGATTATAAAGTAGTTAGTAAGGTAGGTATACACGTATGTTGGTACATAGAAAGGTAGTCAGAGTGATTTGTAGGCCTACATATTTATAGCCTACATATTATAGATAGACGGGCAGATCAATATTCAGTGTGTGGATCTATCGATTGGGTTAGTTCGGAAGTTGGTAGGGAAGAAGTTAGGCTGGAATTTGAACAAGTAGTTAGGAATGTAATCGTGTTGATAGGTATTTACATGTAGATAGGAAATAATTGTGCTTGGATAGGTAGATAGGTATGCAGACTGGCAGTTAAGCAGCTTTGTACATAGATACGTAAGCA
>OX243811.1:1231445-1251445 GCA_945859605.1 Lumbricus rubellus | reverse complement strand
TCTCTCTCTCTCTCTCTCTCTCTCTCTCTCTCTCTCTCTCTCTCTGCCTGTCCGCCTTAATGGAATGATTTTTCGTATGTTGACCGTTGGTTTGCTTTCTTACCCCAGAAACAATGTAAGACAGTAATGAAAGAACGCACGAAGAAGACGAATGCATAAATAAATGATTGATTAAATAGAAGATGCACCAAAATAAGGATTGAGTTAAATTAATAAATTATGAAAGAACGAAAGAAAGAAAGAACAAACAAATAAAACGAAAGATGAATGAATGAAAGAATGAACAGCAGAGTGAATGAATGAATTAACGAATGAATGATTGAATGAATGAAGGAAGGAAGTAAGGAATGGACATTGGACAAATGAATGATTGAATGAATGAACGAATGTCGACAACACGTAGAAACACTAGAATGAAGAACCTTCAGGCAGAAACATCGGTATTCATGACGTACGTGTTTTTGCTGTTTATATAGCGCCCTGTCGTTTTCAGATGCTACTCACGGTGACTGGCCTACTTATTAATTCAGATCATGAGTCAGATGTTGTCATCGTTGAATTCGATCTGTCCCTTTAGGGCTGGAACGCTACCCCTCCCCACCACCACCATCGTTTTGTCCATCCATCCATCCGTGCGTCCATCCGTCCATCTTTCCTTGAGGCGTGCCTGCCATGCAGCTGTGCAAATGTCCGAGAAAACGACCAGACTACGACTGACCACCGATATCTGGTCATAGCGAATGACCAACGAGTAAGGAGCAAGTGACAGAGAGACTGACCGATAGGCAACGACTGAATGAGAGACACATGGAGAGACAGAAAGACAAAGAGAGAGAGAGAGACACATGGATATATACACATAGACACATACAGTGGGGTCGAAAGAGAGACAGAGGAAATAAATGGAAATGAAGTCAGACAGACACAAATAGGCAAACAGAGAGACAGAGCAAAGGTGAGAAAGACAGAATGTGGAAAAGAAAGACAAATGGAAATAGAGAATATTAGAGATAGAGACAGAACGGACACACGACAAATAGATACAATTATAGAGACCGAGAGTGACACACAGACGCAAAAATAGACAGCCATAGTGACTACAGAGACAGACTGAGAGAGACATGTCGGATAGATAAACTTACAGACGGCCACTTTATGAGGCAAACATTCAGAGAGACTGAGACAGATGGATGCAGGCAAAGACAGACAAATAAGGAGACAGGTATACAGAGAAAGACAGAGACAGACCGAGACAGACAGAGGCATGCAGAGACATGCAGAGACAGGAAGAGACATGCAGAGACAGGAAGAGACATACAGAGACAGGCAGAGACAGACATGGACAAAAGATTAAGAACACACAGAGACATACAGAGACAGAAAGAGACAGATAGAGACAGACAGGGACAGAAATGGACATAAAGATTAAGAGACAACACACACACACACACACACACACGCAGAGACACACAGAGACATACAGAGACAGAAAGAGACAGAAAGAGACTGATAGAGACTAAGAGAGACTTAGAAAGCGACTGCGATAGACAGATTATGAGACAAACATAGAGAGACATACAGAGACATACAGAGACAGAAAGAGACAGAAAGAGACAGAAAGAGACTGATAGAGACTAAGAGAGACTTAGAAAGCGATTGCGATAGACAGATTATGAGACTAACATAGAGAGACATACAGAGACATACAGAGACAGAAAGAGCCTAAGAGAGACTGAGAGAGACTGAGAGAGACTGAGAGAGACTGCGATAGACAGACTGAGGAGCGACGGCGGTTTGTCTGCCATTGATTTATCGTCAACGGGATTTCTTTGTCGACGCCATTTTTCCACTTGTGCTCACAATTGTTGCGGCGTAAAAACCGTCGAAGGCCAAAGAATTGATCGAACAACCCTCGCCCCACTCACCCCCCAACCCCACCCCCACTACCGCAATCACAACACTCCACGCCGACTCTTCCCACCCCATCTCCTCTTCCAACCCCAACCTCACGTCCTCAAATCTCCATCTCTCTCTTATTCCGTATCGTCCTCTCACCCATGCATCCCATACACCGTATCACCCCTATGACCTTCTATTCTCTGCTCATACCACATTTATCTCTCATTTTCCACACGTTTTCATCTTCCAAATCCACATTAAAATTTTGTCCTGATTTTCCTAATCTTCTCTTTCCAGCCCGCATTCGTCTCCTCTTTTCCAACATTCATCTTCTTCTCGATACACATTTACCACGATTCGTTAAGTCTCATCTTACCATATAACTTTTATCTCCATCTTCAATACTTTAATATCTTCTACCAATTTCACACATTTATCCATGTTTTACCCATTCTCGTCTTCATAACCCACATCAATGATTCCATATTCCACCCCCATCTTCTCTGTCTACCCACAATCAATCCAGTCTCTTCTACACCGTCTTCTCCTCAATTCACATTTCTACCCAGTTCCAACCCCATATTTTATTCAACCAAAATATTCTCTCACACACGCTGTAGAAATTCTGCAGTTTACACCATAATTATCTCTTCATGATCTCAATATTTCCATTATAAAACCTTTTACTTGAATTGAAAGCCAGTTGTGAGCTTGAATCAATTAATGAGCGAAAGAACGAATTAATATATGGAATAAATGAATTAATGGGTGACTGAGAATATTCATGAGCAGATTAATGAATGAATGAATGAATGTATGAGTAGATGAATGTATGAGTGGATGAATGGACTAATGGATGAATGGATGAATGAATAGATGAATTTGGTGGTAGATGAATGAATGAATTGAATGAATGAATGAATGAATGAGCGAATGAGTGAGTGGATGGATGAGCAGACCGATGGATGAATAAATGAATGAATGAATTGGTAACTGAATGTTTGAATGGATAAATGGATATATGGATGAGTAGATGAATGAATCGATGGATGAATTAATGAATAAGCGAATGAGTGAGTCGATGGATGAACAGACCGATGGATGAATAGGTAAGCAGGTGAATGTGTGAATGGATGAATGAATTGTAGGACTGGGATTTCATAATATTCCATATTATCTCCGACAGGCAATAGACATTGCCGTTCAAATGGCCGATACAGTTAACAGGTGCAGCATCGATTGAAATTAGCCACGCTCTTTATTACAATACAATATTATGGAGGTCAATTATATTATGGAGGTCATTAAGCAATCATTCATTCGTTTGTTCGTTCATTCATTCACTCACTGAGTCATTAACTCTCTCACTCAATCACTCATTCAATCAATCATGCAATCATTCACGCAATCATTTCTCTTTTATATAATTGAATGTCTGCTGTTTCAATGAATTTCGTGAAGTTGTATAATAATCAGCTGAAATAGGAAAAAAGGTGATTTGCTTATCTATTCAATCTTTGATGGATTGATTGATCATTTTGATTGAATGTTTGACTGATTGAACCGCTGGATAATTGATTGATTGATTGGTTGATTTTTTGATTGACTTGCTGATTGATTCTATTGCTGTATGCTAGACTGATTCATTTTTGTTTAATTGATTGAATAAGTGATTGCTTGATTGATTCGTTCATTGAATGATTGTTTATTTGATTGATTAGCTTATTGGTAGATTTCTTGTCTGATTGATTGACTATCTGACTTGTTGGTTGATTGATTTATTTAATCATTTATCGATTAATTGCTTTATTGATTTGCTGAGTTATTGATTGATTTCAGGAGCACGTCGAATACGTGTTTCTCGTCGTTTTTACGGTCGAAGCCGTCATGAAGATAATAGCTTATGGGTTCGTTCTTCACTCTGGTGCGTATCTTCACAATGGCTGGAACATCGTAGATTTCGTCATAGTTGTCATAGGGTAAGCGCAGCTCATGTTCAAAGCAAATCAACTGTTTGTCAGGTAGCCATCAAGACTATCTGATTCAAAAATGGCAAACATAAGCAAGCACGCCAGGCATAGATATGAAATTATAGGATGCCATAATTATTAGCCATCGGATAATTATGAAAATAGGGTAGTCATTTTAAATATTATTTTGATATAAAATTAGGAACTCCGTATTGGCTATCAGATGGGAAAGGAAGGCAGTCAATTTAGCTATTTGACATGAAAATAAGGCAATCATTTTAGCTATTTTATATGAAAATAGGAATGCTAAATTAGCTATCAGATGTGAAAATAAGGCAGTCATGGCAGTCATTTTGTTATTTCAGCACGTAAGTGATATATGGCTCTCAGTAAAACATTCTGACAAGTTTGTGAAATTGTGCAGTAATTTTAGCAATAAAATAGGGTATCAAGTAACAAGTAGATCTATGCAAGAACAGAACAATGAACTGTGCCATGGCCGTTGCTATGAGTTGTTTTTGTGTTTGAACAATGAACACCCCCCCCCACTAGAGAGAAAGCCGTGAAGGCAGTAACTGCATGTAGCTCTATGCATCTGATATGAATTGCTAATTTCAATGCGGATGTCATTTCAGTATTCATATCTCAAAAAGAAAATAATGACAGGACTATAATAAATTTTTTCAATAAATCGAGATAGAAACTGTGAATATAGACCACTCCGCTTGATATCTAGGCATGCAATTAGGGCAGGCAATATAACACTCCGATGAGAAAGCAGGGAAATCAATTTCACACCTAGCTATGAAAAACAGTGCAGTCGTCGTAGTCGAATTGATATCGAGAATTGAAATAGAGTAATATAAAAACAAAAGATGCTCATCCTACATTTTTAAGACGAAAGCTCATCCTGGGACAATAATTTTTATTGAATGTAAATGAAGACAAAACGTGTCAACCAATAATTGCAGAGATTGTCTTTTATGAGGCATAGCAGGAGACGTACCGGTATGTGGTCGGTCTATTTATATAATATAGATCTATATATATATATGCATATTATATTTGTATTATATTTCAATTATATATATATATATATTATATACATTGACATCCGGGTACTCTCCAGGATAAAATAATAATGTGAGCAAATAAAAAGTAACATAGCCAACTGCATAGTGCGCGATTTTGTTTCTGGTAATTTACATTTGATTTGCATCACAAGTTCTCTTTGTTGAACCCCTTAATGCCGAGATGGTAGTAAATGGTATGGAAAATCCTATACCATCCGGCATTAAAGGGTGAATTAAGTCGCTTTCGTTTTGTTAAGACAATGGCAAATAAATCAAAGGGGACATTTTTGGGGATGAAACTTAATTCCTCTGCAGAAGTCCAGGATGTAAGAACCAAAGCCAAAGACATGATCTACATGTAGGTCAATGACCCAATTGTCACTTGTTTCATATCCCGCCAGTAAATTATAATAGGCCTATATAATAGTCCAAGGCCTATCTGCTACAAAATCAGAGTAGTTGAGAGACCATTCCAGGTCGCAGGGCCAGCCACGGAGAAAGCGCGGGGCTGCCTAATAAAGCTGCAGTCCGCGAACGGTGACTAACACGTTCCGCTTGTGACCGTAGGCCTACTTGTCCTTATGCAATCGTTAACTGAACGTGTAGTCAAAGAGCTTTGTTTTGAAACGGTCATTTGTTGAATCTCTTGTTTTTTCCTGTTGGATTTATGGCATTTTCAATCCGTTTTCGACTTCACAAGAATTTAATGTAAGCCTATAATAATAACTCGATCGTTTCGAACTCTACATATAACCTACTTACAGCTTTGTGTATTATCCTACGTGCGAGATTTGCTTTGCTGATATAGATAGGCTACATGTAAGCCATAGTCTGAAAAGCTCCACACAGGAACTAGTCTTGTCGGCCCATTGGAGAGAAGCCCTACACTGCCATCCTGACGAATGCCAAAATGATTAATTTAGCCTTTTGGCTGAATAAATCGCTGAAACCAAAGTGAATGCCTGAATGCATGAATGAATAAATGCACGAATAGATAAATTGGTAGATTACTGAATGCTTGAATGAATCCTTAAATTTCTGAATGAAAGAACACCTGAATGAATTATTGCCTGTATGAATGAATGTCCATGACATTGTGAATGTTTAATGCATGCTTAAATGTGAATGCCATTTATTCACGAATTAATAGACGACTGAATGCCTGAATGACTAAACTATAATTGTCTGAATGCCAGATGTATGAATAAATGAATGCAGAAAGAAATGTCTGAATGCACGATTGAGTTTGTAAATGCCACAATGAATTACAATATGTCTGAATGAATGCTTTGCTGAATGCCGTAATGAGTTGGTGAATGAATGAATGCGTGAATGAATGACTGAATGAGTGAATGAATGAGTGAGTGAATGAATGAATGAATGAATGCGTGAATGAACGAGTGAGAGCTCTAATGGTGACCGTACTTAATGAGTTGGTGAATGACTGAATGCGTAAATGAATGACTGAATGCGTGAAAGAATGAGTGAATGAATGAGTGGAATGAATGAACGAACGAATGAATGAATGAATGAATGAATGAATGCGTGAATGAACGAGTGAGAGCTCTAATGGCGACCGTCCTTAATGAGTTGGTGAATGACTGAATGCGTGAATGAATGACTGAATGCGTGAATGAATGAGTGAATGCGTGAATGAATGAGTGAATGCGTGAATGAATGAGTGAATGCGTGAATGAATGAGTGAATGAATGAATGGCTGAATGCGTGAATGAATGAATGCGTGAATGAATGCGTGAATGAACGAGTGAGAGCTGTAATGGCGACCGTTCTGTCATCTGACACACGACTACAAAACACCACAACATCCATTAGTGCCATCAACAACGTTTATACTTCAAAACACACCATAAGGTCGACTTTCCATGTTTTGCCAACCTTGGTCCAGAAGTCAAACAATGACAAACACACACACGCACACACACGCAGACACACACACGCACACACACACACAAACACACAAACACACACACTAATAATATGGTAGCCAATGGAAGCAAACAAACTTAGGGGTCAACCCAGATGGAAAGAAAACCGAAGGTAGAGACGAGGTGGAGAGAAGAAGAAGAACCTAAGAGGCGGAAAGATGCAATCGACATGAGACAGTCAAGTGGATAAACGGGAGTTTGGACTGCGGCCGATGTGGAGTGGCCTACAAGAGAGATGTCTAAGCAGCAGTATCAGAGCGACAAGAGTCTTCATCTCACAAGCACCGTCGCTCCCTGAAGAGCACTTACACTCTCACAGCCGCACAGCAGCTGCTGCTCTGCCACGATTTTATCATTCGTATTCTTTTACCCGGGGTCTGTTACACCATCGAGACTGGCCCGCCCCCTACCCCAGCCATGCTTTTAACGCTTTGCAACGTGGACAGCGGCGTCCCGTTGTTACGCATCTAACGGAGGCATGGACACGACTCTGACTGCATTGAGTCTGTGTTGTGTTGTTTTTGCAGCACGGTGAGCGTCGTGCTGTCGACAGTGAGACTGAATGCGTTTGACGTTAAAGCTCTCAGGGCTTTTAGAGTTCTTAGACCTCTCAAGCTCGTCTCCGGCGTTCCGAGTAAGTGCACGACCGGCTACTTACTTACTTACTTACTTACTTACGTGTACGTAGACTGTTGCTTGTTGCATGCGCCGCCGCCGCCGCCGCCGCCGCATCCCCTGCAGGCTATCTGCAGTATCTGTACGGCGACAATGATTATTGTGCGCTATAATACGAGTGACCGGCTCTATTCATTCGGACATTCCTTCAGGCATCCATTTAGACATACGGCATTTAGACATACATTCAGGCGTACGTTTAGACATTCAGGCATTCATTCGGACATTCCTTCAGGCATACGTTTAGACATACAGCATTTGGGCATACAGGCATTCCATTAGACATTCAAGCATTCATTCGGGCATTCACTTACATGTAGGTATCCGTTAGGACATTCGAGCATCTATGCTTATTGCTTATTCATTCATTCATTCATTCATTCATTCATTCATTCATTCATTTGTTCATTCATTCACATATTCCTGCATCCATTCAGACATTCTGCAATGCATTCAAGGATTCATTCATTCAATCAGCATTAAGACCATTATGCGGGAATTCACTTATTCAAACATTTTTGCTTAAAAACATTCTTATTTGCATTCATTAATCCAATCCTTCCTTCAATACTCATTTCATTAACCCTCAACAGCTAACGTGTAAAAACTTACGTTACAGCTAACCTGGGGTCCAGCTGGACCCCAATGTATTTTGTTAATATTTGCATTTGGAAACACGATGTCAATGATGAAAATCAATTCCACACTATTTCATTTCGGTAAATTTCTTATGTATGTGTACTTGTCATAGCGTCCCTTCAAGATTTCTACTCAGAAGCACTCCCAACTACAGCACGGGCACTGAAATCGAGTTTCAGGCTGAGGCACTGAACAATTGAGGGAAGGACTTGCCCAAGGTCCATACTAGGCGGCTTGAGGTGGATTCTATGCCCTACTACAAAATATGCAAATGT
The DNA here is from genome assembly GCA_945859605.1 of Lumbricus rubellus. Lineage (NCBI taxonomy): Eukaryota > Metazoa > Annelida > Clitellata > Crassiclitellata > Lumbricidae > Lumbricus > Lumbricus rubellus. Next base: position 1,242,968 of record OX243811.1, on the reverse strand, counting down.
CTGCAAGCAGTATGGGCGCCAGAGGGGCTAGAGGTTTAAGCCCCCTAAAAAGGCCATCCGTTTTTACATGAAAAAATGAAATATTTCCATGTTAAACCCCTCCTATAAAATGTGAAATTTCCATGAGATTTCTACCAAATGACTAAAAAAGGTGATCGTCAGAAAGTTTGGCGAATGAAAATGGAAAATTTCCTCCACGAGGATTCAGCCTCCCCCCCCAAAAAAAAATCATGGCGCCGCCACTGCTTGCAAGTAAGTAACTCCTTGAGCACGGAAATTAAAGTTTATGTGAGAGTCTATATCCTATTGTCGTTGTGAACATTATAAGGGTTAGGGTCAGAGGATGGGTTAGGATTAGGGTCTGTCTATCTGACCCTGCCTGACTGTCCGTCTGTCTGTCTGCCTGTCTGTCCGCCTGCTCGTCTGCCTGTCAGACCGTCCATCCATTTGTATGTCTGTCTGTCTGCCTGTCTGTCTGCTTGTCCGTCCGTCTGTCAGTCTTCTGTCTGCCTGTCTGTCTATCTGTTTGCTGTCCGCCGATATCAGTCTGTCTGTCTACCTCTCTGCCTGCCTGTCTGTCTGTCTGTCTGTCTGTCTGTCTGTCTATCTGTCTGTCAGTCTTCTGTCTGTCTCTTTGTCCGTCCGTCTGTCTGTCCGTCAGTCTGTCTGTCTGCCTGTCTGTCTGCCTGTCTGTCCGTTTGTCTGCCTACCTGTCAATATTCTTGTCTGCCCGTTCGTCCGTCCGTCTGTAAGACTTCTGTCTGCCTGTCTGTCTGTCTATCTCTGTCTGTCCGTCTGTCTGTCTGCCTGTCCATCCGTCTGTCCGTCTGTCTGTCTGTCTGCCTGTCCATCCGTCTGTCAGTCTTCTGTCTCCCTGTCTGTCTGGCTCTCTCTCTGTCTGGCTCTCTTTTTTTCATTCTCTCCCTCTCTCTCTCTATATGTGTCTCTGTCTCTCTCTGTCCTTCTCTGTCTCCCTGTGTCTCTCTGTCTGTGTATGTCTGTCCGTCTGTCAGTCTGTCTGTCTGCCTGCCTGTTTCTCTGTATGTCTCCATATCTGTCCGTCTTTCTATCCGTCTGTCTGACAGTCTGATTTTACATTTTTGGTAATGAAATACGAAAGAATTCTTATGAAAATCCGATGTAATTTTTGGGGTCCGCGTGGACCCCCAGAGGAAAAACATTAATAAAAAAATGTTGCATAGAGTTTTTAAAAAACTTTTTTCACTACAAGCACTCCAACATACAAGCAAACAATTACATAAAATATCAGGGTTGCAGTCACTTCACAAATATGAAAAATTATATGATGAACATGCTTGGGGTCCGCTTGGACCCCAGGTTAGCTGTTGAGGGTTAACCCTTTAATACCGGAGGGTATGGGATTTCTCATACATTTTACTACCTTCTCGGCATTAAAGGGTTAAACCCTCATGCTTACTTACCTTATTGATGCTACACTACATGTACAACAGTACTGTCGTATCAATGTTACATTGATGTTACATTGACGTTGAATAATATTATAGTGTAACATTAATATAACATTAACGTTAATGTAACATGCAACATTAATACTACATGACGTAGCGGTGCAGTTACATTGACTACATTGATGATTTTATGTCAGAATGTTTAGATCAAGTTCCCATTAATGTTACATTAATGTTATAGTAGCGCAGTAAATTTTGTCTTACGTTCAGGTTAATATTCCATTGCCTTTACATTTTCAGGCCTTCAGGTGGTTCTAAATGCGATCGTCAAAGCCATGTTGCCTTTATTTCATATCGCATTACTCGTCATCTTCGTCATCATCATTTACGCAATTATTGGACTCGAGTTGTTCTCAGGAAGTCTGCACAAAACATGCTGGATCAATGCGACGCGTAAGTCGCATTTTCCACCCATTCTTATTACTAGGCTAGCCGCTAATGCTATGCTAATGTTATTGAGGCAATTTTTAATGTCAAGTGCTGTAATGGTATACATGTAGAATGTTACATGATTAAATGCAATATTGCAATTGCAATGACAATTACATGTGTATTAACTATGACTGTAATTGTGACGCGTATCTGTAATTACAAAAATTGCCATAATTATTAGATCCGATTTGATGTTATCCAAGACTAAATGACCAGGATTATCTAGTTGTTTCTGTTTTCTGTAGGCGAACTGGCCATGGATCACCCGCATCCGTGTGGCAAAGGGTACCAGTGTGCGGTGGAGAGGGGCTGGGTGTGCGACTTCTACTGGGCGGGGCCGAACATCGGCATCACGAACTTCGATAACATCGGTCTTGCCATGCTGACCGTGTTTCAATGCGTCACGCTCGAAGGATGGACGAATATCATGTATGACGTAAGTGCTCAGTTGTGACGCAATTGCTCATTATCTGACGTCGGAATTCACTTGTAACGTAACTGATCATGCTTGTATGTTATGACGTAGAAATTCATTTGCGGCGTAACTTCGTAAGAGCCCACATGTGCTCAGATGATGCAAATGCTCTTTTATGACGTAACATCCACTTTTATGGAGTAAGTGTTCATTTATGACGTCATGAGGACTCGATTCTGACGTAGGTGCCTGACCTCTATGCAGAAGGGTGATTATCGTGGGCGTCCGATTAAGATTGATCAGCATTGACCGTGCAATAAATATTCGAAACAAACCAATAAAATTTATATCAAATCGCACATCATCATCACATTCAGTCATTTATTATTTAATAATAAATGACTGAATGTGCTGATGATGTGCGATTTGACCCATAGGCGTTCAATGATCGGACTAGAGGCGGACAGCCAATAAGGACAAAGAGAGACAATGATGGACAGTCGATGGTGGACGCTAAGTCACCGATGCATCAACTATAAAATAAAGTTTTTCTGTTGAATTGATGAAGTTTTGTGGGTGTTGACCAATTTTGCAGAAACAGATAATTTAATCCACTTTCATTTCCTTTTTCATGTAATAGGCTTGGGTGTGTCAACGTAATTTTTTTTAAAAAACGAAATTTACATTTGTATAACACGCATTCTTGTATAAGTCGCACATATATATAAGCCGCGTGAAAACGTCGCGACAAGCGAAGAGAAACTGTCATTAAATCAATTTTGAGTCTCTCTGCTGTATGATGCATATATACATGCATATATATATTTATATATATATATATATATACATACATATATACATGTATTTACAAAGGCGCTAAATGAAAGTCTGATCTGGTTCCATGTTGTTGCTTTTCAGGTCAACGATTCAATGGGTAACAGTTGGCCGTGGCTTTACTTCGTCAGCCTCATTATCATTGGGTCGTTCTTCGTTCTCAACCTCGTTCTTGGCGTGCTAAGCGGGTAAGTTCCTTTTTAGGTTCTTCCGGGGAGGGCAATACTCATTGACGTTGCCTTGGTTTGCAAGATTTGCTACTTGCTACCCACCTCATTGTGGTATTCGGTGTATGGCTGATGGTCATTGTTTCTGTGATTGCTATGAAGGCGCTACATAACTCTGAGGGGCGTGGTGGTGTAGTGGGTATGTTCTTTGCCTTGCAGCCGGAGTGTTGCTGGTTCGAGTCCACCTCAAGCCGCCTCGTAGGGACCTTGGGCAAGTCCTTCACTCGCAATTGCTCAACGCCTCAGCGTAAAATTGCGATTTTGTGTCCGCTCTGTTGTCGGGAGCGCTTCTGTGTTGAAATCTAGAAGTGGCGCTACAACAAGTGCACATACAAACATGCAAACTTTGCGAGTAGAATCGCAACGTTGCAGATTATTATTATTATTGTGAAATAGCGCGACATTTTGAATTTCTTGTTCAGGGAGTTTTCAAAAGAGAGGGAGAAGGCGAAAGCGAGGGGCGACTTCAAGAAGCTCAGGGAAAAGCAGCAATTGGATGAAGATCTGAAAGGATACCTTGAGTGGATAACTCAAGCAGGTGAGTCGATATGTTTGAAACATTGCAAGTAGACTATTATAATACTTGCACTGAGTGGATGTGTGTGCGTTCTATGGTCACTTGGAAGGCGAGGTTCGTAGGACTATATAAAAGTTATACATGTCATACATGTTAGTCTGAACTTTGTTCGAATGCATGTATACGTATATATCTATAATGCATGCATGTACGTGCGCCATGTTCATATGTTTGTATGTATGCATGTGCGCTTACGTGTATTGCGTGAATGTAGCCTATGCATTTTTTGGTGCGCTGACAAAACGGCGCAGGACAAAACGGCGCCGACATAACTGCGCCGACAAAACGGCGCTGCCCCAAAACGGCGCGGTAGCAAAACGGCGCCGACATAACGGCGCCGTTTCAAAGGGAAAAAATTTCTTTTAGTACTTCAAAGTTCAAATACGAATGTTATAGTAGTAGAAGTCTAAAAATATAGACTACCCGTCTGCCATTTTTATTAAAACGTAAACTCTTCTTATTCCTGCAATTTATGGCATCAGGTGGCAGCATTTTAAAGGTGTTTAGTCTGATAACGACAAAAATTCCACAATGATTGATAGTTTTGAAGCCACAGAAAGAAAGCCGCAAACTTGTTGCGCTATTGCATTTCGCAACTATAAATCATCTGCTAAAAGCGTTTTGAAGGTGTGAAATGCAAGCGAAATGTTTAACGTCGTTCCGTGCACGATATAGAGGGTGGGCTAAAAAAAAGGTGAGAATATCGCGTAAAAAGTAAGATAATTACTTCAATATAATATTTACGTTTAACTGTATCCAAAATAGCTTAAATTTTCAAAGGCAAACTTTGGAACCGATAGGCGCGAATTGCTATAATAAACGAAAGGTTGCCGTGGCGGGAACAGATCGTGAACCGGTCGCCTTCTTCACTCAGCTTTAGTATTATAATTATAACAGAGAAACTTTAGAGATATAATGCGTCTTACGCTAACGTATCATACACTTAGAGCGATCTGCGCATGTTCAAAATGGCGGCACCATTGGGATGGGACCGGAAGCGGTGAAGAAGATTCCGGAAATGGTTTCTGCGTCCGTTGAATATGATGGAAAGCATGTCCTGCGTCCTTCTTTCGCTGGATTGGAAAAATCATGGAATTCGGTTTCTGTCGATTTTTCATGAAATGTCACGTGATCGATTGCTAAGGATGATCGTACTCCGTGTGTTTGCGTGCGTGTGTTTGTGTGTATGCTTGTGTGTGTGCGTGTGTGTGCGTGCGTGTACGTGTGTCTGTGTGTGTAATGTGTATGACTGTATGTGTTGTGTATTTTGTGCGTGTGTATGTGCGTATATGTGTCCGTGTGATTATGTGTGTCTTTGCATGTATGCATGGGTTTGTATATTTCGCGAGTGCTTGTATGTTTGCGTGTGTGTTTGTTTGTTTGTTTATATTCATGCATTCATTCTTTCATAGATGTTTATAGCGCTCCTTCAATGCCACCTACTCAGAAGTGATCCGGACCCAACTCTGGCTAAAGAAAACAGTCTTTAGAGTAAAGAAGAACGTATAGTCTCGAAGTCTCTAGGCATCAGTGGTCCTAGTGTTACTTTGCCACAGAAGTAGCTAGTTTCAGTAACTATAGTAACTGGAAAGGAAAAATACCTAATAGCCTACAAGATAATTGTTCATTTCAAAAAAAGTGGCTACTATTACGTTGCAAAACAACTATTATAGTACTTAACTTAGCTGCCAGAAGTAGGAGTTGACTTGAATAATAATTCATTATGGCTTAATTTATCATGACGCAACATGATAATATTGAATTATCAGAGCACGATTAGACACCTTAAAACACAGATCTGAATCTGTATAAGAACGGAGAAACTATTAAAAATCAAAATAGCAAGACGAAAAAATAGATATTGGTCAGAGTACGCTTAGACACCTCAAAACATATACATCCGAATCTATATAAGATGGAAAAAATTAAAAAAAATTAGGTAATCACCACACATTGACCGCGAACAAACTCATCTGAGCAAACCATAGGCTTAATTAAGGCGTAAAATTACAGACAGTGGAAGCACATTCCATACCATGGAGTCGCAATAACAGATGCTGTCTAAGCCTCTAAGAGCAATATTATTCGTGCTCGAGTAATGAGGAGTTCACACTGAGTGTAGTAACGCAGAGCACGACGTCCTTGTGCACCACGAGTAGATTTACAGAGCTCTTGCAAATTATACAGGAGCAGCATCGCCACATCAAAGCAGACACCCGCATAATATAATCCGCTGCGTGATAGGGAGCCAATGCAGGACATCATGCATGTGATCGGTGAAATGATCACATATCGGTGGTGATGGTTGAGGCGGTTGGGGTAGTAGTGGCAGTAGCAATGGTAGTAGTGGTAATAGCAATGGTAGTATAGTAGTGGTACTAGGGGTAGTGGTAGTAGTAGTAGTAGCAGCAGCAGCAGTAGTAGTAGTAATAGTTGTAGTAGTATTACATTTGCCTACTTACCTATCTACTTACTTATATACCTACCTACTTATTGGATACTCCTATTAATTTTGACCTGCCACCCAAAGTCAAATGTGATTCTGTGGCGCATTGAAATGAAGATGAGCGCAGAGCTGTGTTCGATTTCCGAAAACCCTGTAGGATAGACGCGCGCTGCAGGCTGCTATTAGCGCTCTTGTATAATTCTTCTTTAGTTGCTAAGATTGATGTTATTTCAGATAGTCTTTTGGATGGTGAACTTTTTTAAATTGCGTAACTTATTAACTAAATGCTTGCAACCGGTTCTGATATGTCATCCGGCTTGCGGAATAAACGAAAATTATAATCATGACGTGCCAAGCAATCTAACGGCCGTTCCATCGTTGAAGCCCCCTCTCCTCTGCTTGGTCAGATTAGCCTGACTGCGATCATACATCACTCCGTTGAATCCACATCCTGGTCGGTAGATAGCAACAGCAGTGGTGAGTGAGGAGAGGTACGGCCCTGAAGCAGGCGACGATCAGCAGCTCCACATTCCCACATCTCGTGTGTAACGTTGTGTGTTGTGCGTGTGTGTTTGTGTGTTTGTGTGTGTGTGTGTGTTGTATGTGTGTGTGTGTGTGTGTGTGTAACGTTGTGTGTGTGTGTGTATGTGTGTGTGTGTGTGTGTGTTGTGTGTGTGTGTGTGTGTGTGTTGTGTGTAACGTTGTGTGTGTTGTGTGTGTTGTGTGTGTGTGTGTGTGTGTGTGTGTGTGTGTGTGTGTGTGTGTGTGTGTTGTGTGTAACGTTGTGTGTGTTGTGTGTGTGTGTGTGTGTGTGTTGTGTGTGTGTGTGTGTCACAGTGTGTGTGTGTGTGTGTGTGTGTGTGTGTGTGTGTATGTGTGTTGTGTGTGTGTGTGTGTGTGTGTGTGTGTGTGTGTGTGTGTGTGTGTGTGTGTGTGTGTGTGTGTGTTGTGTGTGTATCGACTGTTAATCACGTTGATCGTCTGCCACAGCAGCAGCCGCAGCGCTTGTCTTTTGCGCGGGAAAACACAGATGTTTAGAGCCGGAGAGCGGGAGATATTGGCCGTCAAACGGCGCGTGTCGTACGGAGGGTATTGGTCCCTTGGGAGGGAAGGGTTATTAGGGGTGAGATAAGGGTGGCGCTACCCGTTGGACGGGAGACGGTCTGGGATGGGTGGGGTCCCGAGGGGAGGGGTAATGTCACCGATCTGCGCTTGGAACGCAATAAGCGTTGGGGAATTGTTATTCTCAGTCACTGGATTTATTATTGATCCGATGGAAAATAGACAACATCGTTTTATGTAATGGTTACGGTGATGAAATTGAAGATCTCTGAGTGAACATTTCTATAGCGCCATTGAAAGAAAACCGATCAATGGATTTAGATTGCGTTATAATTATGTAATCGATTATTATTTGCAACTTTAATGATGGAAGTACTTGTAGCATGACATAAACCATAATACAAAACAATTAAACACAATAGAAACGATAAAATAAAAGACAATATAAGACAATGCGATATATAATACTTACAATGCAATACAATGTACAGTACATTAATAATGGAATGCAGCGCAAATAGACAGTACCGTAAATAAAATGCAATGTATAATGCAATGCTACTAACACACGTGCATTACAAACATCAGCTAAAGTGCTACGGGTCATAGGTAACAGCGATTTACTTTTATGTGGGGGACAGTGTGGGTGTACACTGTACATGTACAATATACATGAAATACCTGAATATATAGGCTTATGCTGACATAAATTATGTGCAACAATGATATAAACTATGTGCATAAAAGGATATAGGCCTATATATATATATATATATATATATATATATATATATATATATACGGATTAATATAATTGCGGTTTCATAGGCCAAGGATAGTAATGTAGCGTTCTCTTTGAAATAATGTTCCATGATCTTGACCCATTTTTTGTTGGATTGCGCTATATAAAAATATGTTCCATTTTTATGGTTGTAGAGGACATTGACGTAGATGCAGACGAACGAAAACCTAAAGAAGCTACTTCACCCAGCTGTCGTAAGTAACAAAATTTAATATTTGTTTTCTTTCAGATCTTATTGGATATGGTGCGGTTGGATATCTACGTTATCTTACTTGATCGCGTGCGATATGTCATTCATTCATATCATTATGTTTTGCAACGACTCCATCTTCTATAATCCGGTGACCGGTTCTCTGACTGGCTATATATCTATTTGCTGACTGGCCGCCTGATTGTCTGACTGGTGTATTGACTGGCGGAGTCTTACAGCTTTGTTGCTGGAATCTAATTCTTGCGCCTCATACGAATCTCGCGATCGTAGAAAATGGAATTTGTTTTCGCAGAAAGGGAACAGCGGTGGCGGCATTGACGTGAAGGCATTCCTCCCCCTCCTCCCTCCCAGCCCCCCCCCCCCCACGAACCGGGCATTGTCCTCTGGGAGGCGAAAGGGTTAACGGGTTTATCCATCGTCAAAGAGAACGTGTTCGAAATGTAAACACTTCGAGGCTGTGAATCCGTTCCTGTGCGATGCTTAATCCGGCCGACCCACTGACCGAATAAATCACTAAACGGCCGAATGGACGACGACCGAATCAATAACCGACCGAACAACAGATCCAATCACTACCCGAGATTGCGAACGACCGAGAAATAAAAGACCGAACAACTAACTGAAAAAGTAACCGACTGAAAAAGTAACTGACCGAGTAGCAAACTGAAAAAGTAACCGACCGAAAAGCAAACCGAAAAAGTAAATGACCGAAAAAGTACCCAACCGAAAAACAAACCGAAAAAGTACCCGACCGAAAAACAAACCGAAAAAGTAACCGAACTAAAAAGTAACCGACCGAAAAAATATTCGACAGAGTAGCAACCTGAATAAGTAACCGATCGAAAAGTAACCGACCAAACAAGAAACAGACTGAAAACTGACTGAACGACCGACCGGATTGCAGTCCTAAGTAGGCTATCTGTGGCGGATGATGACAGCGTTTTCGCGTGATGTTATTCTCAGCCAATTATCCAATATTGGTATGAGGGCAAAGAATGAATGGTAGTAAAACGAAGGATGTAGGAAAGAACGGAGGAAGGTGAGGGAGGGGTTAAAGGGAGGAGAGTCAAATATTCTAGAAAATAGCGTTGAATGAATAATAAATTAATACAGGTGGTCATGAAATAGTATTTATTGAATATCAATCCGTTTGCAGAGAAGACCGAACAGAGGTCAAAGTTCTCATTGACCAAGGTCACATGCACTTTTGAACTGTTATTTTTGTGTCAGGTTTTGACTATTTGGGTGTTTCATCCCTTGCTGGATACGGTTCAAAATTACCGTTTAAATAGATGGCGTGAGAGCAATAATTATGTGAATACCATGAGGCAAATTGTAATAGTGTTACAGGTTCTTAGTCCGAAGCATTTTATTGATGCAGGCCTAGCATTATTTTGTACGGGCATATAAAGCAGAATGTATTTTGTCAAGCAACTATCATGAATTTAAGTCATTCCGAAATCTTGCAGAACGCGATTGCAAGATACCTACTTCGAATATCAGTATTGATTTATAAAAGATCTCCATGATAATTAATTTATTGGTGATGGGCATATAGGCGCACAAGTATTCCAATTTGAAACTGTCATAAAAAATTATGGTCTGGTTAAAAATTTTAACAGAAACATAATGTTTTTGACTTTTTGTGCTGGTTTCACGTGAAATATTTACATCAAGCATTCTTTTATGCATTTATGATTTATCCTTATATTATATGCATACATGTTCGCGTGCATGTATTGTATACAAAATACATACGCAAGTATTAGTAGAATACCTATAGGCCTATGCATTGCAAGCACACATATGCACAGATAGACAGACCGACTCCGAAAACGAAGGACAGATAACACATCACATTATGTTCTCGAGATATAAAAACTGTCTTAAGAGATAATAACACGAACGAAAAGGAGCGCACAAGGACCCACAGAGAGGCAAGCATAAAGAGCAAGAGACAGAGAGAAGGATAGCAGACAGACGCCGAGACACATTGGCACACAAGGGAGATGATAAGCGTGACAGATGGTCGCGTAAACATAGACATCGACAAAAATGAAGGACAGATAGACAGACAGAGAGAGAGAGAGAGAGAGAGAGAGAGAGAGAGAGAGAGAGAGAGAGAGAGAGAGAGAGAGAGAGAGAGAGAGAGAGAGAGAGAGAGAGGAGAGAGGAGAGAGAGAGAGAGAGAGAGAGAGAGAGAGAGAGAGAGAGAGAGAGAGAGAGAGAAAGAGATAGAGCCAGAGAGAGAAAGAGAGACAGACATAGAGACAGAGACAGAGACAGAGACAGAGAGAGACAAACACATGGAAGATAGACGGATGTGAGAGATAAGACGATGGAGCGGAAGCAGCTGAACTAAGAGAGGAGCGACGACGACTCGAACCAATATGGACTGCGATTTAATTTTCCCTCCATCTCTGTCTCCATCATATCCATCCACATATCCAATTATCCATCCATCCATCCATCCATCAATCAATCCATGCATCCATCCACCAATAAATCCACCGATTTATCCATTCATTAATTTATCCTCCTATTTGTCCATCCATCCATCCTTTCTTCCTTCCCTGTATCCCTCCGCTGACCCCCCTCTCTCTCTGTATCTCTCTCTCTGTATTTCTCTGTCTCTCTTTCTATTTTGCTGACTCTTTCTGTGTCTCTGTATCTCTGACTATCTGTCTGTCTCGTATGTCTGTCTCTTTCTCTTTCTCTGTATCTCTCGCTTCTCATCACCTGTTCCACTTCTTATCGAGGATAAGTTTATCGCTCTCTTCCAAGAAATTCTCTTCCTTTCCATACTTTTCACTTCCTTTATCTTCCCTCCTTTCTTATTTCCCTCTCATGTTCTGCTTCCCACCCTCTTTCCTTCTATCCTGGTTTCTCTCAAACTTTTTTCTTCATTCTTTTTCTCTGGTCAATATGCTCTAACGCATAAATCTAGTAAACTTTTTCGAGCAATAATTTTCTTGGCAATCGCGAAACTGACTGGTTTTGATTGTATTGCATCTGATTGGTTGAGTG
>OX243811.1:1228257-1231245 GCA_945859605.1 Lumbricus rubellus | reverse complement strand
CAATAGCAATAACAGTAGCAACAGCAGTAGCAGTGGAAGTAGCAGTAGCAATTGCTGTTGATGTTGTCGTTGTTCCTGTTCTTGCTGTTGTAGCAACGGCAGTGGCAGTGGCAGTATAAGTGGCAGTAGCAGTGGCAGTAGCAGTAGCACTGGCAGTGGCAGCAGTAGTATGTGATCTGATGGACTATAATACGATGATAACGTTGTAGATATCGCGAACCTCGTCTTCATTCAACTGTTCGCATTGGAGATGTTGATGAAGTTGTACAGCGTTGGTTTCGAGGGTTACTTCGTTTCTCTCTTCAACCGATACGATTGTTTCGTCGTCATCTGTAGCATCACTGAAGCGCTTCTCATCTACCTCGGAGCAATGACGCAACTCGGGGTCAGCGTACTCCGATGCGCTCGACTCCTGCGAGTCTTCAAAGCGACCAGGTAAACAGCATAATAATTATAGTTTTATTATGGCCAAGACTGGCTGACGTATTGCTCATTGTGTATAATAAACATCAATGCATTATAGTGCATACGTGTGTATAATGTTACAGGCAACTTGAAGAACCAGGGATTTGACAAATATTTTCCTCTATCAGCTCTAGTTTGTTTGTTTGTATAATGTGCACTTGTTACAGCGCCCTTTCAAGCTCGCTCTCTCTCTCACTACTCAGAGGCGCTCCTGAAATGCAGAGTGGACACTGCATCGGAGTTTCACGCCGAAGCGCTGAGCAATTGCGACTGAAGGACTTTCCCAAGGTCCCTTCGCAGTGACTTGAGGGTGGATTCGAACCTCGAACCTTCCGGCTCCAAGGCATGCAACGACGCCACCACTACACCACCGTGCCCCACATCCACAGCTATAACTAATGAATGGATGAATCGTTGCAGGTATTGGTCGTCGTTGCGTAACCTCGTAGCATCTCTTCTGAACAGTATGCGTTCAATCGTCAGCCTCCTGCTGCTGCTCTTCCTCTTCATCGTCATCTTCGCTCTTCTCGGCATGCAGCTGTTCGGTGGACGCTTCAACTTCAATCCGATGGTCGAGAAACCGAGAAGCAACTTCGACTCATTCTTCCAATCATTGCTCACTGTCTTCCAGGTAAATATAGCATAATTATTAATTAAGTCCCTCGATTGTCCTTCACGGTGATAATATTCTAATAATAATGATAATAATGATAATGATAATGATAATAATGATAATGATAATAATGATAATGTATAATAATTATGGACTAGTTTTTAAACAGCTACTTTAGTTAGCAATGAAATCAATGAGGGATCCTAAATACATCGGGGCAAATAGTTACTAATTATTATTATTATTACTAGCTCGTGGGACAAACAAGTCCAGCCTGGGCTTGAGGACAAAAGAAAAAACTTTATAATAGACACAGGCGGAGCGAAAGAGAGAGAGAGAGAGGAAGCCAGTGTAGTTGGTTTACCATAAACGATAATGTATAACGAGAATATTAATTCTAGGAAGGTGTAGATTTATTTATATTATTGCAAATGATGCAGATTTTGACTGGCGAAGATTGGAACTCGGTGATGTATGATGGCATCGCCGCATACGGTGGAATTCGATCGTTTGGAGTTGTCGTCTGTGCCTACTTTGTCGTCCTCTTCATCTGCGGAAATTGTATTCCTTTGATGCACACTGTATTCACCTTTGATGCACATTGTATTCACCTTTGATGCACAGTGTATTCTGTTGACGCACATTGTATTCATTTGACGCACACTGTATTCATTTGACGCACTTTGTATTCCTTTGACGAACATTGTATTCCTTTGACGAATATTGTATTTCTTTGATGCACACTGTATTCACCTTTGATGCACATTGTATTCACCTTTGATGCACAGTGTATTCTGTTGACGCACATTGTATTCCTTTGACGAATATTGTATTCCTTTGACGCACTTTGTATTCCTTTGACGAACATTGTATTCCTTTGACGAATATTGTATTCCTTTGACGCATATTGTATTCCTTTGAAGCACGCTGTATTCCTTTGACGAACGTTGTATTCCTTTGACGCACGTTGTATTCCTTTGACGAACATTGTATTCCTTTGACGCACTTTGTATTCCTTTGACGAACATTGTATTCCTTTGACGAATATTGTATTCCTTTGACGCACTTTGTATTCCTTTGACGCACTTTGTATTCCTTTGACGCACACTGTATTCCTTTGACGCACATTGTATTCCTTTGAAGCACGCTGTATTCCTTTGACACACGTTGTATTCCTTTGACGCGCATTGTATTCCTTTGATGCACATTGTATTCCTTTGACGCGCATTGTATTCCTTTGACGCACACTATATTCCTTTGATGAACATTACATTCCTTTAAACACATTAAGTTTCTTTAGTAGCCTACATGTTTATTTATTTCATAAAAATTGTGTCTTTTGATGAAAATGGTATTACTTTGAGGCACTGCTCTCTTGATGCACAGTTTTTTGTTTTTTAATGCTTAGCCTATAATATCCCTCTGATGCAATAATGTATTCCTTTTATATGCATTCTATTCCCTTTATAAATACTGCATTCCTTTGACAATCACCTACTCACACAAAACAATTTAGCAGTATTGTATTTGTGGACACTCACTGTGACGCCTATTAATACCAAACAAAAGCAGTACCTTAGATAATCAATGTGAAACTAATTGTCACAAGGAGTCAAGGACAAAGGATCATTTGCAGGCAAAACGATGCACATAAAACTGGAAAAGTCGCTGATGGTGAGCACACGCAATCACGTGGAACCAGCCAAGCGAATGCCTTTCTGACGTAACCAAAACCAGCTGTAACAGTTGTTCTACGATTGCCTGTTTTTGGAAACTTCAGATGTGCATTATTAAACCTGGATCAATGTGAGAAACCAGAGGGAGAGTAGATGAGGCAAATGTTTCGTTTTCTTCGTTTATCGCATTTCGACCTGGTTTCTTTTCAGTCAATGTAACGCAAATCTATTTTT
>OX243811.1:1045757-1223257 GCA_945859605.1 Lumbricus rubellus | reverse complement strand
GTATTTGATTGCATTATATTCGGATGTATTGCATTACATTGTTTTGTCGTACATTTTATTGCAGTGCATTGTATTTTAGTTTTCTTGCATTGTGTCATATAATTGTTGTATTCCAGGCTGTCATTCTGTGAGGACATTTCACCTCGCACGTCGATTACTGGCAAGAAACGTGTAACAATCAGCATCACACAAGTGACTGACGATGCCGATAAAGACGAGACATGCATTCCTTTCGACCCCACAGGTAACATGGAGATTGGAGAATTATTATACAGAAGACAACGATCATTTTAAGCTCAATGGGGCGACGGGGGTTACGCATACTTTCAAGTGAGAAGGCATCTGTTTTATGCCTATCCACCCAAGCACTTTCCTAGCAGAAGGTACTTGCATACTTCGTAGCAACCCTCGTGAATATACATACTTATCTAATCAGCTAAAAGTTCCATCGATCAACAGTATGCATGTCTAACTTTTTATGTTCTCATACAAGCATCAACCTATCCGTCTACTCATCCATCCATTCATTCATCCATCCATCCATCCATTCATTCATCCATCCATTTATCCATTCTTCCATCCAACTAACCATCCATTTAACCGTTCGTCCATCCATCCAACCATCCATCCACCACTTATTCATCCATCCGTCCATCTTTCTATCCATCTTTCTATCCATCCATCCTCCGCTAATTCATTTATCCATCCATCTTTCCATCAATTTATCCATCCATCCATGCATGCTTCTATCCACCAATGTAGCCATTACATTTATCCATTTTTCTATCCATCGATCCATCCTTCCATCCAACCACGCATCCATCTATAAATATCTTTCTCTGTCCGTCATTCTTCTGTCTGTCTCTCAATGTCCAGCAATTGTCTCTAAACCCGAACAATGCGGAGGTCGTTGGCCATAATAATTTGACGTGGAACAATCCTACCTAAAAAAATATGTTGCGTATCGTTTTCTGTGATTTTCTCGAGACTCTTAGTCTCAGGGGGATAACACGGCAGAAGACCTGTCTGCCAGTTAATAGTCATCACATGCAAATAAAAAAGACGTCTTGGCAGAATATAAGAACAACGAGTAAAAGCTGGAAAACGCAAACGAATGGACACCGCTAATGTGGCCGTATTTTGTTCTGATTATATACTACTTATAATATTATTATAGCCAAATATTTCGTGGAAATTCTTCTGATGTTGCCACCAGTTTCAGCTGATTGTAGTTCACTTTCTCCCCAACATTACAACATTATTTTAAAAGCCATAAATCTTACACTCTTCTATATGTAACTGACAAATCCTGGCCCCAAAGTCGCCGAGTCTCTGGATATTTTTCCCTGTAACACTTCTCGGCGACCTTGGAGGCACAGACAGGTAAGGAGAGGCATGTTTGTTTTAAACGTGTGCACATTTAAAGCTGCAATGCTTTTGCGTGACGTTAAATAGATTACTTCCGTATGGTTTATGAACATCTGCGAGAAAGTCTTGTCACATCAACTTATCACATCATCTTATCACATCATCTTGTCACATCATCACTCACCTTTGAAGTAACACCACATATATTATATATATATATATATATATATATATATATATATATATATAATATTATTATATATAGCACTTAGTGCTGAGAGCCGATGATGATGAGGCGCGAGAGGATCATGAATATTTTGTCAGCTGTCCATTTGCATTAGGATCAGTTTTTTGTCGGGTGTTACGTGTATGAAGGAGCACACCGGTTAAGACGCATTTCCAGATGTTTTAACAGCATTAGCGCGTTCGAGGGACAGTCCTAACTGGAAGCACGTAAAACAATACGAATGCTATGAAGTACAATGTACTTAACTGCAGCAGAGCAAAAATTAATGGATAACAATACGATGCAAAGAACTGATACAAGGCGATGAAGTAAAATACAACACAATGCAATGAAAAACAATACAATGCAATGTAAAACGAAACAATACTACCTAAAGGAGTTAGATACACGATATAATACGTCAGAGATTTTTTATTACAGCCGTCTGTGTTACAAAATAAGAGGTGTCTAAGTACTTTCTTGTATCATTGATTAGCGACGCCAACCTTTTCTTTGACTGAAACGGCTAATCGTCTGATGTAATTATAACCCCTACTTATCTCTGGCTATGGGTTCATGACGACATGCGACACAAAGTCATGACGAAATGTTAAGGACAATATGTCGTAAATATAAAATGAGTAAATTAGTGTTTATTTTCATAGGTGAATGTAAAAAAGTTGTAGCAAAACATTTTCAAGAGTAATAAAGCAACATGAATGCAAGATCCGACTACTTAGCAACTTAGCCCTACTACTGTAACAATGCTGACTAAATCTGGTTTCAGATGTTTATAGTGTTTGTACAGTTTCAAAACAAGAGACAGCATTGATATTAGGAAGACTCCAGACAAACGTTTTAAGGAAATTTAGATTCTGATACCATCTATAATATTTTATTAAACTAAACACCTATTTACTCCCTATTATACTAGTGACACTATGTGCGTGACATTTTGTCAGGACAGGTGACATTTTGTTCGTGCCATTTTGTTCGTGCCATTTTGTCCGTGAAATTTGTCAGGTGATTATTTTTGTCTGAATGACATTTTATCCGAGCCATTTATATTGCGTGACATTTTGTCAGGTCATCCTGGCTACACAAATTTCTTTGATGTTTTCTTCAGTGGACAGCGATGCGGTGCAGGAGACGGAGGAGGAGGAAGTGGCAGAGGAGGAGGAGAAGGCTGAAACGATGGAAGTTGACACGAAGGAGGAGGCGCCCGTGGGAGCGCGTCCGCGTAGGCTTTCCGAGTTGAAGATATCAAAGAAAGTGAAACCTATTCCTCTGGCCAGCTCCCTCTTTGTTCTATCCTCAACGAACAGGTATGATGATTGCTGTCGATCACAGTCTCACCTGTCAATAATAATAATAATATCTCCTATTGTCTTTGAGAAGGCGAGACCACCTAATCTTTCGTCTGTCATAACAAATTACTGGCTCAAAGTAGGATCGGATTTGCACGTACAGCGTTTCATACCAACTCCGGAAATAATTTGTGCGTAGTCAAGGCTAAGGAGTTGGAAGGAGACCTACGAGGGGATCCTACATTGCCTGGAGAAGACGTGGGAGGACGCTGTAGAGGTGGCGATGAACATAGGAGAATGGAGAAGCTGCGCTGCCCGATGTGCAGTCCTGCACGAGAAGGACTAAGACTGAGGCTAAGGACTAAGGCTATTTTTGTCGATGTCCTGTGCACTTCAAAGAGCAGGTGAGAAGAAACCAATGGATAGATGGATGGAGTGATATATCGATAAAACTAATCGATATGACCGGAAGTGTGATTGTCATTGCAATCGAACACGGACAGAACACGCACTCACGTAGAGCCCAAGCAAAGAACTAAACGTCGGCGCCATCTACATTGTACTTAAATTTGTTGACTACCAATGTTTTTGTTGTATTGTATTTTTGTGATAATTTTGCACGTCCGCCGGAAATAAAACACGGAGCACAAGGTTCTCGTTCCTGATCACCGACTGCAAAAGTTTCATCTCTGTCTCATTAATTTAACTAATCATCTCATCATTTGCATTGTGCATTAAGGATAGCATCCAATTTTCTGTAGTTGAACAGCTTGAATTGCTTAATCCCGTGATTATTTATTACTTGACATGAGATTTTGTTGGTTCAGATCAGTAGCACCAACGATGATTCATTTTTCTTGAAGTGGCGCTATATAAATGTTCTATTACTATTACACTTACAATTATTGCTGTTGTCTGTAGATTTCGAGTGGCTTGCCACAGTGTCTGTGTCCACCAATACTGGGGCAACTTCATCCTCATCTGTATCCTTATCAGCAGCTCAGTGCTGGCCACTGAGGACCCACTGCAGGCCAAGTCGTTCAGAAACCAGGTCAGTGCTATGATGGTTTGGAATTACGCTAAGTATTATGATTCTAATAAACTAGAGAAACTGGCCTACACCAAAGAAATGAACAGATGATAGAATTTTGAAGTTGTGATGATTAAACAATGTGTGACTTAGCCTACTGTGACACAATCAAAACTAATAATAATAATATTTCAATCGTCAAGAACTCAAAATATTAAATACGCTAATGCCAGATACTTCAATTCGATTGTCTTCTCCTTTCTCTCTTGCAAACGCGATATTTTATGGACTACCCTCAGAGAAACTCCAATACGAAACTCTGCCTCAAACAATTCAGCTTGCTAGTATAATAGAGATATTGTTCACTTGCGGGAGGAGAATTCCTTGACACATTGTCAACCTGTCGCTAAGATTCTGATGAATTATTACTTGACAGACAAGATTGTTATATGACTAAAACTCGCCTGCTAAAAATCTCGCACTATGCATTGTAATTTATATAGGTCTATTCATAATTTATATCTACCATATTAATACCAACAGTCCAAAGCGCATTCATAGCCCGACAATCGATTCGCTACTGCTAAACTAAGCTGAGTCATAGCACTTGTGATTTGCGTCGCCCTCCTATTTTGTCAAGGCTTCGGACTGGCATTTCTAAAGTAACTGGCAGATTCAAGACATGTGTCCGCAAACTGTTACTGATCCGATTATTGTACTTGTCGAGAGTTTATATCAGCAGATAATTATTTTTAAGACATTTCTTGGGTATGACTCGTGGAATAATAAAACATTGACTGAACACAAGAGAGGTAGGCCTACTTCCGCCTTTAGAGTTTTTTGTCTTTTTAGAATTACTTCCGTTTAAGAGTTGTTTTTTTTGTTACTTCCGTGTCAGCGTGAGTCATCACATGGTTACAGGATCAGAACTGCCCCGCTCACACTCGTCTTGTCAAAATCATCAGCAAACATTGACCTAAATTAACAAGACTTTTAGACCTTGAGATTTGTCTTGTAGGGTAGCCTACTGCAGTTGAATAGTACATTTCCTAACCTATAATTAACATGATTATGAACATTAATTAATAAATAGCAAACAGAAATTCTCACCTTTGTTTCAGTTTTAGGCCCCCTAATCTGCGTAGTAATGGTACTCGTTTCACTTTGGATTTCAGGTGCTAAAATATTTCGATTACCTTTTTACGACAATCTTCACCATAGAGATATCACTAAAGGTTAGATTTCGTTGTAGCCTACTCAATTATGGCTTTGTACTTTGTATCCTGATGTTCGGTTCTCAACACCAGTTTTGATCGGGGAAAAATCTAATAGTAGTTTAATATAAAAGGTTAATCGAGCTGAAATAGAAGTAGTAAATCTACATTTTGTAGGAATTATAGTGATATTGGATTTATGTTTTGCAATATTTTATTTCAGCTGCTTGTATCGCGTTTAATATATATCATGGAGGTGAAAAATAGGTGTACTATCGGTGAAAATATGTGACGTCTAGGCAGAGGCCTGGCCCGCCGCCTCATGCTGAGGCCAAGAAAATGAAGTCGCTGACCCTTTATAGTATCATGGTCGTCTGGGAGCTATCCTCTTTTCTTTTAATTTTTCATTGTCTTCTTCTTCCTCCGTTTCTTTCACGTTATCATTTTTCCTCCTTCCTCCGATTTTTTTCTTCATCAGTATCTGCTGATTAAATCTTGTTTCTGCATACTGTTTTATTCTATTTTGTGAATGTTTCGAAATGTTGTTTTGTTTCTCTGTCGCTTAGATAGTTTCCGATGGATTAGTTTTGCATAAGAATTCGTTCTGTCGCAGTGCCTTCAATCTTCTCGATCTTCTCGTCGTTGCTGTTGCACTTCTGTCGTTCGGTCTAGAGTAAGTATGTTGTGAACTGATCACGTGATAGTCGCTCTATTTTGTCACCGATGTCTGTGTTTTCGTTAATAAGAAAGAAGAATGTATCTTTGGCAGGCAGATAAGAAACTGATGTCTTGTTGACACGATCATGTAATTTGGTAAGATATTCGACAGGAGAGCAGCTCAGCCTTCAGCCTCCTAGAAGTTACTGTAAAGCAAACAGTTGCACAGAAGTACGTCTTGCAGGCTGCCATACAGTTGTACTCCAATCCTGTTAAACCTATTTTCATTTATTAACACGACATCATGTAACCTTACTGCACAATTTTCCACTTGAATTATTAAACAAATATTATTACTGTGTTCGTTTTAAAAAAACTCTTCTAAGCTAATTGCTTCATTTAGCGCAACTTTAGTCGACTTGAACGGAAAATGTATTTGATCTCTATGGAAACCGAACTCAGTTCTCCCCTCTGGAAATTTATCATGGTGATAGTACCATTACTTTTTGGTTGAAAGCATTTTGGCTGTCAAGCATAATAGGCTATTCAATGTAGGCCTATTCACGCATACATGTAGTTTAAATCGCAATGACGGCAGAACTGATAGTATGTTCACACTTAGTCTACTTTACAGTCAGTCCTTACTTACATACATGTTTGTTTTCATAACAATTAGGTGAAGTCATCAATTTTGTTGTTATTGTCTGGATTTGTCAGCACAAAATCGAGTTTCTTAAAAGAGTCAAAATATCAAATTCATTTGGAATAATGTGAACCTGTATGCCTAATGTTCTGCTCTGCGGGTGACTTAAAGTAGCGAACAAAGCAAGGCCGTAGCCAGGATTTTATTTCGGGAGGTGTTTTTGGTGGTGGCCAGGATTTAAGTTTTGGGGAGGCTGAATTTCCTAAAAAATTTCCATTTTCGCCCTCAACATTTCTGATGACCTTTTTTTAGTCGTCAAGTTTACTTTTTCTTATCGAAATTTAATCTGTTATTTAATTTCAGGGGGTGTTTTCTTGGCTTTTTCATGGCTTTTTGCATCACGAACTAGAAAATGCAATAGATTTTTTCTGCATTTTCCATTTCGGGGGGTGTTCAAACACCCCAAACACGGCCTTGGAACAAAGCATAGGCTACCAAAATATAATTTCGATAGGGATAGAGTGAGGCGATGTAAGAGAGAAGGGAAGCGTATTGACCATTATCTGGATTATGTTGCGCTCATGCTTAGCCTTCTATGATTAGTCTTGATGTCGTGCTGTGAATTCGTCTAAACTCGTTTCATCTGTTTCTAGCAACGAAGCAATCAGTGTGGTGAAAATTCTTCGAGTCTTACGAGTTCTACGACCACTTCGAGCCATCAACAGAGCAAAAGGATTAAAGGTAGGAATACGTCGTCGCAATAAGAATAGTAGACCCAATAGTAATGTAACTAGTAGTAATAATGATGATGATAATAGTAAAATAATAATAGTAAATAATAATAATAACAACGATGACAATAACACCAAACTCAATTAAAACGATTACGTTGACGACGACGATGAGGACGTCGATGTTGATGATGATGATGATGATGATGATGATTATAATGGTGGTGGTGGTGGTGATGGTGGTGGTGGTAGTGGTGGTGATGATGACGACGACGATGATTATGATGATGGTGGCTATGATGATGATAATGATGATGATGATTATGACGATGATAACGACGGACAAATACGAGTATACGACGACAATGACGATGATAATGATAATTATAATGATACTGAAAGTTATGATGATGTCACTGTTGTCATTTGCTAATAAAATACAATCAAGTACAGTACTGTTGACTAATTAATATTGTTTTGTTGTCGTTGTTGTCGTTGTCGTTGTTGTCAGCGTGTTGTCCAGTGCGTCATCGTTGCCATAAAGACAATCTACAACATTATGCTCGTCACATTTCTGCTCGAGTTCATGTTTGCTGTTATCGGCGTTCAATTGTTCAAGGTATAGCCTACCGACTGAATAACTATCACGTCGATTATCATCTGTTTCATTATCATCGTCATCATCGTCGTCGTCGTCATCATCACCATCATCATCGTCATCGTTGTCGTACTCGTCATCATCATCATCGTCGTCAAATCGTCATCGTCATTGTCATCCTCTTCGTCATCGTCGTCGTCGTCATCATCGTCAAATCGTCATCGTCATTGTCATCCTCTTCGTCATCGTCATCTGATTTGATCTGATTTGTATAATTATCATTATCGTCAGATGTCGTGTCGAATTGTTTTTTGATCCTGATTTGTCAATAAAAAAAGACCTATTGCTCATTAATCTGTCTCATTACCATGACTACACCATTAATTTAAGGGAAACACACACTGACTTCAACATACTCTTAACGTCATTGTCTGCATTTTAAGAATCACCAGTAACATTACAAGCCTATGATTCTTGCCAACGTTCTTAAGAAGAATTAGCATTTGGTATTCTTGTTTTTCTTTTATGAATTTCCTGGCACATATGCTCAGTATCCTTGGCATTATCCTTCACTTCATATTCTTGCCTTTATCCTTAAGAATTTCCATGCACTTGGTATTCAAGTCATCATTATATTCTTCACATCGTTCTTTCGTTTATTCTTCAGAATTCCCAGGCGCTTAGTGGTCTGGCTTTTATTCTCAAGAACCTCCAGCCATCTTGTATCATTGGCTTCATTATTTTGTCCGATAATAAGACCCGTCTTCTGCTTCTGTTCTTCCCTCAGGGCACTTTTCACGAATGCAACGATCGCTCGAAATCAACGGAAGCAACGTGCAAGTAGGTCGACAGCAACTGCTGCAACTAAATTCTTATCTGAAATGTCAGAGGAAAAAAACAGCTTCTGTCAATTTAGAAAACCTTATATTTTTATGCAACCTTACCTTAGCATATTACTTGATAGTGCATGAGTTTTGGTTGAATTAATTATTAAGAAGGAAGCTCTAACTACAAATTTAACAATCAATATCGGAATATTATAGAGCTGCTCTTCATTAGCAACCCTGATTTTATTTTTGCATCATTTTAACTTAACCTTACCTATTATAATAGAAGGCGGGATCGCGTTCTGTTCCTTTATAACCTTATAGTAATAATAGTCTAGGCCTACTTTAACTTTTCTCACTTTACCTTCCATTACCTTAAATTAATTCGCCAACTCATCATACTTTGCTCTACGGTCTTTACCTAAACTTATCTGTATTCACTTTTACCTTGAATTAAACTCACCCATCCCTACATTGTTGGTGTGATTATATTAATCAGTGGATTTATTCATCTTTTCTGGTTACTAGAGGGCAATTCGTCTCGTACAGAGGAGGTGACCGTAGCAAGGCTTTCGTTGAGGAAAGAATTTGGAGGAACAGTGATTTCAACTTTGACGACGTCAGTCAAGGAATGCTGACACTGTTCACCGTTGCCACGTTCGAAGGATGGCCCGGGTGAGACTGGGTAGTCTTCGCATACTTACTTATTTATTACGACGTATGGAGTGCCATGACATGACGCGTATCTGGCCATGTCGATACACGAACGCGTAATAGCATTATTTTGTAGTAGTAAAATAACAATAATAAAAATAATGATAGTGAGATTTATAACTTTAATGATATTAGTTCGAATATTGTTGTCATTGAAAAGAAGAATGATGTAGTGTTAGAATAATAGAATATTAAATGCTAGTCAAATGAGAAAGAGAAATATAATACAATACTAATGAAATCCACAAAAACCTATTAGGCTAATAAAGAAATATAATACATTAAATAGCACTGAAATTTCAATAATAGTAATGTCAGTAGTAGCACTTATAGGGGTATTAGTATTATTAGTATTAACAATAGTATTTTTATTATAATAATTTTTATTATTAAACGAACCAACTCTTACATTAAAATATTTCAAATGCTTAATAGCTATAGAATGCTCTAATAAAATAACAGCATTGATAATAATACATAATTATAATAGGCCTAATATTCACAATATTAAAATTTACAACAATGTTAATGATAACAGAAATCAAGACAACAACAAAAGATGGTTAATACATTAAACACCAATAAACTAATGAAAATAATATTTACACAATGTGTGTTGTTTAGGTTGATGTACCGAGGAATAGATTCGCACTCAGAAAACTTTGGTCCTTTGCACAACAGTCGACCCAGCGTGTCCATCTTTTTCTTCATCTACATCATCATCATCGCCTTCTTCATGGTCAACATCTTCGTCGGCTTCGTCATCGTCACGTTCCAGAAAGAAGGCGAACAAGAGTACAAGAACTGCGAACTTGACAAAAATCAGGTTCTGACGTCCACACAATTATATATAAGCTTTGATCGAGATTCCTGTAATGGAGCTTTTGAAAGCTAGCGTAGTGTCGCTAGTTCACTAGGAAAATAATTGATATGATTATTAACTTAGTTAATTGCGAAATAATGTAAAAAATCTAGTATAATTTTATATAATGAATATCAATCCAATGCATACATTATATGAACATATAAATATATCATACTGGTGAATGCATACACTCAAAGCCCCACAAATTTCATATGGACAGTGGACACTCATAAACAGACTTCTTCGTGAATGGATTAATGTGTTGGAATCTCAAGCAAGTTCTTCACGATACAATTGACCATCGATAGTGACGCCTAATAAACGCACCGCACAATAGTAGGCCTAATAACAATAGCGAAAACAATAATAATAGCAATGGCAGCAACATTGCATGATGGCATTGACAATAGTAGGCTAGTAAATAATTGTTTTCTTTCGTTTTCTGTTGGCAGCGCAAATGCATTGAGTTTGCTTTGAAAGTGAAGCCACATCGTCGCTACATTCCTAAAGCTCGCTTCCAATACAGAATCTGGTGGTTCGTTACGTCACGTGGCTTCGAATATGGCATCTTCATGTTGATCGTCATCAATACCGTCACACTTGCGATGAAGGTAACAAAATGATTCCATTATCCAACCATTTATTTCCTGTACGGTGGCTGCAACAGTCTATAAACGGAGGAAAACAGTTTTAATGCTGTTTAAAAAGCAGTTGATATCTAGTTTCGTTATAGTAACCGATATCTCCAAACTTCTATTATAGTCCACTTAAAAGTCAATCGAATGGCACCGGTTTATTGACGAGCTCTACTTCTGGTAAGAAGTGTCATCCAAAATGATAGTCAGCCGCTCAGTGGTTGAAGAACGGAATATAAGTTCCTCCCGTGTGATGGTCCACTCATGAATTGATGGATTTAGAAGAGAAAGAGCAGAGGCAACTACGGGTTTCACTTACTTGGCCTGTGAAAATAAATAGACTGATCTTTTTAGACACCTATGAAACGTTGTTAACCGATGCTATAATTACTGGCATGGAATTGCGCTGTCCATAATATGCAACACCACTTTTCGACACCTTTTAAACGTTTTAAAACTGCCGTCTTTAGCACGGCAAACCCACAACTTTGAGTTAGATTATACTAACTACTTTAAGAGCCCCAGGTAAAAGATGTACCGTAGCTCCTGTGTGAGTCGATTTAAGACCAATGAGCCCACTACGTCAGCGTTTCCCAATGTTTGTTCCGCGGAACCCAGGTGTTCCGCGGGGCGAGCACAGAAGTTCCGCGAAAATTTGTAAATAACAGAAATTTTAGTGAAAGAGCACTGACAGTTTGAAACTAGAAGTCAGTCGTCTTTTGTATTTTGCGGTTTTAGGACACAAAGGGTTCTGTGGCCCAAAAAGTTTGGGAAGCGCTGCACTACGTAATAGACTTCCATTATGCGCATAGTTACAGTGCGTGCAAATGGAACCAATATGCCGAACAAATTTTTTTGAGGGTAACGGCCTCTGTTGTCATAGACCCTCGTCAAAGCAGGATCGGCAGAACCAACAGCATGCTCTTTCAGTGCAGAGCGGATGGGCCTCGGATACCCGTGGAGCAACAGAGCTCTCGTAAATTGTCTGCGAGCAACACTATAAGCTGACAATGCAGAACCGCATGACAATAAGTAAGTAATAGTAAGTAAGCAAGCAAGTAAGTTAGTCTGGGTAAGTAAGTAGCCTGCATTTAACTAGCGCACATGCATTATGTTGCATAAAACGATTGCATACATTTAAGACATAGTCTACGACAGTTAACAGAAGCTTTTGGCTAAATTCAACTGATGGATTGAACTGAAACATTGTTTGAACGATGATTCGTTTACTGTCATATAGTACTACGGACAAAGTAAGACGTACTCGGATGTGCTCGACTACATGAACATGATCTTCACTGGAGTCTTCACATTCGAATTCCTTCTCAAGATCATCGCATTCAAATTTCGCGTGAGCCGTTGCAACATTAAATATTCATGTATTATGATTAAATGTGCATTGATTACATTACTATTCATGTATTCATGTATTATGATTCATGTATTATGATTAAATGTGCATTAATTACATTAGCCTACTATTTTATAGTTAACAACCTATATTGCGCCTGTGTAATATAGCGAACAAGGAATCAATCGCTGGCACTCCAAGAACGTATCAGATCAACGTTCAAAATGTGAGTCAATAAGACAGAGTGGCAGGCTATGATGATGATGATGATGATGATGATGATGATGATGATGATGATGATGATGATGATGGTGGTGGTGGTGGTGGTGGTGGTGGTGGTGTGGTGGTGGTGGTGGTGGCGGCGGCGGCGGTGGTGGTGGTGGTGGTGGTGGTGGTGGTGGTGGTGGTGGTGGTGGTGGTGGTGGTGGTGGTGGTGGTGGTGGTGGTGGTGGTGGTGGTGGTGGTGGTGATGATGATGATGATGATGATGATGATGATGATGATGATGATGATGACGACGACGACGACGACGACGACGACGGTGACGACGACGACGATGATGAGACAGAGTGGCAGGCTATGATGGCGATTAGTTGTCGACACTGTAAGGCAACGAACATACTCGCTACACCACCGCGCCCACAATAATTAATATATTATAATAAACTTTGTGGTGTACGGTGGTGTATGGGTATGTCCGGTGCCTTGTAGCCGTAAGGTTCTGGGTTCGAATCCATCTCAAGCTTCTGAGTAAGGACCCCAGTCAAGTCTTTAACTTGCAATTGCTCATGCGCCTCCGCGTGAAACTCCGATTCAGTGTCCGCGTTGTAGTCGCTGTAGTCGGGAGCGCATCTGAGTAGTAATCGTGAGGGTGCTGCCGTGCTAAAACAAGTCACATACAATTGTATACAAACCTCATTAGAAATAATTAATTGGTTATCAATCATAGAATTTCTATCCGTTTAAACGGACTGATTTTTGCACACCCGTAAAACAATGTAAACCAATGCTATATTAAACTTAGAATAGCGTCATCAGTGATAAAATAAACACTATGATTTGATACCTTTAAAACGATTTCAGCTAATGCTATAATAGTTGTAAAGTAGTTAAATGGCTGTTGTTTGGCAGGTAGCTACGAGAACGACTTGGTTTTATTCACTTTGCAAGAAGGACAGTATTCGTTATGATGAAGGATTATGCCTGAGTATGAAGGACTGTGTTCGAGTAGAAAGCACTGTTCTTGAGTAGAAAGGAATGTTTGTGAGGGTGAATGACTATTATTCGTGATTAAGAAAGACATGTGATTAAGCAGGAATGTGTTTGAGCAGGAAGGACTGTTTGTAAGTAAGTTTGAGGCACTACTCGTGAATAAGATGAAATATTTATATGCACGTATAAATTATATGTGAATGTATGAGTTTTTATATGCTGATGTATAATGATTATATACTATGATTGCCTACTCTAAGAACGTAACTGCATGATGAACTAAAAAGCAATAATATACATGTATATGGCGCCAAAGAATTCCGCTAGCAAGTGTACATGAAATGTTAGATCTAAATTATCACACTGTGCCTGTGTATTTTTCGTTGTTTGCTTTAGTTCTGCATGTGTCTGTTTCTCTCTGGCTACTTGTACGTTTGCTTATCTATCGATATCTTGCTTTCTGTGAGTAAGGAACTAGATGCACAATTTGCACAAAGTTACGTCTGTCTATATTTTCTGCGCAGAATTACTTTGGTGACGCCTGGAATGTCTTTGACTTTATAATAGTCCTTGGCAGCGTCATTGACATCGTCTACACAGAGGTGAACGTAAGTAGGTCAAGGTCATGCTGACATTGTTCATTCATTCAGGAATTCATATAGCGCCCCTTCAAGAAGCCTACTCAGAGGCACTCTCAGTCAACCTTAGTGATTCAAACAGTTTTAAGATGCCTGTAAAACACTGAGAGAGTCAACCATAGGTAGCAGACGAATCTCAAACGGAAGAATATAATTCCAGACCGATGGATCTACAACTAAGAAAGTGCCATGTCATCTCAGTATCAAGACTATCTTAAAACATCCAGGTCATCCAAATATCATAGTCATCTTAACATAGAGGTCATCGAAATGTCAAGGTCATCTTAATATGAAGGTCATCTTAACATAGTTTAGCATCACTGTGTAGTAGCAAAGACCATTAGCGACGCCCTCCTCCTTCATTCAGGCTTGGGACTGGCACTGGCAGAATGCAACCAGTGGCAAGATGTAATGTGTTTTAAGTGAATATTATAATACGTGTTGTATTACAGTTCGAACTTCGAAGGTGCTACTCGCTAGTCTAGAAATAAATGGCGTTACAGCTCAGCAGACTAATCTCCTTAGACACCTCTAAACCGTTTCTAACCGATTCTATCATATGATAGTATACATTGAAATTGGCCGTTGGAGTAATATAAAGTTTAGTTCAATTCAAGTATTTTAGTCTAGATGTGAAATAGTTGATGCCTTCAGAAATAAGGATCTCATAAACTGAAAGCAAAATATCGATATTTTACAGAGCACATTGTGATTAACCAGGAAAAACTATTTGCGCAAGGAAATAATTCTTTCCTTTTCTGAGCCAAATATGAGTCACGGCAAATTTTTCCTTACACAAACATTGCTTATTTTATATTATAATGATTCAGTTGTATATAATTCAATAACTTGGTCTGAGCATGAATCAAAGTTCTCTTGAATGCATTGATATTATGATGAATTCTTGAACAAACTGTCAGTACAATATTATCGTCGGCTTAGATATCAACCAGAGTTATTAGCGATTAATATATTTCAGCAAATTGTTTGGATGAATGATTAAAGTAGCAGACTATACCTTTAAATAATGTACACTTACAAGGTCGGTACAGTTTTAGTATCATAATTGAACTTCGTAAAGATTGTCTAGCGCATTTTGTGTTTTCTTTGTTACATTCCGGTTTCCTTGAAGAAAGGGAAACATGTCGGTGGAATCTACGAAGTAAGCAAACGCTGGTTGTGTCTTATATTGGAAATAGAGTGGAGCATTTTTAATGGCTAAATGGATAATTTAATGGATAGATGGATGAATGAACGGATGGATTGCTGGAAAGATGGGTGGTTGGTTAGGTGTATGTTTCGAGGATGTTGGTTGGATGGATGGATTGATGACAAATGAACACGTTAATGGGCTTAATAAAGGATAGGTGAGTATGTAGGTGTGCGTAAAAAGCACAGAGCTGTGAACTGAATTTTCTATCTACCGTTATTGACGGAGACAAGAATTCAAAGAGATGCACCGGTTGCAGTAGAATTATATGAGATGCTGTTATCTCTTATCTTATCAATGTTTTACTTGTCTCATCTAATAATTTCTCTTATCTATCGCCATCGAAGCATGAGGGTTCGAACAATCATGAGCATCAGTTTCTTCGTCTCTTTCATGTGATTTTCTACTGTTTCCTCTCAACTTTTATATTGCCTTTCAGCTGTAATCTCTTATCTTATAAATTTTTTCACTTGTCTCATCTGATGTTTTCTCTTATCTGCTGTTTCTCTCGTTGTGTCGTCGTCGTCGTCGTCGTCGTCGTCGTCATAGCATGAGGGTTCGACAATCATGAGCATCAGCTTCTTTCGTCTCTTTCGTGTCATGAGACTCATCAAACTACTCAACCGAGGAGAAGGAATTCGAACTCTACTCTGGACGTTCATCAAATCGTTCCAGGTGACTTCTCTCTCCAAATCAACTCAACTGTAAAGCAATCATTGGAAAGTTGTTCAAAGCGAAGATAAAATACTGCAGAAGCATAAAGTTGGCAAGTGAAGTAGAGGCAGTCTAAGGAAAGTAGGCCTAATGCAATGGGAAAGTGAAGCAAAAGCGTATAGTAGGATATAATTAATTATATAAAGCATCAAAAATAAAGCACATTAAATTGGCAATCGTTATCGCTTCATCCGCACTATATTAATGATCAATGCAGATTGGTTTTACAGTACATCAATCCGTTCACTCATCCATCCATCCATTCATTTATCCATCCATTCACACACCGATTCACCCATACACCTGCTCTTCCTAACCCAGCCACCCACCCATCCATTCATCCAACCACCCATACCAACCCATCCATCCCTGTAAGAATTTTCTTTTCTCATTGCAGGCTTTACCATACGTGGCGCTGCTCATAGTGATGTTATTCTTCGTCTACGCTGTCATTGGAATGCAGGTATGAGAAAGGAAACCGCCAATCCAATTATACATAGCGTTCGTCAGGTATAATACTCTCCCAATTATATGGATTCTCGACTGCTCACTCAGCAGTATGCGAAGCAATCTATTCTGGAACCATTTTATGCAACATTGAAGAGCGCTAAAAAATTTCCATATTGAATGAGTAAAGTAAGCAGTTCAACTGTTGTTGGTACATGACTCACAGTATTAGCATTTGCGCTGAAAGTGGACACTAGCTTTCAAAGCCTTACATGCATAAACAAAGGTTCCTAAGATTAGTTTCCTACCGGCGATGCTTTCCATTTTATCTTCTTTATAATCATGATTATATTTTATCAGCCTTTGATTGCACTAGGCCCTACATGTTGCAGACTAGCTATTATAATGAATTAAACTATTAGAATATTTTCTGGTTAGAATATTCTGTTAAAACCAACCGCGAACCACGTTTTCACTTAGGAAATTGTAATTTAAATTAAATACTAAACTGCTATAATAATTATTATAGTTGTCAGTTTTGCTTGCTGTCTTACTGTACCTTTCTAACCTTCTCGTTTTGTTATTCTGTATTTTATATTTCGCAAAGTTCGTCTGTTCGTGACAGTTCGTCGAGTTATGATGTCCCTAAATGCCCTTTCCTTTTACAATATTTATGGGAAGTCAAGCAGCGGATAATTATAATCACAGAAATCAGTCGAACATATAATTATTATTTGTTTCTCCACAGATATTCGGGAAGATATCGCTGAGCGACGACACATCCATCCATCGTAACAACAACTTCCAGACATTTCCACAGGCCGTCATGGTTCTATTCAGGTCGGATATAATATTATGGCATTGTTTCCTTAATCTTTTGTCTTTTAAGTTAACCCTCGGGCTACCAGGAGGGTATCCACCCCCTTGGTTTTTTCGAGTTCAAACTTTCTCCGTATGGAAAAAAAATTTGACCTTTTAGGTAGCTGTAGAGAATTCATTTGCACACATTTTGAGGTAAAATGTGAGATGATACCTCACACCGTTCAAAAGTTATACCCATTATACCCGAGGCACCAGGGGGTGGATACGACCCCCTTACATTTTCGTCTATATCTTATCCGTCAATTAACATTAAGAGAAACAAATTATACCATTCTATAGAGGGAATGTGGGGCTACATTTTGGTGGTCACGGAGTTGTCTTTTGACAACCGGAAGTGCTCAAAATAAATTAAAATATATATAAATGTGTTTTATTTTCGTAAAATTTACATGTTTTTTCTATTGTAACATATCCATAATTTATTTTTTAAGAGAAATAAATTATGTCATTCTATAGAAGGCATTTAGGGCTATTTGTTCATACCAATTAATTTGTCTCGGGATGACCGGAGGTGCTCAAAATAAATAAAAATGTGTGAAAATGTCAATTTTTTTACGACGCAAACCGACAATGGCAAATTTTTTTGTTTCATATTGATTTTTCGATAGATAATTAAATATGCCTGTTTTTTTCTTTCTTTTATTGTACCTAAAAAAGACTTATAACTAGTTTTTATAGTTGAATATTTGACTTTATTAAATATAAATTATATATATCATGTTCTACACACACACAAAATCCAACATTTTACTTATGCGTAAGTAAGCTTACACGTTTTGTGGAATCTACGGGTGCTCATGAAAACAAATTCATAACTTCGAGGTGCATTCATATATTTTAAACCCAAATATATAATTTTGTGCAGAAGTGAATGCTGAATCCATTGGTGTATTACAAGTTATGATATCTCAAACCAAACCCAAAATCCAGGGGGTGGTAACCACCCCCCACCCCCTTGGTAGTCAGTTGTACAAAAAAAGCTTGGTAGCCGAGGGTTAACAAGGTAGCGTTCGATGGCACTCAATTTCTCTTGTTGGCTAAACGGATGCTATCTAATGAGGGAATGATCATGGACTCTAATCAACTATAGGCTACCGTACCACACTAGAATTAGATTAAATTTTATTGGATTAGAATGGATCAGATCAGAATGGATTAATTATTTATTCATTCTCTATGAGGTCTCTTGAAGGTCACTAGGGCTTACTCAGGAGCGCTCCCGACTCAACCTTTCTCTACTCGTCTCTCTGTCTAAAGGTGACCGTCTTTAGATTACGATAGATTAATATGATGGATTAGGTCAGATTGTGTTAGATTTGAATTGATTTGAATAGAATAATTGGAATATAATTGTAATAGAATGAATCCGAATATAATAGATTAGGTTAGAGTATAGATTAGATTAGACTATTGATTCTTTTCGTGTGCGCTTATATGTGAATTTCAGATCTGCAACTGGTGAGGCGTGGCACGAGATAATGATGGGCTGCAGTAATACACCCACCGTCCTATGCGATCCAAAGTCCGATGATGCTGGGAAACTGTGTGGAACATCGTTTGCATTTCCATACTTCATCTCCTTCTATGTACTCTGCTCTTTCCTGGTAAGACCATTTGCATTCTATGCGCCTCTCTGTTTTATACACAGTAGGCCTACATGTTGTTCATCAGCGTTACATGTAATAATATTAGCTTTTCCAAATCTTGATTTCAATGTATTCAGATTATAATGATGACTTCCTTTGAGTTCCCTTGTGTTACCAACACATTCTAATTTGCAGTCTTTGTTCATGTATTGTTATATGCTGGAGATAGTTTTTTGTTGGTTACAGTGTCACATTAGATAACCAATTTAGGTATTGTGAATTAATTAATTAATATACAATCGTTATTAAAGTGTAATTTTAATTGTGGTGATATATTGCGATGTTGTAGGTGATAAATTTGTTTGTAGCGGTCATCATGGACAACTTCGACTACCTCACACGTGATTGGTCCATCCTCGGTCCCCATCATCTTGACGAATTCGTCAGACAGTGGTCGGAGTACGACCCGGATGCCAAGTAAGAACTGGAAAGAAGTAGCAAATAAAATCGAATCAAATCAGATACACTATAATTGTTCACCAACCTCCAAATAAGAACATTTACACAGTTAATTTATGTACAAACAGTGACAACAGAAAACCCAAGAAGAACAGACGGTTCAATCGCCAGATTAATGCATGCATATATATATATATGTGTGTGTATATGTATATATATATATATATATATATATATATAACCCATAGTTATTTCTCTTAAGATTATTATGTTGTGTTATAATAATATTATTATTTTTATTGTAGAGGTCGGATAAAACACTTGGACGTTGTCAGTCTCCTACGCAATATCTCTCCACCGTTGGGCTTTGGAAAGCTGTGTCCACACAGGGTTGCATGCAAGGTGAGTTGGGAAATAGACAGGTTTGCAATCATCTACGGTACTTGACATAATTTAATGACATCTACAACCACACAAGCATATGCATGCAATTTCTTAACTAAGAGCGTAGTCAGGTGTCCGGTCGAGTCCGGCCTTCATCCGGATCCTATCCGTAGATTGACCATGGACTGATTCCACTCTATCCGCTTCCGTTTCTTCTCGCATAAAAAAACTGGTGGATTAAAGATCCAGATTTTTTTAGCAATCCATGTCAATTTATTTAGGTCTTCTTTCGGCTTCACATCCAGGCTCCAGCAAATGTGTCTAGTGAAATAATCTCTTTCTCTAGATTATCGTCACTGTATTGCAACGTTAATGTCTGGTATACATTACGAAGGTTTCATCTGTTTGATTAATCCGAGTAGATTTCTTTTCACATAGCTGCTGTCTTTAACACCCACTCGTTTCTCTTTCCATCAGTTCATGATACTCCAAGAACCGGACCCATTTGAAGTGAAGACATGCAAGTAGCTTACTAGGTAGACTAAGCCGAGATTGAAACAAATCCAGAAAATGCAATCTATCAGTTTGTGTATTAGGGATAAAATTTTGAGCCTCCGTTGATGTTCAGTGCATATCCCGATCTCTATTTCATCGCCGCTTTAATGTTGAGAGCGCCTCTGAATCAGGGTGAGAATTAACGGGCCTTGGGGGCTCAACCCCAGTTTTTCTTGGAGCTCCATAGTAAAGTCTAATTTCACACCTAATTTCCAGGTGGATCATAGACTAACTCCCAGTTATTTGAATAGCTGACACTGTCTATTGACTCTATTCATTCATTACCATTGGCGCCGCGTAGAGGCCTTGGGAAATAAATAGGTCTACGTATTTTTAAACCACAACTTCTGATCTAAAACATGCTTCATACTAATTAGTTACGACACTAATGAAACAAAAGTTAACCCTCGGGCAACCAAGCTTTTTTTGTAACACTGATTACCAAGGGGCGGGGGTGGTTACCCCACCCTGGATTTTGGGTTTGGTTTGAGATATCATAACTTGTAATACATCAATGGATTCAGCATTCATTTCTGCACAAAATGATATATTTAGGTTTAAAATATATGAATGCACCTCGAAATTATAAATTTTATTCCATGAGCACCCGTAGATTTAACAAAACGTGTACTTACTCATACACTGTAAGTAAAATGTTGGATTCTGTGTGATTTATGTATACAAGAATAGTTTATACATAATAAAGTCAAATATTCAACTATAAAAACTAGTTACATGTATAAGTCTTTTTAGGTACATGTACAATCAAAACAAAAAAACATGAATATCTATCGACAATCAATAGGAAACAAAGAAGTTATGCCATTGTCGGTTTGCGTCGCCAAAAAATCGACATTTTCACACATTTTAATTTATTTTTGAGCACTTCTGGTCATCAAAAGACAAATTAATTGGTATGAAAAAATAGCCCTAAATGCCCTCTATAGAATGACACAATTTACTTCTCCTAAAAATAAATTATGAATATGTTATAATAGAAAAAAACATGTAAATTTTACGAAAATAAAACACCTTTATATATATTTTAATTTATTTTGAGCACTTCCGGTTGTCAAAAGACAACTCCGTGACCACCAAAATGTAGCCCCACATTCCCTCTATAGAATGGTATAATTCGTTTCTCTTAATGTTAATTTACGGATAAGATATAGACAAAAATCTAAGGGGGTGGTAACCACCCCCCCCCCCTGGTGCCTCGGGTTTAATGGGTATAACTTTTGAACGGTGTGAGGTATCATCTCACAATTTACCTCAAAATGTGTGCAAATGAATTCCCTACAGCTACCTAAAAGGTCAATTTTTTATTCCATACGGAAAAAGTTTGAAATCGAAAAACCCTAGGGGTGGATACCACCACCCCCCTGGTAGCCCGAGGGTTAAACCA
Organism: Lumbricus rubellus; assembly: GCA_945859605.1. Lineage (NCBI taxonomy): Eukaryota > Metazoa > Annelida > Clitellata > Crassiclitellata > Lumbricidae > Lumbricus > Lumbricus rubellus. Next base: position 1,201,599 of record OX243811.1, on the reverse strand, counting down.
AGAAATGCATTTAGAAACCTCTAAGAAAATTATCCATGTTCCTAATTTCCTGCTTTACATTTTACAAGCTCTTGTTAAAAAATATTAAATTGATCCATCATAATTATTGTGTTTTGGCGTTAATCGCTTACTTATTTGTTTACTTACTATCTTACTTAAAAAGCCATATTGCTTTTTCTTGTTTCTTTTATGTAGCGCCTCGTTTCGATGAACATGCCTCTCAATTCCGATGGAACGGTGATGTTCAATGCTACATTGTTTGCACTCGTCAGAACTTCACTTCGAATCAAGACAGATGGTAGGACCAACATCAACCAGTTTATATACTGGCTCCATATAAATAATATTATCATGATTTTGCGTCGACACACTTGTTAAGCGTGTTGAAGATTATTATTTGCGTTAAAAAGTGCTGCCCATCAGCCTTAACTTATATGTATATGGAAAATACAACTCTTTAAACAGGTGTGCAATCATTTCGTGCACTTGCCACCCTTAATTTAGCATAATACCAGCGTGTTTCTAACAACCAATGCAGAGTAGTTGTAGTTTCTGTTTAACAAAACTGCACGATAGTAAAGATCATTGGCGTAGCCCTCCTCCTTCATCGAGACTTTTGACTGGCACTACCACAGTGCAAGCAGTGGTGGAGTTAAATTTAAGTAATGCTTGCAGTTGTAGGGCGAACATAACGTCTAAAGATGTGTATTTTTACACTTCTTACTCTTACTGTGGGGCGCGATGGTGCAGTGGTGGCGTCGTTGCCTTGAAGCCGGAAGGTTCGAGGTTCGAATCCACCTCGCCGCGTAAGGACCTTGGGCAAGTCCTTCACTCACAATTGCTCGGCGCTTCGGCGTGAAACCCCGATGCAGTGTCCGCTCTGCATTCGGGAGCGCCTCTGAGTAGTGAGAGCTTGAAGAGGCGCTTAAGCAAGTGCACAATGCACATTAAAACAAGCAATGACTGTAAGTGTGAACGAATCCCTGACATTTCGATAAGTTAATCGTAGCACTTCTCTGTTTGAACTTGTAGGGCAAATATCTCTATTAAAAGAGGTGTGCAATTGTTTTTGAAGAACTGCTGAACTCTGTATGGCATTAAAGCTTGGTTGGTTTGTATGTGCACTTGCTATAGCGCCTCTTCAAGCTCGCTACTCAGAGGCGCTCCCGAATTTAGAGCGTACACTGCGCTGAGCAATTGTGAGTGAAGGACTTGCCCAAGGTCCTTACGCGGCCAGGTGGATTCGAACCAAGGCAAGGACGCCACCACTACACCACCGCGCCCCATAGTTAGCTGCTGCTTGACGACTGCAGTTTGATATTAGAAAGATTATTGACGTCGACCTCCCTGCATATAGGCTTGGGACTAGCACCACCTAGGGTACTTTGAGCTGTTACTGTATTCGCTTTATATTATGGCGGATAATCAAACTTAAAGGAAGTGCGGAGTAAAAACTGCACAGAGCGTACTGCTAAATCAAAGACACCCAGTTTCCAATTTCACCAGCTTTATAAAAAAGAGACAAACGCAATAATTACAACTACAATACTACATAGTAGGTCTTAGTCAACTTCTAGACTATATACAATTTTTTCATGCTATTAATAATTAAAAAATGAACATTGGTTACATTTGAGGAGGTTGTTTATTTATTACATTATTTCGGAAATTTGCTATAGCGCCTCTTCAAGGTAGGCTGAATCCACTAATGTATTACAAGTTATGATGTCTCAAACCAAACCCCAAATCCAGGGGGGTAAACCACCCCCTTCTTGGTAGTCAGTGTTACAAAAAAAGCTTGGCGGCCTGAGGGTTAAATTGAATTGTGAGCTGGAAGTAACTGCGTTGGCCTATAGATACAAAGACGCATGAGAACCACATGTAGAAATTTTGGCTACAGTAGCAAAGCGTTCTGTTTGATAGCATTTAGTTGAAACTATAGAATAATGCCAACAACATCCGCGTTCACGAAGCCTGGGTCAATCCGGACGCGCCCTCCCTGTGAGTACCTTCGGGAAAACTAAGGATGCCACCAACTGACCGAATTCATCCGAATGCCGGTCCACGTTCCGACAAGACCCAGTGGAGCAGTAGCACACACGAAGAAGAAGAAGAACAACATAACAGACACATTCAGACTGTTAATATACACTGTGTCCGGGAAAAGGGACCCATTTTGTAAATATGAAAATAAATAGTAAATATTAATCGATTTTTGCAATTTAAAAACCATTTTAATCCTGACATATTTGTCGAACATTGGTGAAAATATAAAAGTTCGTCACGATAATGACGTCACAATGACGTCAGTTGCATCAAAATGCATTTAACCGGTCATTCATGCATGGTTTCGGTTGGCATATTGGCTCTTGGTAAAATGGAAATCCATTTAACAGAACCAGAAGTGAAAATAAATGCAGCTTATTAAAAAGATTGTCTGCTCTATAAAAAGTCATGCCTGATATCCGGGAATATTCGGAACAATAGCCTACACATGTCAACAAAATGGTGCTTCAGCTCACTGAGTTCGTCAATATGTTGAACTCTTGACTAAGGAGACTCGGATTTCATTCCTCTTAATCTTTGGCCGCTAAACGACCGCCTGCTTAAATCCCGCTGATAATAAGATTTGGAGACTGATGGAGGAGAAGGTGTAGGCTACAAGACAAGGATAAGAAACATTGAAAAACTCCGTGAGCGAATGGTTAATGCCTGCTGGGGAGGATTTTGATACGCTGGTTATCGATGCTGCTGCAATCAATTAGCGCGACCGTTTTGAAGCTTACTTTGAGGCCAAAGGTGTACACTTTGACCACAAATAATTCAAATATAAAAATAAAATTAAACTTACATTTATTATTGATAAATTACATCATGAAAATATTGAAATTTTTGATGATTTTGCGCATTTATCTCTTAAACTTGACTTTTTGTGCAAATGACGTCATAATGACGTCATTACTTGGACTGGAACTTTTATATCTTCACAATTATTAGAGAAATATGTTAGGAAAAAGCGGTGTTTGAATTGTGAAAATCGATTAATATTTACTATTTATTTTCATATTTGTAAAATGGGTCCCTTTTTTCCGGACACAGTGTAGATTGCTTTATAATCTTTACAAAGGTGTCTAACGAAAGCGCGTTGACATACGGCTGCCAACCCTGCATGTCTACGGTAGCCTACCCCAGCGATTGCTTTATTCGGTAACTAATGGAAATATACTTTTACCAAAATGTGCTGATTATTACGGCAAGTGATTTTTTTCTAATAATAGTCCTGTTTTCGGCACTTTTCCTAGGAGGTGTCCTTTAGTTTGACAGTCCTTAGTTGAACAGAAAGCATAACACAATAGCGTTTCTGATAGCATTCATTCGGTGTAATGACAGCGACACTATCGATGTTGAGTGCATTGACGACAAAAATTATTAGTTCAACTATACTGAAGTGTATTCTGCATAAAATAATTTCAGGGAATATCGATCAAGCGAACGAGGAGCTGAGAGCCGTCATACGAAAGATCTGGAAAAGAACAAGCACAAAACTTCTCGATCAAGTCGTTCCACCTGCCGGTCGTAAGCATAACTACAAATCATCATTAATTTTATTAGTCCGTTAACAAAATAGTAAGACGACATTATAAGATATGGCAATTAATAATTATCCCAGGTCGCTCTACTCTGCAACGTATGTGACTTGCCTGTTCTACTGGCAATGTGGGGCGCGGTGGTGTAAAGGGTGTGTTCGTTGCCTTGCAGCCGGAGGGTTTCAGGTTCGAATCCACCTCAAGTCGCCGCTTATGGACTTTGGGCAAGTCCGTCACGCGCAATTGCTCAGCGTTTCTTACCTGTTTACCGTTTCTGCCTTACTGCCTGGATGTCATCCAATCGACTCCACTTAAACCCTTCAAAAACTCAATATATCTGGCTTGGAACTCGTCAACAGTTGGATAAGCTAGATCTGGGGTCTCTAGCTTCTGAATTCCCCACCTTTGTTTTTTCCACTTCTGTCCGCAATCTGGGCATCATTCTGGACTCGGAGCTGTCTTTCGTTGACCATCTTAAGGCCCTGACTCGCTCCTGCTACTATCATTTGCGCCAGCTGCGAGTCGTGTCTCGCTCTCTGTCAACTGCTTCTGCTTCCACCTTGGTCCATGTCTTCATTGCAAACCGGTTGGATTACTGTTCCTCTCTTTACTTTGGCCTTCCCCAGGTTCGCTTGCGTGGTCTTGAGGGGGGTCCTGCGGGCGGCTGCACGTTTGGTCGGTGGCGTTCCTAAATTTGGCCATATCTCACATTACATTCGTGATGTCTTGCATTGGCTCCCGGTTCAGTCGCGAATCCACTTCAGGGTGGTTTCTTTTGCTTGGCGCTGCATCTTGGGCACAGCACCCTCCTATCTTCGTCAGTTCTTTACCTTGACCTCGACTGCTGCGGGTCGCCGATCTTTGCGCTCGGCCTCTAGAGGTGACTTCATGGTTCCTCATGCCCGCACAGCCACAGGTCAGCATAGGGCATTTTCGGTCACTGGACCTTCCGTCTGGAACGACCTTCCCTCTAACCTGCGTTCCCAACCTCGGAACATGTCTGGCACTATCTATAGTTTGCTCAAGACCTTTCTTTTCGACCGGGCCTGGGTCGGGAGCGCCTCTGAGTAGAGCCCTTGAAGAGGCGCTATATAAATCGCATAGATAGATAGATAGATAGATAGATAGATAGGTTTCGGCGTGAAACTTCGATGCAGTGTCCGCGCTGTATTCGGGAGCGCCTCTGAGTAGCGAGCTTGAAGGGGCGCTATAACAAGTGTTTCTAAATAAGTATAAACAAACAAACAATGATTTCCACTTTCCAACAGCGAGGTATAGCTCTGGTTGGTCCATTTAAAAAATAAGTTTCCCAGCTAAATCATGCTTCACGTTATTTACATTGACCATAAAGATTATAAAGACATAATTATTGTTACAGCCATAGAGATGTACGCTATATATATATATATATATATATATATATATATATATATATATATATATATATAATATAGGCTAGAGAGAGTATGGCCTATCTCCGCTGCATAAAAAAGTGAAGTCATCAACGACCTTATAATTATACTAACGGAAATCACGCTAGTGACGTCACAAGCCATGTTCGTTTTAAAATTATTTGCTTTTCCCAGCTGATCGAAGGTGTAAGACTGTGATTGGTCGGCACGATTGGACGATTAAACGTGATTTGATTGGTCGGTACGATTGGACAGCGACACCAATATGGCGGCGTGATATTCCCTCTAGCGTTATTTTTATTATAATACATCTCTATGGTTACAGCAAAGCGTTGACCTATCAAGTATTTGTTTAGATAAGAACTTGTGTAACGCAGGTGTGTAATAGCATAAACAACCGCATAAACATTTTATATAATTACGTCAATATTAATGATAATAATAATTATGCCTGAGGATGTTAACGATTAGTTTATCGATTAATTGCTTTAGAATTTCAATCGATTATTTTTTTTAATTTTTCAAAAAATATTTCTAAAATGTCAAACTGCCATTTCCGGGGCAAACAGCATCGTGAACAATGATAATGTTAAACTTTTCAATGGAAAACGATGAGCTCATTTAGAATATGAAGCAAATGGTGATGAAACATAATCGAAGATGACGAAAAATTGTTCTCATTGCAATGAGCAGTTTTTTAAACTATTTTTATAAAAAGAAATTAGGGATTAATTTCTGACAGTTCTTCATGCTCTACAATATTAATCAATTTTTATAGATTTATGGAGATTTATTTTTGGAGAATAAGCACTTTTTAAATCGTTGCGAGCTATAAAAATAAAATAATGTAATCGTTGTATTTCGTTGTATTTTACTTTGTTTAATGATCTGTCGATTTATGTTTGCGTAATCAGAGGACGATGACATCACGGTTGGAAAGTTCTACGCCACATTTCTCATCCAGGATTACTTCCGAAGATTCAAGAAGCGCAAGGAACTCATGCAGAAATCCAGCCAAGTACTTCCTTTCTCACTCTCTTACATCACTGTGCGATTACAATATTATTGTTTCTCATTATATTCCGTAATTTTTGCCGCTCAATTCAAACCACCTAAAAGCCTAATTCAAACCACTTAAAAACGTAAGGGTATGGCCCTCCTTTCACTTATAACGCAGAATCACACTGATAAGGGGTGTCTAACCAATCGTTTCTTGTAATGCACACATTCAAATTCAAAATTTATTGATTCCCAACAATGTACAAAATATCATGATCGCACAATAGAATGACAATTTACATACATGACTCATTCAGTTGCGCAACAAGGAAATGGTTTAAAGAAATTAAGGCATGCATGAGCCAATTAATTTATCAAGGAAGAAGCAATCACAGCAGAAAATGTCGCATTTGAGTGCTTGGGAGCAACAGGCCCACCAAAGGAGCAAAGTTCCGCAAAGATTGCCAAACTGTGGTACGCGTACCCCTGATGGTACGCCAGGTTCCGTTTCATAAATCTCTCAAGTCCTTTTTCTTTTGCCGTGGCTGGACTGGGAGCGCTCATGAATAGTTTTATTGAAGTGGCGCTGCATAAGTGGCCTACATCGAATGAATGAATGAATTGCTTCAACTTGGACAGTTGCCAAACATGTGCTGCAAGAAAGTGACAGACGTCGTTGAAAACTTCTAATAGTGCTAAACACCTCTAAATAGGGTTCAGCTGTTGATATATAACCTAAATTTTTGTTCAACGTTTGCAACGTTTGCACATTAAAATTGAAAAAACAGTAAAATTCCTTGGGGTAATTTTTGATCACAGGTTATCATGGAAACCACATTTAGAATATGTTATTGCTAAGTGTAGAAATCGTATGAATCTTATGAGAGCAGTGTCTGGCCACCATTGGGGCGCTTCGAAAAAAGCCCTAATTCACATATATCGGGCCCTTATTAGATCAGTCATTGATTACGGGGATGCAGCTTTTTCATCAGCACCTAAATCGTATCTAGATAAGTTATCATCTATTCAGACTGAAGCGCTTAGATTGTGCTGTGGCGCTGCCAAAGGAACTGCAGCCATAGCTCTTCAGAATGAGTGCGGTGAAATGCCTCTAGAAATGAGAAGATTGCAGAGTTCACTAAAGTTGGGTGCTAAAGTTTTGGGAACTTCTGATCATCCGCTTGAATCTGCTTATAAATTGCATTGGACGGATGAGTTCAGAACATCTGGTCAAAATAACCAGTCCACTTACATAAGAACACATAGTTTTTTCTCCTCTCTTAATCTCCCCTTTCAATCCCCCACCTTTCCTACGACTCCATTTTGGTTAAATAATGATATTGATGTCGATGTGAGTCTTCACAAAGAAATGAGTAAGAAATACGACAACCCTGAGCTTTTGCATCTTCTATCACTGGAACATATAAATAAATATCCTACTTTCACGCACATATATACAGATGGTTCAAAAGTAGATAATTTAGTCGCTGCAGCTTATACAATCCCTACCCTAAATTTAGACAAACAACTCCGTCTTTGTGACAACTCTAGCATATTTGCAGCTGAATTAACTGCTATTAAAGAAGTATTCTCCTGGATATCAGAAAATGAAGACCAAGACCTTAAAGACTTTGTTATATTTTCTGACTCTTTAAGTGTTCTGACGTCTATTAAGAATTCGTTTACAAAGTCCCGTCCAAACCTATTACAAGAAACAATAAGAATCTTTAATCAAATTAAAATTAGTAAAGTGCTTTTGATCTGGATCCCGAGTCATGTAAATATATTAGGTAATGAGAGAGCGGATGCTTTAGCAAAGCAATCACTGACTATGCCAATTATTAATTCAACAAACTATTTAGAATTGCAAGAAGTTGCTTCAATTGTAAAATTGCATGTAATTGAGAAGTGGCAGACATACTATGACAGTGTTCCCAAGGGCCATCACTATAAATATATATCTCCAGTTGTGAACACAAACTTGAAATTTACAGACCTTGATAGAAAGAAGGAGGTTCAAATTTCAAGATTAAGATTAGGCAAGGTAAATCTAAATGAAAGACTCTATATTATGAAAAAGCATGAAAATGGTCTTTGTAATTTATGTAAAGTCCCAGAGAACATAGATCATTTATTATTAACTTGCAAAAAAGAAAATATCTCTACCACTTTAAGAGATTCCTGTGTTTCTTTTAAAGTAGACTTCAACATCAAGAATTTGCTTGATAGTGGTTATATGCAAAGTGTTGTTTATAGGCTTATAAACCTGATAAATAAAGGAAAAATTGTATAATCTCCGTCATTTGTGGAACAGTGTGGAAATGTGCAAACACCATTTTAATCTAGGAAGCTTTATTTCTGAATGTTTGTTGTTATGTTTGATGTTGTTTGATTTTCTCGTAAATTGTGTGAGCTAAATTAAGAAATAGAACAAGATTCGTACGTTGGTTGATCTACAGATTTATAGAGACATTGAGTAACATATTAACAGTTTTGAAACATAGTTGTTTAGTATAACAAATATGATATAAAAAAAATTTAAGTTGTGTGACAATGTATTCAAAACTGATCAGGCGTGTGTACTGTTGTTGTTTTGCTATTATTGATTGTCATGCAATTGTAACATGATTGTGTGGGAATATATTTTGTCGTCATTGCTTTTGTTACAGCAAAACTATATCTAATAGTAACCTGTTTAAGAATTTCTTTCAATGAAATGTAGAAGTTTTGAATCAAATTCGTATTAAGAATGGTAATCAAGAAAATTATGTGACATTTCTTGCATGTAAGCATGTGACAATTACTGCAGTATATAAATGAATTTCCTAAGCAAAGGTTTTAACATAACTTGAATTATTGATGTTATTAACTGTTAACCATTTTGCTCTCAAGCAATGAACACTAATGACATTGAAAACTAATATTATGTTATAGCTATGGCAACGAACATTGATATTGTTATGACAACGTTATATGGTGTATTTTGAACGCCATAAATTCACTATTACTGTCCTGTATAAGCTGTAAATTGTCGTCAATGGCCTTAGATGCCATACGACGACGTTAAACTTTGGTTAAATAAAAACGTTTGCTGGACAAAAATTTAGGTTATATATCAACAGCTGAACCCTATTTAGAGGTGTTTAGCTCTATTAGAAGTTTTCAACGACGTCTGAGTTGCAATACGTCCAAAAACATTATGTCAACGGCAAAGGCCTTTCTTATTAAAAACTGTCGTTAAAATATGTGTCCGTTAATAGCTGTTCACATTATTGGTTTGATACTGGTTAATAATAAGTAGTGATAATGACGTTTACGGCCCTGGCTGCTAGGATGTAGCTTAACACGAAAAACAGCTAATGATGTTAATTATTAATATTCGCTTGGACACCTTTAAACACTTTTCCACACGTGATACATAACAGGTCGTACAACAACGAAACTATCCTAATTCGTCCACCTCACCCTACCTCCCACGCCGTTCCAACTCTAAACATCACCCACCCTAGCCGTCTGTCTAACTCCTCGCCTGACTCTCCGGATCTTGACCCCTGCTTATCGACCTCGTGTTGATTGAACGCCTGTGAATAAGCTGGTTCCAACAACTTGGTTTTGTGGGCGCTCTAGAAGTTTCGAGTTTACGATTACGATTGTGATAAGAGAATAAACAGAGCAAAAAGGCTTACCGCGTCTGTGATCTTCATAATTAGGCTATCTTATTACCTTTCTTATTCTCTTTCGTCTTCTCCCCCACCCCCACTCTCATGCTTTGTCGTTCCCTTTCGTTTAGGCTGGCAAGCGTCTCGGTAGAACTGGTTGTCCGGAGATTCGTGGAACTCCTTCGACGAGTCCAGGCACCGAGGATGCGGAGAAACACAAGACCTCATCACTACTCAAGGTCAACCCTGTCACCTCATCAGTCGCTACCTTCTCGAGAAACTTCTAAAGCGCCATTAAAATGTCATAGGTCTCAATCAGAAACGCTTTTAATGACGCAGGGTTGCTTCTCGCATTGTCTCTCCTTTCTTTTTTCTTCAATGTTGTTTACCGGATAAGAATGCAATTCACTGCTAAGAGGAAGAAGAAGGTGGTGTGGGGTGGTCGATATTGCAGTGGTCAACCCGCTGGACTGTTCACCTTGCTGTTTGGAGATCAAATCCAACTTAGACCGAAACTATTTGAGGCACTTACATGGTACACCCCTTCACAACTCAATTGGAATGACCAAATTCATTGACCGTAGATTGTCGGTGGATGATAAGACGGCGAGGAAGAGGACTGGCCACTGACCAGCTGTCCGTGTATATGCTGAGGCTGAGAAATTGAAGCCGCTAGCACTTCGTACGCGTGGTTGCCTCGAAGTTATAGCTTAAGTGGCTGTTCTTATTCTTCTTCTATTCAATTGTACTTAATTATTCCAAGATTATGTTAGTCACAGTTAGTGACTAGTCATTTCGGACCAATGTGTTGTCAAATAACTGGCTTTGATAAATAAATCAGAACTCTTTACTTCACTTTGCAATATTTGTTTTAAGAAAACAATATAATTTTATGTAATTAAATGAACAATAATTGTTATTTTGCATTTAGTATTAAATTCTATCAACGTGAGCACATTCTCCTTCGCGGAGTCATATTTGTTTTAGACGCAATAAATGAAATTAAATGAAAAAAATGATATTTGATTTTGATATTTATCAGCGTGAGCATAGTATCCTTGGAAGTGTCATATCTGCGCTTGGTCGGAGCGTCACTCCGAACGCAAATCGAAGTAACTCGCTGACTGTTCCAACGAATCGCCACACCCGTCTCTCCCCCACCATCTCACTTCGTTACCCCAACACCAGGAAGTCGCCGACGATGATGACATCGGGGACGTCCATCACCGGAAATGACGTCCATCTGTTTCCGCTCGTCAAGATTGAGTATTGTAACTCACCGATGGATGAACCGATGATGACCCCGATGAGAAAGAGTTCAGTGAGAGTGTCGTCCATCTCATCCAACGAAGATTCTCAGAGAAAGAGTGGAAGGTCAGTGGCCCAGAACATGTATTGTCTTGTATTGTATTGCATTGCATTGTATTGTATTGTATTGTATTGTGTTGCATTGTTTTTGTATTGTACTGTATTGTATTGCATTGTATTGTATTGTACCGTTATTGTATTGTATTGCATCGATCTGTTTTGTATTCATTTTTTAATCAAGCTGTATGACTGCTCTACTTCATATAATGCCATTATAAAACCATAGCCATAACCATCAATTTATTTGGTCAAAGTTTACAAAGTAACATCTCGGCATACTAAGGGCAAGTCACTAAAATGGAACCCAGAAGGGACTGCAAAGTCCCGATGGTTACGCCCAATAATTAATTATACTATGATAATCTTTACTAAACTATTGTTCAGTATCGCATTCTCTCAGACAAATATAACAATGGATGTGATGACTATTTTCCTTTGTTACAGCTTAATAATAGCGGAAGATGTGGACACAATTCTTTTCTTTTGTTACAGCTTAACAATAGCGGAAGATGACGACACAATCCTTTTCTTTTGTTACAGCTTAACAATAGCCGAAGATGAGGACACAATCCTTTTCTTTTGTTACAGCTTAACAATAGCCGAAGATGAGGACACAATCCTTTTCTTTTGTTACAGCTTAACAATAGCCGAAGATGAGGACACAATCCTTTTCTTTTGTTACAGCTTAACAATAGCGGAAGATGACGACACAATGCTTTTCTTTTGTTACAGCTTAACAATAGCGGAAGATGAGGACACAATCCTTTTCTTTTGTTACAGCTTAACAATAGCCGAAGATGAGGACACAATCCTTTTCTTTTGTTACAGCTTAACAATAGCGGAAGATGACGACACAATCCTTTTCTTTTGTTACAGCTTAACAATAGCCGAAGATGAGGACACAATCCTTTTCTTTTGTTACAGCTTAACAATAGCCGAAGATGAGGACACAATCCTTTTCTTTTGTTACAGCTTAACAATAGCGGAAGATGACGACACAATGCTTTTCTTTTGTTACAGCTTAACAATAGCGGAAGATGAGGACACAATCCTTTTCTTTTGTTACAGCTTAACAATAGCCGAAGATGAGGACACAATCCTTTTCTTTTGTTACAGCTTAACAATAGCCGAAGATGACGACACAATGCTTTTCTTTTGTTACAGCTTAACAATAGCGGAAGATGAGGACACAATCCTTTTCTTTTGTTACAGCTTAACAATAGCCGAAGATGAGGACACAATCCTTTTCTTTTGTTACAGCTTAACAATAGCCGAAGATGACGACACAATGCTTTTCTTTTGTTACAGCTTAACAATAGCCGAAGATGAGGACCCAATCCTATTCAGTCCATCGTCTCAGGTTCGTCTGTCTGTTGAGAATGTCGTCACTGTCGTCGATCGAAGCAGATCGAGTCCGACATCTTGTATTGACACAAAGCCAGACGAACATTTCGATACTCCATCGATAGCAGAGGATGCAGAGTTCGACATCGAAATGCTCGACATCGCTGCTGGCAGGTCAGATCCAAAACAATACACATTCTTCTGTATCACTTTGCTTTTAGTATGTGAAATTGTGCATGAGAAATAACAACTGAAATTTAAGCTTTTCCATTGTTTTCTAACCATGACTATTATTTTTAATCTAAGCACGTATTAGGCCATTTAATCTGCAATGTTGTAATCCGAATGGCATGACTACATACGGCTTCTCTGTGACTGACGGCCACGGTTATGATCCACCATCAACTGACGAGCACTGAAGAGAAGATAAATATTATCAAAGACAACTACAAAAGAAAAGCAATGTCAAAATTTTAAAACAAAACAAATCCAAGTTTGATTCTCAGTTTATTCTGTGACCAAAATAACATCAAGGCGATGATAGAAACAAGGGAAGAAATAAGATATAGCCTGTTGCATGTTGTACGAGGGAACCTAAATGGGATCGTGGACCCCGCTATCCAGGGCACTCTGTGTCCACTCCAGTAGTAAAGACGAGCGTTCGTATTTTACAATTATGCCAAGCCAGATTTTATCTAGCAACTATCGGTAACCTCACAGAAGCGTTGTACACATATAATAATTGTCTTGATTTGTTTCGCCACACATTCCGAAACCGTTTGCTTTGATTTCTTCGTTCAGTGGTCGAAGTCTTGAGGAGGAACTTCCTCTTTCGATCGACCATCCGCCATCTTTGTCTCCTTCGACACCTCCGTCTGTTGTCGACAGGGAACCAGCGCATCATCATCATCATCATCTGTCGAAGACGCTTCTTCCATGCTTCAAAAGTCAGACGAACTATGAGAAGAGCATGACGTCTCGGATCGCAGCTCCTCTGATCCTCGCTCAAGCTCAGGTTAGAGACGATTTCTATCTCATCACTCCAATTTGCTTTCTCTGTGAAACCTTGTGATACGACGCAACGCTCGTGAATAAGATGGTGCCCTGAATTATTGTGGGTCTTCGTCTGACGTCTAAGCAGAGGTTATCGTCTTGAATTTGACGAAGTTGTTAAATGCTCCGTTTTGTCAGTGCTGTTACATGCAATTGATTGATTGACTGATTGGTTGGTTGATTGGTTGGTTGGTTGATTGATTGATTGATTGGTTAGTTAATTGGTTGACTGATTGGTTGACTGATTGGTTGGTTGGTTGACGGATTGATTGGTTGACTGATTGATTGATTGATTGATTGATTGATTGACTGGGTTCAAAGACGACATGATATTTCCTACATGTGCAGGCGATGGCTGTTGCTGGTCTGAACTTCAAAGGTCGACATCGATCTCTCGATCATCCGAAGGTTCTTCGAACTCCTCCCGATTCCCCGCATCGAATCAGAGCTTCATATCGGACCGCAGGTTAGCAACTGCACACTCGATCGACATCAATGTGTGTGTGTGTGTGTGTGTGTGTGTGTGTGTGTGTGTGCGTGCGTGCGTGCGTGCGTGCGTGCGCGTGCGTGTGTGTGTGTGTGTGTGTGTGTGTGTGTGTGTGTGTGCGTGCGTGCGTGCGTGCGTGCGTGCGTGCGTGCGTGCGTGCGTGCGTGCGCGTGCGCGTGCGCGTGCGCGTGCGCGTGCGCGTGCGCGTGCGCGTGTGTGTGTGTGCGTGTGTGTGTGTGTGTGTGTGTGTGTGTGTGTGTGCGTGTGTGTTTGTAAATGCATGGGTGAAGGTATGAAGGTAGATGCATGCGTGCGTGTGCTGATGATGAATACTTTATTTCTGGTTTTACCTTCAATTTTTTTATTTCTCGCTTACTTTACTGCCGTGCAATACGGTACAGCTCTGAGTTCGTAGCACTGTCCTTCGTTAAAATGTTAAAAATGCATAATTTATTGAAGACTGCAGGTCAGTTTTAAGAGTTTTTTACTTTCAGTTCATCCGGAATTTTCTATATCTACTCATTTTTAAGATTGTGATTTTGCTGCGACAGTTAAATATTTTAAACTTTTTACAACTTCGTTAGCTTCCTTTTTTGATTTGAACCTTTTCACTTTCTGCCTTATTTGCAACGTCGTTCACTCTTAGAGTTTTTATTTTACTTTTATAAAACTTTTTAGCTTGTACATTTTTTGATGACGATGACGATGGCGACGATGATGATGACGATGATGATGATGATGATGATGACGATGACGATGGTGATGACGATGATGATGTTGCTTTTGCTGTAGAGCGTCCGTCTGTTCCGTGTACGAGCGGCAGTTCAAGGGAAGAGCTTCTGTCCGTCAAGTCGAGGTCTTCTCCTCCAGTCATTCCTCGAATAACGATGGAGCTGTATCCTCCGTCGTGTCAGTCCTGCAGCATCTCAAGAACTCTGAAAGGAGAAGGAGGAGCACGGGGAGCAGAAGCAGGAGAAGAAGGTCTCGGATCAGGTGATGGACGCAAGACGGATGTCATGATGATGGCCGAGAGGAATTCTCCAACGGTAGTACTAATCAATTGCTGTGTTCACCATCATGTCTAGACATCTGTGTCTGTTTCTAATCTAATCTAATCTATTATAATCTAATCTTACCTGATCTAATCTTATCTTTATGTAGTGTGTGTACATTATGTGTAAGCACTGTATGAATATATTTATTCACTGTATGAAGATAGTTGATTATATTGCGTGTATTAAAACCGCCTGTAACTTATCATCAACACAATTCAAACCAATCCGATATCGACTCATCCTTCTATTCGGTAGATGGTGCTGGTGAATTGAGCAGTTCGAAGTGATGGACGCCTTGCATGGCTGCCGACAGTTAAATTCGACTCCTGTAGTAACTTGTGATCATTCGTCTATTTCTGATTGTAATCATGCTGTCCGTTTGAAAAATATATAATTGTGAGAAGATTATTATTATTTATTAATTGCCTATTTTGTTTATTACTAATATTAGAATTAATAATAATAATAATATCATTATTATTATCTACCCTAGTTTACCATAATCTAATCTAAAGAACGCTGCAATAGCCTATAATCTAGTCATGAACTGGCGCTCCATAAAATTAATGTTATCTTTAATTTAAACAATGTTCAATGTTCAGGTGACTGGAGGGCCGGAGAGGTCACCGGAAGTCGTCGAAGGGGTCAGCTGCTCCAGTCCGTTTCCGATCGACTTCCCGTCCAAGTACAAGTCGAGTTCTGCGGACAGCGTTGAGCAATGCGCTGGCTCCCTGCCGACACCGTTGAAGCCTCTCTACTACGAGCATCTCGGCGGATACGCGATGCACGAAATGAAGGACATCAACCGGTTCTCGAGGAATCGAATCCAGGACGTCAGGGACAGGTTCTCGTTCGGAGGGGGCGGAGGGGGTGGGGGTGGTGGCCCCCTCTATTCACCCGTGGACGACGACCCGACTCAGACGATCTATATAACTTCAATCTAACGATGGCGCTTCTTTAGGATGATTGATTATACAGGGCATTAGGAGGAGGTAGGTGTTGTGGAATTCACTGAATCGTCGGTGTGTGTGTGTGTGTGTGTCGGTGTCGTCGGTGCGTTTGATGGCAGCCAGTTGTGCATGTGATCGGGAGAAAGGTGAAGAGATGACACGTCAATCTCTGTGAAACTGGTTTTCAAATAATTGGTGCTTATTGGATAGGAACGTATACATGAGGGCCGGTAGACGAGTTAAGATGACGGAGTATTCGATGGTTGTAAATCGCGAGTTGGAAACGATGAGTGGCTGGACTCCATGGGACGATGAGTTACAAAAGGGAGCTGCTCGTTTCAACACCTTGATGGTTGACCCGTTAAGCAGTTTCTGCAATATAACTTACATGTAATGCGAGTTACATCGTTGTCGTTCAAATCGGGTGCAGTTCAAATCCCATCAGTCTCCATAAGACTTGTATTGAGCACATGCCAAATTATATGAGATTATAATTTGGTGTTATCACACTAGAAGAAGAATCTTCAAAAGGAGAGTAGACGTTAGACTTTGGAATAGTTCAAATTGTTGCGTTCAGCAATGCTTTCGACAATTACCGGTGAATTCCACTGCATATGAATCACCTCTGACTGTAATAATTATTAGGCTATATAATAAAATAATTATGCCTAATAAGAAAAAGACTGCGACCTATTATAACAGAGGCTTCAACGAAACTCGTGTGGTAACGCAATTAGTCACCAGGTGACGACTAGTAAACAATGTCATGGTGTTTCTCGCAGACTCTTGGCTGTTAAGATTTTTATATTTTTTCGAGACATAGATGTTACTTACCGTTAAACTCCTAACTGATAAGCCTGTATCTATATTTTTCCGAGGTAAAGTTGGGCTTAACAGGAAAATTGAGACGAAGAGGTAGCTCATTCAAGTGAGAAGGTCTAGGCCACACATCTCAGAATGTTGAGACTCGACAACTTTATTGCCAACTATAAATTCAACTTAATTTTATAAAATGAGTGACGTAGCAAAACGAGAGAAGTCGAATGTCAACGTGAAGCAAATCGTGAAACAAACAGGAATTTTCTGAATTCGAATATAATTTCTGACGTCTCTTGCGAAAACTGCAAGTTGCCGAAAGAAAAGATATTGAAGTCTAAACAGAAATATCTTTCTATTCTATTGCTCGCACATTCTGATATTAGCTACATCCGTCGAAATGTTTCCGGTTATCAAAGTAACTATGATAAAGAACTCTGTCTCGCGCTGTACTTTGTATTGTGGAAGGTTTTCATAACGACATTATCTTCCACCTGCGTTCATAACCACAGGAAAATGGAACTATTCATATTTTCTAGAAGTTTTGATATTTTCTGAACGTATGAGTACATTCTGTATATAACATAGCAGCTGAAGTGTTAGACTACCAGAGATAGAACTTGCTGATTTCAAGTGGAAAAGAACCGCTTAAGGTGATGACGTGTTATTGAAAGATATTCGGTGCTAAAGACATCAAAAACACTTAAGACTTGACATTTCGTGTTTACGGATCACGAAACTCTGAGGTTCAACGGACGTTCAATATAGCGCGGCTGTCGTAGATTGGACTAAAACTTGGCATTACTTGTAGCACATGAGTGTGAACTTACTTCTGTCGCATCCATGTATTTCAAGTTTCAAAACTCAATACCGATCAGTGATCTGTGTGGACTAGGATTGTACAGTGTAGGTAAAGACCTCTGTATAGTTCACTGAGCCACACATTCAAGCAGATCAGAAATAACAGCGAAGGAGAGTTCGGTTGGCCACATGAAAGCAATCAACCGTGAAAGTGGCATCGGGCCAGTCAACCGTCAAGAGCATCGTTGCAAATTAACCGCTGAGTGGCATGGGGCCAGTCAACCGTAAATTGGCATCGGAGTCATTCAACCGTCAAGTAGTATAATTGATTCTGCGCCATTACTGCCATGAAAACGAGCATGTAGCTAAGCAATTTGCTGCTTCATTGTTTGGCGCTAAAGACGAAACATATCTTCGAAATTAACCGAAAGACTGTCATATCTAGATCACTGGCAATGTCCATTTGAATGCAGAACATTATTATTTTCTAGGCAATACTGACGTTTTGAAGTGGCGCTATATGAAGCGACGAATCTCTGCTGTGATAAAAAAAAACATTTCGCACTTCCAAGAACTGAAGATGCTTCACTTATTCTTACATTACATTACGAAATTAGTTGCGTGGTAAGTTGTAAAGAGTTGTAAATAGTAATTGTAGCTCGTTTGCGGAATTATAAAGTTCTGTTCATATTCTGAGTTACTACATGTATGTCGAACTAAATCCGTTTGTAGCAAAGATTCTAAGGCGGCGAAAACCTGGTTTTTACAATAGACTTAAAAGTGAAATTTGCCAAAATGGTCTCAAAATAAAATTCGCATCTGACGTAGTTGCTTGTAATGTTTCTAGAGAAAAGCACCATTATTGTCGGCGTAGGAGAAGCGAAAGAAGCAGGAAATATCATGAAACAATTTTATCCTACAGCGATCTAATGTTAAATAATTACCAGATGGGGCTCCCGAATTTGTTTATAACCGGAGCATAGCAATGGCAGTCGAACAAGTAAGTTACCAGTGGATAATATGCTGTAAATAAATTTTCGGCAGGTAAAGATTCTGACTGTCTTTTGACTGGCAACGAACTTTGTAAAAGTTCATTTTCCAGAGAATTTCGCTATGACTCATTATACTCTGCTGAAAGCCACCGCTAAAAAGCATATACTGTTAATATAAAATTATGAGAACTTTATTAAAGGAACGTAATAATTTTGTCTTCAATTATTGCTCGGTTCGTGTTCATCGCTGTATCATTTTTATGATAGCGAAAATACATCTAGAAGGCTCTTTCCGCAAAATGAAAAATAGGCTAGAAATCTTGATCATTATTGGATGGACGATTTTAGTTCAGATTTCATGTTGGAAATTGCTTCGGAGAAATTTATTTGACACATGGAGCGTTACTTCTACAGAAACTGTCAGATGTTAATTGCGAGAATTCAATATCTTCCAACTTATTCAAACCACTTCCAGGAATCGCAAGTTGCTTACTCAGAAATTGGGAATTCAGCTTGATTACTGGCAGAATATTCTTAGAAGAGCTAAGATGATTTCAGTGTAGACGAAGTTAAGTCGATGAAACTGGATTAAAAATTAAATCGGTTGTGTCGGCAGTACGAAGTTCATTTCCATTTAAGACTTTAGCCTATAATAGGGCGTATTCATAATAATTTGCTGGTCGCGGATTTTTTCGCGGCACATGGCGACCTGGATATTGTTCTTCACGCCAAAACATACAGAAGTTTTGCTGTGGAATATCCAACTTTATGAAGTAGTTCACCTACATGTAGGCTATCATCGAAAGACACGAACTCCTCGGTCCTGCTTCATTTATATTTTGCAAAGCGATTGAAAACCTTTCTGTTGGATCCTGGCTTCCATCGACAAGTTGGATGAACATCCTATCACTCGTTTAAAAGAGGCGCTACATAAAGTTACATTTCACATAAATCAATGTTTTAGGCGCCTACTTAAATCATAAATCTACAATTTACAGCTACAGTTACAGCAAGGCCTGAAAGTAGATGTCGGATACGGAGAATTACTACGAATCTCATGAACCGAGAATTGCTCAAGATCACAATGAACCAGGTTGATTCGAGTGATTTGTAAGCAGAACACCTTGGTTATTAAAATTTTTACAGAAATAAAAATTAATTATAGTGTTATGATAAATATAATAATTAGCCTATCACTGAAATTAAATACTAGCCTACTACTAAAATATTTAATGCTCTGCAACTGAACGAACAAACGACTTTGAGCCTGTCAACACATAGGCTACCGGTATATGGATCAAATGTTGAGAGTGTCGGAAATTTTCAAGTTGAGCAAAACATCTCGACAAAAAAATTGGCGAGAACTGTTTTTCAGGTCACTTTAAAATATTGAATGAAAACACTTAAGACATTGCTGCACATGTGAAAAATATAATTACTCCATCAAGTTCAAGTGATTCTAATATCAACAAAGTTATCAAGTCATTTGAATCTGACCGTCAGTCACTCAATTAGGCAATCAACCTTACTCGTGGCACGATTTCAGATTGCATACAGAGTTCGGTTGTAACGTGGAGGGTAAGGGTTCTAGTCTCGTCTGTGACAGATAGAGTGCAAGGACCTTGAGCAAGTCCTTCCATCACAGTTAGGCCAAATCTTTGCCTTCTATTTTCTGTGAAGAACTGAAGAATCGTTGCAACAGGTCAGATGGTATTTTCCACCATGCAATCAAAAAGAGGTCCGTGTGAATTCCTGAGCTTTGGAAAGATGGCAACATAAATAACAGTTGTATTGTATTGTGTACTGTATTGTATTGTACCCCCCCCCCCCACCCCACCCCTTGAAACGATGCCTTGTCGAACTCCGGCGACTATAAAATGACTCGTTATAATAAAACAAAGTTCAAGTCTAAAAAGCTGATGTCATGAGAAAACATAGACAAAGCAGTTCAACCTGATCTACCACACGTAAATCGCTGACTTGCCCAAAATAACTTATTAAATAATTAATTAACATAAAAATGCGCTAAGGCAAAGGTATGCCTTTTTGTCAGCACTAGTCTCAGCCTATTCTAAATGCCGATTGTAAGAGTTCATTCATTCATTCATTCATTCATTCATTCATTCATTCATTCATTCAATGGTGATTCATCTTCCTGGATAGTTGAACCCAAATTGAGTTGAAACCTCATTCCTTGAAACCGTAGTCGCAAATGAACTCAAAACGTTTAAAGCGCCACTCGAAAGACAGACGCAGGGCACCAACGTATTGACGAGCGAACAGTGACAGTGACGATAGAGGAACCAACAATATTATGCGAAATGTAAATCATCGTCACTGTTTTGACAGTGCACTCGTTCCACTGAGTCTGAGTAAAGTATCATCCGTATGATTAACTGTTCTTTTAAAATTGACATCGTAATCTGTTCAAATAACTTTGTTGACGATGAAAGGCAATAAATTATTCGAAACTGTATATTAATCCAAACTAATAAAATATCGAACTCTTCATTCAAACGCGTTCTTTCCAAATGGTTTCGTATGCTGCGAATTGATTAATCTGCGTCTTGCGTTTTAAACTATGCGCTATAACAATTCTCAGTCGGATTCCCGAAATCCGATCGGCGCTCAGTTTCGCGTCAGCATTTCGATATTACTGTTATGACGAGTTTTACGAAATCCTTCGTCTTCGCTTTCTGTCGTTTTTGTGCTCAACGCTCGAGTTCTTTGGAAATCAATCGCCGCATATGTTTCAGATCTATCCTTCACCGTCGTACACTCTGGTTTCACCGACGACCCAGGGGAGAACGTCGTTCCTTCCGGCGATTGACCACCGGGCGTGTCTAAGTCGAGTTGGGCGTAGGTCACCTTCGCCGTGCGAGAGCTCGTCAGGGGCGCCGGAACGATGGCGGTACTTGGGAGCCGTGTGGTCCGGGATTCTCGTGAGAACAGAGGGATCGCATTGTTTCCGATGGGAATGGGAACGTTGACGTAGGTAGACCGGAAGGAGGACTCGCTGGTGATGATATCCGGTGACTGGAATACATCGGCCTCTTCGTCGTAGTCCTCCATTTCGATGGCGTCGCAAAAGACAGGAAGGTCAAGGTCGGCGTACTGGACGCTACCTTCGGAAGGGCGGACCTCGTTGGGTGTGGGACAGCCTAGTGGCTTCGAATGGTGATTGGCGATGTGCTGGTTGACGTAGGTACGCCATGACGCTGTGATGTGAGGGTAGCTGATATAGTCAGCGAAACGGTTGTCTAGTTGCCCGAATTGTCCCATTCGTCCCATCCTTTGTTGTTGCAAGACGGATCCAATCGAAGACCAATCTTTGTTAGAAAACATTTAAATTCATTGCTAATTATTTCCATGCAATAAAACAGTTAATTATTCACAAAATAACTGGCAGAACTTAACAATCCCAAATTTTTCTTTGGTGTTCTGCCTTCACGAAGAATTTTATCACTTCTCTGTGAGAGCAAGATTCTTAATTAAGCCGTAATCGACTTCGGATTCTCAACCCTCAGGTAGGTTGATTCGTTCGCCAATCTTCTTGTTGCTGAGTCTCTTGTCAAGGCCTGCCCTATACAATATACAACCGCCATCGTCCGTTTAAGCCAAATCAGTCTTTGCAATCAATCAAATAACCAATGTTTTGTGGGCCCAACAAGAACAATTACAATTCTAGTAGGCTAATAGCAAAAAAAACTGTCATTTGGAGGCAAAATGAAGACCTGAGTAAGCCTATATAATTAACTAAATAGAGTGACGGCGAATTGTGTTTCAGATATAATTGCTGCAAGATAGTGGTAAAAAGGTCTTAACCTCAATAAAAACAGCTATTGAAATATCAATCATTGCCACAACTAAATTTATCTGTACTTTATGAAGGCAGTTTCGTAAAGCGGCGTTAAACAGATCAACAATAATAATCATTAAAGCACGATAATCAGATTGAGGATAATCACCCCATAAGATACCTGTTGGAAGGTAATGGTCCTCCCGTCTTGTTCCCTGTTCCGCATTGTTCCTCGCCCTCTCCTCTCCGGCTCTGACAATCGCCTGCTGCAACTGATGGAACAGCATCTCGGCGTTGACACACCTGAATGCGTAGATTCCATGTCCCGTGGGACACCGCCGTCCACTCTCGAACGAGAACAGGTGGTCGTTGTAACCGTATCGACGCAGGCTCTGCAGCGGCCAGCGGATCGACTGTCTCCCTGGATAGTGGAGGATCAGTTCTGCTTCGGCCACTTCGATCTTTCCGGCGCTCCGCTCTTGACCACCATCGTCGATGTTGGCAACGTCGAAGACGCGAACGTTCGAAAGCTGGTCACTACCGCTTGAAATGGCGCAACCCATCCTGACTGTTAGGAGGAGGAGGTTGTGCCTTCAAGGGATAGAATCCGCTGCTCAAGTCGTCTGAAAGAAATACGAGAATTCAAGTAACATACAAAATAGGTCACTGCCAAAAATGCATTCAATACTACTCAGAAGCGCTCCCATGCAGTCAGTATTGTATTTGTTTATTATTTGGCTCCTTTCCCATCCAGTCTATACTCGGTAACAAGTATTAATTATCGAGTTATAAAGTTTCGTGACAGTCAGATTAATTCTGTAGATTAATTTTCCGTTTAATTATCAATCCTCTAATTGCTTCGCTTCGTGAAAGAACTGCTTGTACAGATTTATGTCCAATTATTTCACGGCGCTGTGTTTATCAAACAAACTCCCAAAGTTTGCATGGAACTCATTACTATTAGTGGAATTTCTCTTCCCATTGCGTGTTATGTAGGCTACGGGAACGCCTTATAAACAACGTCCCTGATTCATGTTGAAACGGCAGAGAAAGCCGTAAAACATCCTTGCACGTATATATGTTAGTTACAGCGGAATGCACTTTGTTCGAAAACAAAATAATTATCTGAACTTTTGCATCTCGCGGAAATTTGATGGCTAAATCAAAGTTTAATTTCCTGTTTTCCGCATTTTGTTCGCTTGCAGTTTCATTTATTCATTTCAAGAATTTATATAGCGCCCATTTAAGAAGTTTACCGTACTCGGAGGCGTTCAGAATTCAACCATGGTGATAAAAAGAAACCTGTAAAACGCTGATGAGTAATTTAATCTATTTCATTTCATTATATGCATTTATATAGCGCCTCTTCGAGAAGATACTACCACCGAGATTGCACGGTTCTGTATAGTGGAAGTACGAGCAAATGGGACTGAGAGCAGATTCTGTTCAGTCGAACGAAGAGAGGTAGACTAACCGGCAATGCAATACCTCCAATTTAAGACCATTACATAATTCCATGCAGAAAGACCTATATATATATATATATATATATACTCGTATACTTTTATTGTTTTCTTGTTTTCTGGTTGCAATAAAGTGAATTGTATTGTATTGTATTGTATTGTATATATATATATATATATATATATATATATATCTCTCTCTGAGAGAGTGCGACGATGACGCTACGAAAATTGAAGACTCACAATTATGAATAGTCTCTTAATTTAGCGCTAAATAAATTTGAAACTAACAATACCGCAAGCACTAGCCTGTAGCCTATAACCGGGTTTTCGATAGAGAAAGCTTTGACGGCGATTTGAAAACGTGAAACAAGTGGTTCCTGACATTAACGATTCATTTAAAGTTGAAAACAAGCAACGCTAATTGTTTTGTCCGCAGTCTATTAAACAGTAAAAAGTCAGAAGAAATCGATATAATATCGAAATTGAATTCGCGTTGATATGCCACGAGTTAAACGAGGCAACAGCTGTGACGTTAGAAACATAATTATGGCAGCACGACAAGATAGTATTTCGATGTCATAATTATGGAGCAAAATTCCGCGGCAATATTCCAGAGCACACCATTTCCTAGTGTATAACGTGGTCACGACATCGAATTGTATCGTATCTGTAAATTTATAGTGCGCGTCTAACAGTGCACACCAATCGGAGGTGCTCCCAGTGCAAAAGACCCAGATAAAAGAAAGTAGTTTTGAGACATCAGAAAGTGAGAAAGATGCGATTGGGGTAGGCTTACAAGTTAGTAACGAAGAACGTGTCAAATGCAAAGACCTGATTCTAAAGTACCAGACTATAATGAAGACAAAAACTCGAGTTTTTGTCAAAGAAGCACTAGCAGTTACATGAAGTGACAATCATTTCAATAGCCTATGCATTACAAGTCATAACATAAAAAGATATAACATATCGTAGCGTAACATCCAAGTTTTTACTGGAAAATAAATTATTGTTATGTTATATTATGGAGAAATGTTTCTTCATTATAATAGGTCTTACTGTTATGTCACGGCATGCTGCGTCCGGTAGTTTTTGCATTTATTTCGCAACCATTTCACATAGAAGGCTAAGCGCATTAAATTCCAAAACGTGGTTATGATAAGGTTTCATGTCAAGCTGGACAGTGGACAAAGTCGTCGTGGAGCCGGAGAGAAGACTAATACGAAGACCTGGGATTTCATCAGAGTGTGATAGGTCTAATGAGAAATGAGTCCATGATGGAGTTGTTACTTGTACACGCGAAGAAAAGGACGATGTCAATGTGGAGAAGGAAAAGAGGAGGAGGAGGAGGAGGAGGAGGAGGAGGAGGAGGAGGAGGAGGAGGAGGAGGAGGAGTAGGAGGAGGAGGAGGAGGAGAAGAAGGAGGAGGAGGAGGAGGATGAAGAGGAAGACCAATTAACTACCAGAGGTATATATATAGTTTCTCTAGTCACGAAGACGAGGATGTGGAGGATACGCATGCAGAAGAAGCAAAATGAAGAACAAGGAGAACGAAGAGAGGAGCAGCAAAAGGTGGTCCATTAAACTATAGACTTAGATGGCAGTCATTTTATTTATATTTATTTTTATGAATTGTATTTATCGCATTTGCTATTGCGCCCCTCAATCTCTCCATTCAGAGGCGCTCCCGATTACAGCGCGGACACTGCATCGGAGTTTCACGCCGAAGCGCAGGAGCAATTTCGAGTGAAGGACTTACTCAAAATGCCTACGCGGCAGCTTGAGGTGGATTCGAACCTGGAACATTCCGGTTCCAAATCGCCAAATCCACCACTACACCACCGCGCCCCACAAGTGTTGACAGACTTACTAGGCAAATATAACTAGCAACTTCTGAAGCGACATGGTCCAATAGACAAGCCTTCAACCGATGCACACCAAAGCCAAGTCGCAATCAGTTCAGGATTCAGATGATCATTCCGAGGATTCAGATGATCATTCCGAGGATTCAGATGATCATTCCGAGAGATTGTTATTATTAGCAACCTATTACATTTTAAGGAGATCCCTACGACGCAATGTCAAAACAATACAAAAAACGGGTGGAAAACGTTTTTTACTACTATTATACTATCGTTCTAAAGGTGTCGAAAGTGCGCTGTAGCCAAATATAATATTATGTGTTATTAACATTACTGGTCCATGCTTAATATAACATTTCCCAACCGCATTTACGATGCATACGGAGATCGGTCCGCTAATGCAGAGGGGGATCCTATAACAGATAATTAATTTTAAATAGTTAGATGGCGTTGCCTCAGAATCTATGAACTACTGCCTCTCAAACAATAATAATTATGGCATAATTGAAAGGTTATTAAAGTTGCTGATTGCTGAAAAGCATAGACACACTCACACAGCCTACATGTATGTTGCGCACGGCACAGTAAGAATATTAGATATTTAACAGTTAATATAGCGTCGGTTATCAACGGTTCAATGGTGTCTAAGAGATCAGCACGTGAGACTAGAGATCGATCTGGCCTATGCCTATCATGGTATACAATGTCATATAAACACGTTAATCAAGATAATAATTATAAGAGAAGTTATTTTGCTACGTTAGCGAGAGCAAGAAAAAGTAGGCCTAGGTCACCGGGCGTTATAAGATGAGTTAAAATAAGCAAACTAATATCGAAATGAAATAAGTGGTTAAGCAAAAAGAAGCGATAATTTTATAGGACGAGAGTTACAAATTATTTACGTCCTGCAAACGAAACTTTGTCAAGAACAGCTTATAGACAACAATTTACCATCGTTTCATAGAATCCTTAGGAATTCCGTAAAGTTGAATACTGCAAACATTGAGGAGAGAATGCCGTACGGCGTTCTCGACTCCAACCATCCGCGCAGCATCTGAAGACGAACTGTTGCTGCTGCTGCTGATGCTGCTGCTGATGATGATGATGCAGATGCGGAGAGTGATGGATGCTCGATCTTTCAAGTGTATCGGGTGCTTCTTATCACCCGATTCGTATCGTAGATTGCTGTATCTATTCGCGTGCGTTGGTCCCTGGATGAACCTTTTGCGTAGACGACGTAATAATCCAAACTGAATCTATTTTTACGACGTCAGCCAACACAGACAAAATGTAGGTCACCAATGTCTAAAGACATTTTCAGTCTCCCCAATTAATTATCTGCCTCGAACAGGTGTTCGCAGCGTCTGGCCAGACCCAGCCGGCACTCGTCTGAAACATACACGCATACGCAGGCATAGAGACAGACCAAACGAAGCGAACAGACACACGTGCGTAAGATGAATGTCGTAGAGCAACGCGGAAAAAAACTAGCGAACGCCAAAATGTTTCTACGTGATAGCAAAGAAACAACATTGCTACAAGAATTGCTTTCATCTATGGCAAGCCGAGCGCATCACAATGCACGATGTCTTAGTTGAAACGACATGATATAGAATACCTAATCATAACTTTCTGGTCATTATTCTCTTTGTCACGCTGATCCAAGCAAATTACTTCTTTAGCTCCACTGTATGTTACAGTAAGCCGAGTACCAAAGCATCAGGCGGTAACCTCTTCGCGTCAAATTAGCTTACAAGGGAAGCATAATCGACTTGAGAAAAGCAGGTTGATATCCGATAGATGAGAGAAAGGAGAGCCAGCCATCGGTGGGTAATAGAAGTCCAATAATAATTATGAGGTGAATCTGAGAGGCCGCAACCGCTTCAAGCTGGCACTTCTCACGTTATACAAAGCAAATACAGATCAAGTGACATCCTACTTAGCGTCCATGGTCAAAATCTGTAACACTGTTGCTGTCCACTTATGAACATTGCCGAGAGCGCATTATCAAAGCCTAGTTAATATTGTGTGTTCTATTGCATTGTATTGCATTGTAGATTGTAGTGTGTTGTACAGTAACTGTATTGCATTGTATTACACTGTATTGCATTGTATTACATTGTATTGCATTGCGTTGTATATTGTAGTGTGCTGTATAGTTGTATTGCATGTGTTGCATTGGATTATGTTGTATATTGTGGCGTGTTGTGTTTCATTCCAAGTCTAAAAGTGATTGATATCAAAGGTTAAACAGAACTCAAGATATTGTGATCGCCATGCAATGTAAACAATTAGAAGGACGGATGTTTCTCGTAGGAGTATAATTCCATCTAATAATAATGTTATGGACACAAGCAATAAACGAATGAGCGCTGTGAAGGAATGAGTGGACGGAAGGACCGATGGATGGATAGATGGTTGGATGGATTGGTGGATGGATGGGCGCATAAATATAGGGACAGATGAATAGATGGATGGACAGATGACCGGAAGAGTGGATGGATCAATGTATGGACGAACGTACGAGTGAATATTGTATTTTAGTAACAGTATATAATTATTAATACCTCAATGACTGTCACATCCACAATTGTCTATAGTAACTCAAGTAGTTGTAAGTAGTACCATATCCAGTGTAGCGTAGTAAGAGCAATACTTCCCGCATCATTGACTCATGATTATTAGAAGACCACTATTATATACTCTTTTCTGCATTCCTTCTTACATCCGGTCACCCAACTAAGGTCTGTTTCCGGTGAACTGCATCTTGGGAGCAAAGCCGACGACGACGATGATGTTGTTGATATTGCGAGCAGCGGTTAGCGATACAGCCACAGACAGCAGCTGCAGCTTCGTCTGTAGTTGATGATCTGCTGCAAGGACTGAGGCAGAGTGAACAGCAGCAGCAGCAGCAGCAGCAGCAGCAGCAGCAGCAGCAGCAGCAGCATGAGCGGTGCCTTGTGGCGCACGATGGCCAGACCCACTGCTGCTGCACCTACCCTCTCTCTCTCTCGCTCTCTCCCTATCGCTCTCCCTCTTGGGCGATGGGCTTCAGGGACGATCCGGCGGATGAGGCCTTCGGCAGCAGGGAGCTGCTCGGCGGTGGCCTGCAGTCTGTGAACGCCTACACACACGGATACATACGTAAATACATAGTTTACATACATAAATACCTGCATAATAACATACACAAATATGCCTACATGCATAAATTCATGCGTGTGTTCGTACAATCCTACACAATAATCGCATATCCGTGCATTATATGCATACATGCATAATTATACACATTCATGATACATGCATGCATTAAATACATGCATGCATTCAGGAACATGCAATTACATTCATAAATGCATGCATGCATGCATGCATGTATAAACATGCACACATACACACACCTACAAACATACATACATGCATTGCATTGCATACATGCACACACACCTACATACATATACATACATACATACATACATACATACAGTACATACATGTATACATGCATACATACATACATACATACATATATACATACATACATACATACATACATACATACATACATACATACATACATGCATAAATACATACATACATACATACATACATACATACATACATACATACATACATACATGCACAGTTACACTCGTCCACATAAATACATACTTACATGCATACGGAGAAAAAGCAAGCATCTGATGCTAATCTAGGCCTACATTGAGAACAGCTCAATAGTTTTTTTCATCGCCATACATCGCGAACACTTGAAATATGTGGACCGCAGCAGCTGCTACCTTGCGCATTACTTCCTCGCCAATATTCACAGGCGACCATGCGATGGCGGTTTCAGCATGCATGTGAAATTCGACTGCATTTTATGGACCATTTCGTCTGTTTAGAACTCGTGCAATTGTTCTAACTCCAATGCATTTAGCGATGGAGTTAGAAACAGACGAAATGGTCCATAAAATGCAGTCGAATTTTATATGCATGATTGATCCGTCTAGTGGCCAAGATTTTATCACGTCAGTCTAGCTGCTGCTGCTTCGTCAATAAAGTTAGGGCACTGGTCAAAGCACCCGTCTTGATCTATACGTGGATTGCTTTAATCTATATCTATAAGCAAGGATGTGTGTTTGTATGTATGTTTGTCCAGAATGCACGCTCACAGTTTTGCAGCTACTGACCTGAAACATTAGTAGTGTAAATATAGGGCTGACGGAACCTCTGTATAATATAGGGCTGACGGAACCTCTGTATAATATAGGGTTGACGGAACCTCTGTATAATATAGGGCTGACGGAACCTCTGTATAATATAGGGCTGACGGAACCTCTGTATAATATAGGGTTGACAGAACGTATGACTAATTGGTGTATAGTATTTCAACCCCTCCCACCCCTCCCCTCCCACACCTCCCACCCCTTCCTCCCCACCCCTCCCTCCCCTCCCCTCCCCACCCCTTCTTTGTGCAGCAGCAGCAGCAGGCGCTTACCAAGCATAGAAGCCATGTCGTCATACCCATCAGTATTGAGCAATAGCGGTATTTCCCGGCCCCCAGCATTACGACACGTGCCATGGATGCTTGTGCAATACACTCATAACCACAGAGACGGTCATACTCATAGACGCTATGTCCACATACCCACCAGGATTGTGCAATTGAGGAATTTCCCGCACCCCAGCATTACGACACGGGCCATGGATGCTTGTGCAATACACTCATAACCACAGAGACGGTCATACTCATAGACACTATGTCCACATACCCACCAGGATTGTGCAATCGCGGAATTTCCAGCACCCCAGCATTACGACACGGCCCAGGGATGCTTGTGCAACACTATTGTGAAATATATCCACCAAGGCCTATAAAATAGGAGCCAGAGCCCAGCATAATCGCACATCATTTCGATCTACAGAAGGCTGATTCTAAACACGTGGTCGCTCTACAACAACCTTCATCATGGAAAGACGTGAGTTAAAAAATATGCTTGGCATCTTTGTATAGTATATTTACCTAATTTATTTAATTATTATATATTTTATCTATTTTATTTTTATTTATATATTCAAAGTATACAATTCATAGTGAACATTTACATAATAGGCTTACTAGCATAGCCTGCTAAAGAAGACTTAATACATTATATGCACAACTTAAGCTTATTTTACTCATATCGTATTATTTCTATCTTTCTTCTAGTCAACAGTCTTCGTGCACAAATTGAAGAACTCATACAAGAACAAGCAAGAATTGTTGCAAGGATTCAAGAATTGCGTATGTATACATTATAATATTAGCATAATTTATGTTTGAACCTTGCAGAGCAACATTTTTAGTAATACATCCACAATATATTTTGAGTGGTATTCTCAGGCGTTTACAGACTTGGAATTGGAATGTGAAGAATAAAGCAATGTGTCTATGAACAAGCGCAGGCAGTTTGAACAGAGGCTGTGTAGAAAAATATTATGATGTGCACAAGACTATTACTTTTTGCAACTGCATTATCATGCACATTTGCACAGAGCATATGAAAGACATAGGCGGTATTTATATATTATCACACAGTCTATAGCAAGGTCTTTTAGCTGCGCCCGGTCGCTTTATAGTACATTGGGACTGGCACAACCCGTAAACCGCGCGATATCTCTAACATTTTGAGCGTCTGAAGCCATATTCTCAAAATAGTGAATTTTACCTTGTGGGGACATTTTTTTTTGAATATTCCTTGTGGGAACCATTTACAGGTGTGTGTAGTGAAATTCTTCCCTCAACACACACATTTTATTATTACGCTCTGTATACTTTAATCTTTGTCAGGGGGACTTCAATTCGATGGGGAAATACCTGCAAGGCCCTCCTTGCTGCCAGAAGGAGCGACATTGACAGAGGCTCGCACACCATCGACTTCGGAGGACAACCAAACAGCAGCAGCTTCAGGCAAGTTAATTCCACATCCTTACGAATAAGGAGCACTATTTTATACACATTACATGGCATATAAATAAACTTTTTATCACCTTTAATACAACTTTGTTATACACATACTCTTTTAATTATTCTTTTTATTTTTAAATGTCATTACAGAATTGGCTATGGACGTTACAGACTCCGAAATGCTAAGAGCTGCAGAGGAAGCTGAACTGGCAGACTTGTGGGGGCCTATGAGTGATGAAGAGCTGTTGGGCTACGTACTTCAAATAGAGGCGGACGAAGAACGGAAGAAAGAAGCAAGAAAATTGGAGCGTGGAAAAATGCCAGGTACCATTTCAACGCATATATAAAATTGTGTAAGTAATTTATGTTTCAAGCATTGTTGAATCTTATAATTGCAACATTATGAAATAATTGCTGAATGACAATAACACAACAATAATTTTTTCTTCTTCTTTCTCTTTAGCGAAAAGACGGAATCCCTCATCCGACGACAGTGTAAAGCCAAAGGAGAAAAAGCATAGTAAGTTTATGTTAACTTATATAATGCACACATAATTTACCATCATAAATATACCCCATATTTGTCGTGTATCAATTTGTGAATATAAACATTTACAATTTAAAACTTTTAAAATATTTTTAAAAATTCTTGTAGATTCTGGTGGAACTGGCATTATTACCTTCAAAGAATCGGCCGGCGAAGGAACGTCCACCATGAATCAGAGCGAACCATCGAGTAAGTTATTTCGATCGTATGTGAAAATAGTACTTTGCAATTACAATCTGCAAGTCTTATCATGTGCCACACATACACTTGTTGCGTATTACAACGCCGTTGTGCCGCATCACTTCCACAAACATATCCTTCCGCGCACATATTTCCGCAAGTGCATAAACTATTTTGGCGTAGGAATCTGTAAAAAGTAGTGCCATTACTGTGGGTATAGATGCTGACATACATTCATACATACATTCGAAGGTCAGCAAATATTGCATTCAACAGACGACAACTTACAATTTTCTCATACAAAAGTTAAGTAGTTAAATACTGGCGTATTCTGGCCCGAAAATTAAGTAGTTGAGTGAAGGCGTGCTCTCTCACATAGTAAAATTTTCCAATTTGGTTAATTTTATATGCCTTTTGCAGCATGAACAAATATATTTCTTATTCTTTGTATTCTGTATTGGCTGCATTGTATTTTGCAACCTCTCAAATGCTGTGCATTTTCTTTTTTTCTTTTTCTAGCGAGCAACTTCCACATAGACTTGGTGGAAAGTGACGATTCGCTAGAAGGTCCACCTAGTCCCATGGAGGAGACGGCGGCGGCGGCGGCGGCGGCGGGGACGGCGGCGGGGACGGCGGCGAAGGCCGGCTCCTACGGAGCCGGCGCGATATCGACAGAGTCCGACCCGACAAGTAAGTTCGTACGACTTTCACTCTTTACATATTTACATGGCGCATGCTGTGCATGCGCGCTTACGCAGACTACCAACTTTCAGAACATACTATGTTGTATGCAAGTAGTATATTGTATACGCATCATACAAGACTTTGATGGATTTTTGTTTTGTTTTGTTTTGTGTGTCCTATAGGGAGATGTGTATCTTGTCGAAGTTACAAAGCCACCAGATTGACCAATGGGTTGTGCGGCCTCTGTTTGGTGCGGAAAGAGTGTTCTAAATGCAAGACACGCAGAGCTGCACGTTTCTTCAGAGCTGGACAAGACGCCTGCGTCACATGCAACAAGAAAGCCCTCAACCCAACCATTCGCACGTCTGTTCAAAATACCTTCATAGACATCCCCATTCCAATTCCGCAAACAGTTGATGTCCACGGTCTGCTGCAAGGAGAAGCACAACAGATGATTGCCAATCTCCAAGACACGTTCAGAGATGAAGGGTAAGCTTGTACAAGTTATAAAGTTTCTATTATACACACACACACACACACACACACACACACACACACAAGTTTTCACTGAAATGCTGCTTGTACTTATGAAAAACCATTATTTGCATTATTTACGTGGCTCTAATTCTTTGACATTAATAAAAAGGGGTTGATACAATCAGGCACTTATGCATTGTAAGTATCCAATTCTTGAAAAATGCTCTTGATAGAGCTCTCTTTATTGAAAGTGACTATCACAGGCTCCAAATTGACATATATTCATTTTTCTTCTCCAACATTTATACATTGCATGTTATACTTACAAAAATATGGGACTTAGGAAAATTTATTTATTCTTTAGGCCGGTGAAATGGTATGTGGCAATAGATGTGGAATTTCAACGAGAGTGCTCAGAAGGAGAAAGTAGAACCGTCGGCTACTTCAAGTCCGTACCATCAATACTCCTACAACCAAGCCAAATACCTGAACAACTGCAAGAAGCCGTCGAAAGAATAGACCAGTTGGTAGACAATTTCACTACTCAAAATTCTGGTTGGGTAGTACAAAATATATTAGATTTGAGGATTTGTAATGCAGTATACGACCCAATAGGTGGCTCTAACTACATTCCAACTCCTCAATACTTGGCTAGGAAGCGAGCTACCCTCAACATACAAAACGAGGACGCCAAGTGTTTCCTGTACGCGCTGCTTGCAATTTCGCATTTCAAATCTCAAAATCCGCAGAGAGCTTACCACTATAAGCCGTATTTGAATGATTTTGTTACCACTGGGATAAAGTTCCCCATGAAAATAGAGCAAATTCCACTTTTTGAAGCCTTGAATGCAGACTATTCGGTGAACGTCATGTATTCCAACCCGGACGATAAGTCTTTTACCCCTCTCTATGCCAGTGCTCACAGGGGTAGGAAATACGTTGCAAATCTGCTGCTGCTTGACGATGGGGACAAGCGACACTACATCACTGTGCGCAACCTTTCTGCACTCTTGTCATCTCGATCTTCGTACAAAGGCAGATCTTACCCTTGTCCATATTGCTTGTGCTGCTTCGCGACAGCGGCAGTCAAAAATCGTCATATGGACGAATGCGGAAAACATGGTCTTCAGTCCGTGCGTTATCCTACCTCCGAAAATTCTACTTTGAAATTTTCAAACACTCAAAATGAAATGCCGTTGCCGTACGTCCTGTACGCAGATTTTGAAAGTTTCTTGTCTCCAAATACCTCGGCTTCCAACGGCGCTGCAACCAAAATTCTCGACACGCATACCCCGAGCGGTTTCTGCTGCTTTGCCGTTTCATCTTTTCCACACTTGAACGACAACAAGCCTTACGTCTATTCGGGCCCTGACGTTATGCAGCACTTCTTTTCACATGTAAAATCTGAGCAGACCCGCATAAATAAAATACTTTCCACCAACACGCCAATGAAGCCTCTTACACAGCAGCAGCGACTGGTCTTTGATTCTTGCACCGCCTGCGCATCTTGCACTACTCCTTTGACAGCTCAAAACAAAGTTCGACACCACTGTCACATGACTGGTAACTTTGTCTCTGCACTCTGTTCTCCTTGTAACCTAAAAATGAAGTTTCGCAAGCCTACAAAATCTAAGAAAGGCAAAACTGCAAATTATCTTCTTCCTGTCGTTTTCCACAATCTGAAAGGGTACGACTCCCATCTCATACTAAAGCACATGACAAAGGAGTTTGCAAGCCAAGAAGTTAAAGTCATCGCCACAAATATGGAGAAATACTTGTCTTTTGAAGTTAATAATATCAGATTTTTGGATTCCCTTCAATTTCTAAACTGCGGTTTGGACGTGTTGGTAAAGAATTTGGCAAAAGAGGGCGATACCAAATTCAACCATTTGCGTCGGCTTTTCCCGAACGATTACAAACTGCTTTTGCGTAAGGGGGTATTTCCCTACGAGTATATGACATCGGCCTGCAGAATGACCGAAAGGACTCTGCCACCCAAGGGCTGCTTCTATAGCAAACTGACCGAAGAGGACATTTCCCAAGACGACTACGACTATGCACAAAACATTTGGCAGACTTTTAACATGCAGACGCTCCAAGACTACCACGACCTATATTTGCAGACTGACGTAGTATTACTTGCTGACGTATTTGAATCTTTTCGTGCCATGTCGCTAGACTTTTACAAATTAGATCCTCTACATTATTATAGCAGCCCAGGACTCAGCTTTGACGCCTGTTTGAGAATGACCAATGTGGAATTGGAACTCATAACAGACCCAGACATTTATCTTTTTGTGGAACAGGGTATGAGAGGTGGCGTTTCGATGATTTCAAATCGATACGCAAAGTCCAATAATCCGTATCTCGCTCAAGGATACGACCCAAACGTTCCAAATAGCTACATCATGTATTTGGACTGCAATAATTTGTAGGCTACGGTTATGCAATGTCCGAACCTCTTCCGACCGGTAAATTCAGATTCTTAGAGACGGACGAAATTGACAATTTCGACTTGGCATCTAAACAGACTGACGATGACATGGGTTATTTGTTGGACGTGGACTTGGAGTATCCTTCACATCTCCACGACGCACACAACGACTATCCCCTTGCTCCCGAGACACTGCACATACGACCGGAGATGATATCTCCTTACGCAAAGTCAGTTTCGCAGAAAATTTCGAACAAAATTGGTGCCGGAGTCGAAAAGTTGACACCAAATCTAATGTCAAAGACTCGATACGTCGTACATTACCGAAATTTACAATTCTATCTAAAAATGGGCATGAAATTGGTCAAAATTAACAAAATTCTCGAGTTTCGTCAGAGTCGATGGTTGAAAACATACATCGACTTCAACACGTCTAAACGGCAGGGGGCCAAATCTGCTTTCGAAAAAGACCTCTTCAAATTGATGAATAATTCTATATACGGTAAAACAATGCAAAATAATAGGAAGCACCTCCAGGTCAAACTCGTCATGAGTGGAAAGCTCGCGAAAAGATTTGTGGCCCGGCCAAATTTCGAATCGTACACTATAATAAGCGAAGATTTGACAGTCATAAAATTAACAAATTCAAACGTCTTTCTCAACAAACCACTCTATGCTGGCATGTGCATTTTGGACCTATCAAAATTAAAAATGTATGAATTCCACTACGAGCATATAATTCCCCTTTACGGAATGGCTTGCAAGCTCCTCTTTACGGACACGGACAGCCTATGCTATCATATATTCACTGACGACGTGTACAAAGACATGCAGCAAAATTTAGACGAGTACGACACTTCTGATTACCCCTGTGGGCACTTCCTTCACAGCCACACCAACGCAAAGGTAATTGGTAAATTTAAGGACGAGTGCAATGGCGAGGCAGTCTTGGAATTTTGCGGGTTGCGGGCTAAAATGTATAGTTTACTTTTGCCCAATAATAAGGAGAAGAAAACTGCAAAGGGTATAAAGAAGGGATTTGTAAAAAATAAAATTTGCCATGCCGATTATAGAAATTGTATTTTCGAGGAAAAGACAACCAGCTCTCAATTCTGTGTTATACAAAGTAGGAAACATGTCCTTCATTCCGTCGAATTGCGGAAAGCTGCTCTTTCTCCCTATGACGATAAACGATTTCTACTAAATTCGTCTGACTCTTTTGCTTATGGCCACGTAGATATTGCGTTATACCAAGATGATTGAAGTTAAATAGTTTTTGCATTTGCATGCTTTATTTTACATGTGTATATATCGTTTTGAACATTATATAGTTTGTCTTAAGTTGTATATTAAAAGTGACACTTATAGAGAAGAGACACTAATAAAGATTCTGCTTGTATGTGTGTATAAAGGTGAAGAATTTGTTGAAGGAAGAAAAAAAAGTTGAAAATGTACCAATGTGTTTGTTCTTTAGTTCACTAGCATACAAATAAAAGACATATTCCACATGACACACATTCTTTATTCAGAAATGCTTAGCTTTAAAGTCCGAAGGGATTGCATTGAGTGCATGATAAAGCGCCCAATTGATTTGCATGATCTAAAGATGCATAGCATGGCATAACAGTTTTCAGTTCTGGCAATTGTTCGTGGAGTTGGGCAATTTTAAGAAGAAGACTGTCCCACTCGTCCAAGCGAAGAGCAATTCCGCTGCGTGTTGGCCTTTCCTTGGTCGTGTTGGGTGGCAGAAAGTAGCGCCGAATATTCACACATCTGAAGTCTTTGGACAACGATGCGTAGTAGCGCCCGCCGAGATGTTGGTAAACGTCTACGGGTTGATTCGCCTTCAATAGTTGAACATTTCTGTCCAGTTCGTCCAGGCATGCCCGAAATCTCGCCCAAGCCGACTTGTTGAAGGATACGCCCTTCTTCGTAGGATAGGATCTGTCGCCATCAATTGCATATTCACGTATATGCACCATGAGTTCGTTCTTGTAGTGGTTAGCTGTTAGATACCGATTGTTGCCTATTGCCTCTTTGAATTCCATAGCCTATAGAAAGAAGACACAAGAGAAAGAAAATTTGAGTTGCATTGCAAATGTTAGTGTGCTGTATACGTAAAATGAATATCTATACATATACAATTCCAAAACAAACAAAATTCCTTCAATACATTACATGTAAATTCTTTCATACTCACCGGAATTGGTATGAACATGCGTGTTGCAGACATCTTCAGTAGGACTTTGTAAATGGCGACTGTTCCAACATAAAATAGAAATGCTTCAGCACTGTTCAAAATGCTCTTTTATAATATAAGTATTGCACAACCATATGAAATAATTGAAGATAAAAATAGATTAGTGTGATGACATTGCACAAGTCTCCATGGGCCGTGTCGTAATGCTGGGGTGCGGGAAATTCCTCAATTGCACAATCCTGGTGGGTATGTGGACATAGCGTCTATGAGTATGACCGTCTCTGTGGTTATGAGTGTATTGCACAAGCATCCATGGCACGTGTCGTAATGCTGGGGGCCGGGAAATACCGCTATTGCTCAATACTGATGGGTATGACGACATGGCTTCTATGCTTGGTAAGCGCCTGCTGCTGCTGCTGCACAAAGAAGGGGTGGGGAGGGGAGGGGAGGGAGGGGTGGGGAGGGAGGGGTGGGAGGTGTGGGAGGGGAGGGGTGGGAGGGGTTGAAATACTATACACCAATTAGTCATACGTTCTGTCAACCCTATATTATACAGAGGTTCCGTCAGCCCTATATTATACAGAGGTTCCGTCAGCCCTATATTATACAGAGGTTCCGTCAACCCTATATTATACAGAGGTTCCGTCAGCCCTATATTATACAGAGGTTCCGTCAGCCCTATATTTACACTACTAACATTGCATAGTCTATAGATAAACGTTTACCAGGAAAATCAAAGTACGCTATTTTCAGATCATTATTCACTTTAGATCCAGATATATAGACATTTTAAAATTTTCCCATGTCAACGCTATACGACGCCGATAATCTTACGTCGATAATGTTTTGAAATCAAACGGACTTTGCTTTTGACGTGACGTCATTAAAGACGAAAGCTTAGTCTCGCTCTCAGCTAGGCCAAGGAGTGTAATCTTATATCGTAACTCAGAGGAGCGTTGATTTTAACCAGCAGAATTTCGGAAGACCTTCAAAGCATAAACCACACCATAGGCGGCGAAGCCGCCTCGCAGGGGCGGCGAAGCCGCCTCGCAGAGCCGGGTGGACCTGGGTTTGAAATAGGCGGCGAAGCCGCTTCGAGGGGTTGGTGAACCTGGGTTTGGGGACGAAAAATCTAAATTTTCCGAAGCAACGCCGGGTACCCCTGCTAGTCTTATTATTTGAGCTAATTGTTATTATTTTGTCCGTGTCGTTTTTAATAAAAGGTGTAATTGTTAACAATAATATTATTATTATAGTTGTGGCTACTCCTACAGCTTCTATATCACTTCTATTCTGTTCACATAGACAGAAAATTCCTTCTCTTGCAGCAGGGAGTAGACGATTTTGAGTCCCCCCCCCCAAGAAACCTCGGTTAAGTTCATATAAATTTTTATGGATCTGTATTTAACTGGAAAATTAGCATTCCTCAAATTATTAGTCATTAGCATTGTTGATATGGCTTCGCCTATTACCTATATATTAAGTATTGTGTTAAGCAACTTTATCTAACAACAATGTTTAATCGATGGTTTTGTGGGATCGGAGTTGCTCCATCTTATACCTCAACTTCTTAAGTCCTTCCATACATCGGTCTCTCCAGACTCCAACTCACTCCATGGTCGACCCGCTCTCAGCTCTGTGGCCACGGACCACCCGCCGGTCGTCCCCAGCTATAGCACTGGTCAATCTAGAAGAGTTGATTATGTTGGCCCATCTACTTGAAATTATCTCCCATTGAAGTCAAACCGCAGCAGGACTGACGAGATAAAATCTTGGCCACTAAACAGATCAGTCAAAATGGTTCATAAACTATTATTTTTAAGGCTTCATAACAAACTTTGTAAAGAAGCAATTCCAAATAATTATTGTCAAGTCTTAACTGCATTTTCTAGTTAAGATGAACCGCTTACAATACTCGCTTACATGTAGTAGATTCGTTGTTGGATAAAAACAAGCGAAGCTTTGAGATGAGTCGGCGCTGATAAGCAACGGGCCAGGTGTACATGTAGCTTCCACAACAGCAAGCTGCTGTTGATACCCGTTGGTCTCTAGGCCATCGCTATGTATCCATCTGTCTATCTACCTGTTGAGCTCGGTAGTTTTGTGACCAAGGTTCTTAGAGACGAGGTGGTGCAGGCCTACTTGTTTTCATCGCCACACAACCTTCTTCTCTTTTCATTTGAACGTTGATATTCTCAATAGTTGTCTTGTGTAGCGAGATTCGGAGTGAATCTGATTGGTTTCAGTTAAATGGGCGCTATACAAATGAGAACTTACCTCAATCGCCTGTTCCTATTACTCATCCTCATAAACTTTGAACCTTGTTGGCAACAATCAACTTTGGTCGAAACCTCGGTAGTGTGGGTTCAGGTGTATCTGAGATCTGCACTGGTGATGAATAATTCTATCACTTTAGTCTTCGCCTTAAACAGAAACTTTCTTAATTTAATTACCCTTAAATCACCTGCTCTACTGAAAGTTACTTGCTGAAACATTTACTCTTTGAGAGGCGCTATAAGCTTATAATAAAATCAACTATAATCACACTAACAGTTTTCTGCTTCCGTGTGCGTAAAACATATCACGGGGATCACGTGATAAGTCAACCTTTGCCTAACGCAACCATGCTCCCTAAAATAACGACCTGCTACCTCTCGCGCCAAATAGGTAAAGCCAAAAATAATCGATTTAGCAAAATATTACCAGCTTACGATTCGGCAGACGGTGGGTCATGCAGCCACATCGGAGCGCTTTCCAGGCGGTTATTCACTCCAGTTGTGCTCGAGTCGACAGGAAATAAACCAGAGGAGACTTGTAAACACGTCGGAAAACTCGATAGGAATAAGAGCTTATTTCAACGCGAAACGATTTTTTGAAAATTAAAGTTAACTGTTTTTTGTCAACCCAGAAAGTTTGGCAGACAGAGATAGGATAATACGGTTAGGTAGAGGCTTACCGCTCAACGAAGGGAGTAAAACAGACACAGAGAAAAAGAAAGGTACAGAGAGAAAGAGTTAAGTCGGAGAGACAGATATATTGTACAGAGTAGGAGAAAAGATAACAGCAGAGCAATAGAGCGAGAGATCCGTAGAGAGACAGACAGACAGCAGAGAGAGAGAGAGAGAGACAGAGACAGAGAGAGACAGAGGTAGAAAGAGGCAGAGAGAGAGAGAGAGACGAATGAGGAATGGCGAACCAGGCGGTTATTGAGTTGAAGCGCATGGACAACACACAGCCGTGGGGCTTTCGACTGAAGGGCGGGGTCGACCAGGGATTACCTCTTCACATCGAACATGTAAGCAGACAACATACACGTTGTAGCAACTTAAACTGTTTAGAATACAATGTATACATATTGTATAAAATTGTACAATGTTGTATGCATGTGTATAATTATGTAACTGCTTTGCTTGATCAACTATCACGGTTGGTTGATGGACATAGATTTAGGGTTAAACAATCATCATTAGATGTAGGATTAAACCATAATAATTATTAAATTATATTTTAATTATTAATATCGCACGTTGAGGGTCCTGCTGAGTTTCAGGTGAAGTAAGAAAGAAAACATTTAGGCATAATTACTGACTTTCTTACTTTGATGATGATGACGATGACAATGATGACGATGATGATGATGATGATGATGATGATGATGATTATGATGACTATGATGATTATGATGGTGGTGGTCGTAGTAGTTGTTGAAATGGTGTTAGTAGTAGTAGTAGTAGTACAGGTTGTTATAGCAGGGACATCAGCTACTACAGCAGTTAGCTGAAGTGGTATCAGTTGTTGTGGTCGTTATCGTTGTTGTTATCGTAGTTGTTATCGTTGTTGTTATTGTTGCTGTTATTGCAATTGTTGTTCGTGCAAGAAACGTATCAGGAATTGTGGTAGTAGGAGGGGGAGGTCGAAGAGGGGGAGGAGGCGGAGGCGGAGTAATGTCTTAAGTTGCATACCTTGTAGGACTAGAGTTCTTAGCAGAACGAATGGGAGATGACACTCGTAAATAGTCACTATAAAATAAGGACTTAATTGTTTTTTGAAATTGTAACCAGAAAGGTTCCTGAAGCCAAGGAATAAATACAGACAATTACATCACGCTATTATTAACTTTATGTGAAATTGCTCCCTCGCCGTATGCTATTTCATTTCATCTTTCTAATATCCTGCAGCAAAGAACAGTGGCAGAGTAAATTACATGTACCTTTATTATAATTGCCATTGGCGAGTATTTCACTGTTGGCCAATTTTATAGCGCCCCCCCCCCCCTCACCCCAAAAGTAGAAATTATTGCATGAGATTCACGACTAGGATAAAATAGATGCCCATTGCCCACCCATATCTAATTATGATGCTCAAAATTATGCCTACTTACACGCAAACTTAAATAGATGCAGGGACGAGTCGGCGTTTATAATGCATGTAGACTAGGCCTATACAATATACATAAACAGACTTGCTTAAGGTCACGTACTGCACGCAACTTTCTTAAAACGTGCTAGAAATAAGTGCAATTTTGCTTAAAATTAGGAATGATTACGATGATAGTTTAATTACATATCGTATAGAACCTACGATGTTGCTAACATTCAAGACTCAATTTAGTAATGTGTAGGCTATTTATATGAATTAGGCCTATAAATATTATTGCTTTCAGATTGAGTAAAAAGATACTATGATCATCGATTATAATGAAGCCCAACTAAATTCAGAATATGCCTTCGTGCATATAATTATTGATTCCCTTTCTAGTTTAATCTCTGATCAAAATTACAATGAAATCACTATTAATATTAAGCGATGGCTGTGGGCGATAACAATTACATATATTAAAAAATTATATATAAATAAATACATAGATCTACATAAATACCGACATGAATAAGTACATATTACATACATGTACAATTGTACATGCATAGATAAGACTATAAAATATAGTAAGACATGACATTGTACATTCTTATCGCATGCGTTCATTCAAACATGTACATGTATCTGCATGCAAATACACAGTTTTACACACACACACAAATAATTATATGAAAATATAATAATAATTATAATTATGCATCCTATGCACGTGTCTTGCAATCTGCGAATTGACCTTCATAAACGGATTATTAAAGCCTATCATTGTTGTGCTTGAAGGTTCAGCCGAAGGGACGGGCGGTCGCTGCTGGTCTGGCGTTGGGCGACCTCATTGTGGCCATCTCTGGATTGCCGACTCAGAACATGACCCACACTGATGTCAAGAATGAAATGCTTAGAGCAGGAAACGAACTGTCGCTCACGATTCAAAGGTAAAACACGATCACCAGCCGCATGTTATAGACTGTTTCCATCTAATCTCTCTCTCTTTCTGTTCTATTCTATTCTATCTCAGTTCTATTTTGCTATAGTTTATTCCGATTTACTATTGGACTCTGGTCTGTTTTGAAGTTCCGTTAGTTTGTATCCTTGTCGGTTCTGTTCTCATCATGTAAAGCTCAATAATTGTTTTATTTTTCTGCTCTCTTATGATCTTCTTTCTTGTTTGATTCCGTAATTCAATTGTTATTTCAAATTCTACTCTGCAATGTTCCATTCTGTTTTTTTCTGGTCTATGCCACCCTGCTCGGTTCCATTATGCTGGTCGTATTCTGTTCTATTCTGTTTTGTTCTTTTCTATTACGTACTGTTCTGTTATATGCTGTTCTGTTCTGTTTTGTTCTGTTTTGTTCTATGCTGTCTTATTCTATACTGCTCTGTTTTTTATTCTGTTCTATTATTTTCTATTCTTTTTCATCATATTCTTTATGATTGTTACCCTTAATTTCCGTTCGTAAAGTCCACTCTGCGGCAATACTTGACGTGTAAGTAGGCCTGTAATAATTATACTTAGCCTTAGTGTATATTATGTTCGTGTAGGGATGGCAGTCTTATTACTCCCACGGCCGCTCCACCTGCAGCCAGCGCCGAACCCAGAAGCGTCGTGGTCGAGGAACCTCTGGCGAAGCTTGGAGGAACGACCTTCAAGAGGGTTACACCGAAAACCTACCAGGTCCTCGCCGAAACACTACCGGCAGGCGAAGGAGAAGGCGAAGGTAAATTTACATCTGCTGTTTATTTGTTTCAACAGTGTGAACTAGTTTCATGAACAGGGTGTGCCAAAAAGTAATCCGTTTTGGTTGTGTTGATATGCATTTGGATCAAGAAAAAAGTGGGCGAACTCACTGAAAGTGATGTGACTTTTGTTAACGACGCATGCCTTTGGATGTCTCTTGTGCTTAAGGGAATCCAACTTCTCTTCTTCCAAGATTCTCCTTTTAAAATTTCTTATGTTGC
Source organism: Lumbricus rubellus (assembly GCA_945859605.1). Lineage (NCBI taxonomy): Eukaryota > Metazoa > Annelida > Clitellata > Crassiclitellata > Lumbricidae > Lumbricus > Lumbricus rubellus. The sequence goes on along the minus strand of OX243811.1, from coordinate 1,157,147 downwards.
CTTTCCTAAAGGGACTGCTATGTGCTGCGTGCGATCCTCGAAGGCTCTAAGTTTTTGAGTGACCTACTTTTCACAATATTATGTGGAGTCGGTTTGTAGACAATCAATATTATTCTTGTGGACTGATTCTACCACACTAACTCGTTTTGATCCTTGTCCGACATCAGTTCTGTGTTGTGGATGCGTTGATTGGAGTTTTCCTAGAAACCTGCAAATTAAGCAGACCATGATACACTGACAAGCGCACTGCGTTCAGTAAGCTTAGTTCGTACATCCAGCATCACTTGAATCTTTTAATCACCTTCAGGATTATTGTAGCATTATTTTGTTGACATTTCCGCATTTCATATCGATGGCAGGAATGCATTTTGTTAGAATGTCAGCCACAGAAACGGATACATCCTAATATAGAACATAGTAGTGGAAAGAGAATTGGATGGGAGAGAATTGAGTAAAACAGAATGAAACAAATCGGAGCAGATAAAACAGAATAGAACAGAATGGAACAGAATATAACAGAATAGAACATAATAGAACAGAATAGAACATAATAGAATAGAATAGAATAGCAAGAATAGAACAGAATAGATCAGAATGGAACAGAATGGAACAGAATGGAACAGAATAGAACATAATAGAACATAATAGAACATAATAAGAATATAACAGAATAGCAAGAATAGAACAGAACGAAATAGAACAGAGCAGGCCAGAGTAGAACCGGAAATAGTGAAGTGGGGTCTCTTGATAGTAGGTGATTGAGTTATTGGACACGTGCTCTTCAGTTGAGTACCCGGCACTTGGCTGTTCTTCGGCCACAGACCACAGCAGCTACATTGAGACAAAAGATACCTGAATTAGCCCGTGGTACTATTTTCATGTATAATAATCGCAGCTCATCCATTTAACGACTCTTATCTCTCGTTGTATGTTGCAGGCTGCAGAGGCCGACTTTGTTCTCGTTTGCCTGTCTGCCTGTCTGTCTGTCTGTCTGCCTGTCTGTCTGTCTGTCTGTCTGCCTGTCTGTCTGTCTGTCAGTGTGCCTGTGCCTGCTGTAACACTGTCTCTTCCTTCCGTCAGCCCGTTTATCCAACTTTCAGTCCATCATTCGGTCTGGCTAAAAACAAATCGAGTAAACAGCAAATACAAACGAGTAACTTATCACTGCAACCACTGACCTACTATAAAGCTTGTCCTTCTGACCTTCCTGTTGTTGGTCTGCATGCAATGTAACTGGATACGGTTTCTAATCCTAATTGATAAGACACGACAACGTAAAAATAGAATGAAGCGGACGAGAGATTGGGGAACACTACCAGATTCATTCATTCGTCCATCTTCCTACATGAAGCAGATGCAGTCTTTGCTCTTGTGCATTGTGTGAAGTTTCCAATAATTATTATTAAAAGCCATAATTATTATAGCCAGGTCAATTAGGGAACCTGCATGGATTCGTTGACCTTTGTGATGAAGGCTACTTCCTCGAATCATATTATCATCATTCTGTAATCAGATTACAATACCTAGCCTATATTTAATTATTTATATTGCGTTAGTTATTCGACACTTTGGCTGTTACAGTAGCTTTAGAGTAAAGATAGACGTGTTGAGCATGACATGATGGTCTGAAAGTGTGCTGGTGGTGCAGCATGATATAATATTTGTAGACAGAGTATTCCTATCGGTTAAGGGTCTGGATAATTCATTCACGACGTAAACAATGGGAATTGTCTCTCTCAACTCTCGGAGAACGGATGCGCGATTACCAATTCAATGTCTCGTTATAAGAAACACTGTGCGCTATAATAAAAAACCGAAGACTTGATGCTGACACACAATTATAATGGTCCAATGGATACAGGGGCGCAACCAAAAAATTTTGCTGGGGGGTCCTCAGAATTATTATTGTAAGTGCCGACGGTGCGAAGCAGCGAGTACCGAAGGCACGAAGCCAATGCCTACTATAGGGAGTCTGGGGGGAGCGTCGTAAGCTCACCCAGCGGAGTCTGGGGCGGAGCCCCAGAAACCAACGCATTTTTTACTTTTGACATCAGCTATAGCACGTTTCAGGCTCTTGTTTAACAGCTGTATTTATGAGCAACAAAGTCATGAAAACTTTTGAAAAACATGGTTGAAGACCAAAAATGCCTTTTCCCATTTGTTTAGATAATACGAAGGGTCTTAACAGCTCGCGAGTGGCAGAATTAATAGCCAGTGTTTAATCTAGCCCCTCCCCCAAAACCAGTGTTTTATTTAGTCCCTTCTGTGGGAATCAAGGTTTCTGGAGTAAACCGAGCATCTGACGGAAAATCTCCGAAGCATGCACGTGGCGCCTAGAGGGCAGGGGTTTTGTGAGGGAATGTGTATAGGCTATATACGTCAGAAATTTTCTAATTTCTACACTGCAGAGGCAACATTTTAAGCTGTCATCTAAAGCAAAATTGCTATGCTATTTCAGTGCTGATAAGAGTAGTCTAAAAATCAATGAACATAGCCTACTCACAATAATAATAATAAAATTATTTTTGAGTTTCCACGTTTATTATGGTAGACTACCATTAATATTTTTAAGATGTCAACTTAGCAAATTAACTCTATTATTTCAATGCTGATTTTAAAAAAAGTGATTTCAGATTTCAACATAGGTAGGCTTAGCAGGGGAGGGTTTTTGGCAAGGGGATGTGCCTCCTCCATTTTAGCCTATTTTTAGGATGTCGTTTTAACGAAATTTATCATGAAGTCATTGCTGGAAGACATGGTGTAAGACTTAAATTACCTTCTCATTGTTCAATTTATTAAAATTTCCATATTGAAGGCTTTTAAGCTGTCATCTTAATAAAATTGTTCACTTTCAATGCTGATAGTCATAAATTTTAGTTTAAAATTTCAGTTTGTTGCCTCACAATTACTTGCGTCTCCACTGTCGCCCTAAATATCCGCCCATGACAGTAATTAAGTTATGCAATATGCACATTATGATATCATATGATGGTATCATAATTATATTATAGTAATAAATTATAATTATATAGTAGGAAATAAGATCATGGTAAAATATGGCAGTTTATGTAATACAATATAACAAACAACAGCTAAAATTACTATCATTTTGTCAAATTTTCTTGGACATTTTTTTTCATTTCTGGGCGCGTTCTCCGCTGGAAATGTCTAGATCAAACAAAGTTGAATAACTATATATTATCATAATGCTAATTTGAACGAAAACAATTCTTAACTAGGCTTTAATAAAATAGCAGTGCACACATGGTAGGCTACTATCAATTAAGTCGCAACGTATTATCAATAAATTGGTGAGACACTGTAATGTAAAGGCATAGCCATAATTATCGCTAACGCTTTTAATTCATCACTACATGCAAATTCTCGAGACCTAGACAAACTCAGGTAGACCAGCTAAACACTGAAATCTAGTGCTTTACAAACCATGAATTTGACTAAAATTATAACGCAGAAGAATGAAAGAACTTCCTTAATTGTGTAATCTGAAAATTTGAAAGAGCGAAAGACCCCTACACCCCCCACACCCCAACAAAAACTCATCGGATTTGGAAAAATTGCGTGGGTCACCTTTATAGCCCTGGGGGGTGCTCATTGCTCAAGCACCCCTCAGCACCCCCCCTAGTTGCGCCTTTGAATGGATATTGTATTATTATAATAGGAACAAACGCAAGTGGAAGAGGAGGAAGAGCAGTAGGAGGAGTGGAAGTGGAGGAGAAGCCGTAGGAAGAGAAGGAGGAGAAAGTGGAGGAGAAGGAGGAGGAAGAGGATAAGAGGAGGATGACAATGACGATAACGATAACGACGACGATTACGATGTAAAAAAGTGTGGTACATGGTATGTGTTTGTGTACTCTTAGACAATTGCATAATGAGCTGTAAAAATGTTCGTGTTGAACGAAAGCATCATTCCGCAACGATTTGCTTTTTCATCTATTTATTTCCGTCGTGGTCTTGTTGTCGGATTAGCTCTTACGTAATTTTCTGTTTCCGGTCTTTTTCAGCATCCGGTGGAGGTCGACCGGCGTCTATATTTGACCGGAAGCGAGAGGAACGGTCCGAATACCTGAAGGCCAAAGGTCAAACGATACAGAAAGCGTATGGGGAACAAAACTAGAAGGAAGAAGAAGATCGTCCAAAAATCAAAATTAATGCAGATGTTTTTTGAAAGACAATGACCAATTATAGGCCTAATCTTCTTGTTTCAATCTAACGAAAAAGTCTCAAAACAAAATTTAATGGCGTATGGCCCTCCTCCATCATGCTTGCTTGGCACTGGCACTGTCCGAGTGCAGGCTCTAACGGAAAAGCTCATACATTTTTTATATTTGCACAACTAAATAATTTTTATGTCTACGTACGTAGGCTACACAATTATACTACACACATACATCACTGCGTAGCATCTCATTAGTATGTGATTGTACAGGTCTACATTATGCATACATAGGCCTACATCACGTAGGTCTACGTGAACACCCGCATTCGTAGTGCATACAGGCTGACACACATGTATTAATACAATAATAATTATTATCACAAGTTTGTGAAAACGACAAATATTTGACTAAAGCAAATCCGACGCCGCAAACGTAACAGGATATATGACAATTTTTCAATTTTGATGTATCTATTGATGATAATATTGAATTCATTTCGCTCAAAAAGTCTGGACATTGATGCACGAAGCCATTTCAAGTAATTTGTTGATATTCCTGAAAGCTGAATGTACCACCCACACCCCTACTCTACGCGCCGAGAGTAGAGCACCTTACCAATCGACTACAGCCTACGTACCCCATGAGGTAGAAGCACCACGGTAGGACCTTATTCTGGTTCAATGGGAGGTAAATTCTAGCACTCACTCAGCCAAACAACGCTAACTAAACGCAACGTATAATTATAGGAAATGATGGCATTTCAGCTCCATGTGATCTATGAATGACGCACACACTCCTCGCTTTAAATAGGCCTACATGTAGTGTAATCCTAATTGACTAGACTGATAGGCCTATTATTAAATTCTTAACCCTAAAATAAACTGATTATTTATATTAACAATGTAATCCTTGAAAAGTGATTGTTCCAACCATTATAATTGTAATCCATAAAAATTGATTGTTTAAATTAATATTGTATTCCTTAAAAACTGATTGTTTATATTAGTTATTGATGTACTTAAAAATTATTGCTTAGATCAAGGCATTTATATTTAGATTTATGTATTTCCTGTTTTCTTGCTGCATGTAGGCCTACTATTATTGTTTTCCACGTAGTAGGACGAATTTCCGTCCAGAGTTCATCGAAAGTAGGCCTAGATTGCTTTCCCTTTTTTGTAATACAACGTAATCTGGAAATTGGTTTTCGCTCACAATACATTTTTAACAATACTTTCATAATTATAGCCTACTTGCGTGTTTGTTGTGTATTAAATCTTCAAAATAATAGTAGTAGTAGCAGTAGTAGTAGTAGTAGGCTACCAGTTGCAGTAGTAGTAGCAATAGCCTAATAATAGTGAGCTTCAATATTGAGCATTTAATTCATGTTTCATGATTATACACTGTGTCCCAATAAATCTAGACCCCTTTTTATAATGTGAATAAAACAGGCAAATCCTAATCGATTTTCAAAATTTTAAAACTGTTTTTATCCTGAGATAATTATCTTACATTGATTCAAATATGAAGTTTCTGGCATGAATAGTGACGTAACAATTACGTCATTTGCATCAGAGAATTCATATGTTAAGTACCGAACACAACTTTTTCGGTACTTAACATTGGAATTCTCTGATGCAAATGACGTAATTGTGACGTCAATATTCATGCCAGAAACTTCATATTTGAATCAATGTAAGATAATTATCTCAGGATAAAAACAGTTTTAAAATTTTTAAAATCGATTAAGATTTGCCTGTTTTATTCACATTATAAAAAGGGGTCTCGATTTATTGGGACACAGTGTATAATAAGTTGCTTAAGCACTTGAAAGGTCGTAATATTCGTTTATTCTACCAAGAAAAATTAAGCAAGAATTGAGAAAATCTTTATAAATTTAGATCTTATTCGTTTCTGTCCTTAATTCACATCAAATTTAGAGCATCATGTGTCACAGCATGAGCAAGGACTATTAGAGGGATAATTATCATCCGGATCTTTATAGTTTTTAGGTGCTCATCAAGATTATTGATGAGCTTATCTGCGCGCATGAGCGAATGTGCTTTATAAAGCAACGTCTAAGCACTCTAAGGTCTCCAAGCAGCGATGATGGTCTTAATTAAATTTTGTAGCAAAATCAGGGATACAAATCATCATTAGTGTCAGGTCGATATTCATGTATTGCCATCGATAATAATAGACCAACCAGGAAATTGTTAACAATGTGTTTAATCAGCATAAGACTTAATATAGCGGGCAATGTAGACTACACCCACAATATATCACCAAAAATATAGTAGTATTTAATTATTTTAATATTGCATTTGATATGTCTCTAAAATTTAGTACTTGGTATATGTATATATTCCTTATAGGGCATAACAGTTTTCGGTATGTATGCTTATTGTTCTGAATAAGCTGCAGTAGCTGCAAATGCAAAACTGAGAGATAGATAGAGAGGCACAGAGAAGCAGAAGCAGCCGGAAATATGGAGACGGAGAGCTAGATAGAAAGACAAATGCCACGTCAGAGAGACAGACAGAGGCAGAGATGTTAAATGTTGTTCTGTTGTGAATGCCGGCCCCAGATGCTGGAACAGCCCTGCGAGCTGACTCCTTCAAATCTGGACTCAAGACTAATTTATTCCTCAAGGCCTATCCTGCTGTTTAGTTTAGTATGTGAGGCGACCTTGTAACGGCATGGCTGTGTTACGGCGCCATAGAAATCGTCATTCTTCTTCTTATTATTATTGTTCATCATAACTGCTTGGGAGGGAGTTTGTCTTGTTGTTTGTCTGGCTCCATCTTACAGTACATGCTGAAAAGTAAGCCTAGAGCATGTGCATAATTATTGTGCATACACTGGTTTTCAAAAGACCGCGAGCATAGCATGTTTTGCGTTGCTGTCTCTTAAGTAGACCTAGAACTGTTTGGATTCGTCTGCGATAAGTCAACTCGTTCAATAACAAACAGGAGAAGTCGGTGGGTGAATAAACATAGTTTTAATTGATTCAGTGCAACTGACGCTGAAGTCCACGGAAATTGTTCCACAGAACTTGTCTTTGCAACGCTTAGTCCAACTAAATAACAGCCAAAGTAATAATTTTTTAAAGCTAAAAAAGATGCGACAGCTGGTTCCACTTTTATTCTGTGTATCCAAGTTTGTGAGAACGAACCTATTGTCTAGAAAATCTACATTGTTAAAGAAGTTGCAGAGGTGGCGAAAATAACGCTGAAAATTCGCATAGCGTCTTAAGAGAATCTCATTGCCATTCTTAGGTTACCTCGGGTAAGGTATAATTTAGCGACCTCTGAAAAACGAAATCTTTATCAGAGTGATTAACACCGGTATTTGTAAAAATAAACATGAAAATTTTGACGAACCATCACTTCACCGGGTTTTATTTACTTCTCACGGAATGTAAAAGCCATGATAATATGCAAAGTTTCTCAATGTTATTAACTTGACGGTCGGTAAACATAATTGTTCGATTTCTGCAGGCAAGATTATTTAGATCCCATGACGGATCTCTAGTACGTATAGGCCTATGGAAAAACGATATCGCATTTATAGACTAACGTGCATAAATGCGTAACTCAAATTATTAAATTTCATTTTAAAGATAAATAGAAATATATACAGATTTATATAATCACAATTATTAATTATTAATATTTATACGAGAATCGTTTCGCATCTTTCTCTGTTGAATTTGATTGGCGCAATAATTAAGTTGTTGAATCGAGGTAAGACCGTGCAACACATGACCAGTGCAGTCGATGGGAATGACATCACGTGGGTGATTTCACAGATGACCCTTGTCGTCCTTGAATAGACTGGCCAAAATGCGTCTTGGTGGGACGAAGAAATCTCCCCTAGCATGCTGAACAATTCGATTGTCAATCAATATGGCGTCGGTGCGTTGCCACGTGAAAGCCACTCTGCCCTCGTCCATGACTTCCTTCAGCGTCTCCATCGCTTTAGCGCTCACCAAATCTCCGTTTGGAAAGATCGCTGCTTTCGTTCGGTCGTTGCGTGCATCCTGCCAAGCTGTGTAGCACGTGAAGACCGAGTTGAACCACATCTTCTTTCCAGTTCTCTTGTCGACACGAATTGCAGGAAGTACTTCGGTAATAGTTTTCATGGATCCGTCTGGTAGCCACTCGAAGTCGTATCCGGATGCGTTGGCTTTCCTCTCGGCTTCCTCCTTGTCTGAGGTGAGGAACGTTGCCTGCCAACCCCTTCCGAGTGCAGAACTTAAGTCGTCTCCGTCTGGGGCGATTCTCACGTAGCGTAGTCCCTCCTTCTCAAGGCGGTTAACGAATTCTGGTTCTCGCTCAGCCATCTTGCGGTAGATTACATTTGAAAGGATGACTGGAGTGTCACCTCCTTCCTTGGCTGGAAGGTCGCAGTAGAAGAACAGGATGAGAGGGTGATCTTTGACGTGTGCCATCTCGTGATGAAACGGGATCAAGGCTCCAGGAGGCGCTTCAGTTGTTGTGGCGACATTTCCTACTATGTTGACTCTAACAGACACTCCGCCCAAGTAGGGGAATTCCTTGTAGCCATACGCCTTCGCGAATTCATCGAAATCCTTTGGGGTATCCAAAGGAAATCCGCGGTAGAGTATAGCCCCGTACTTGAGGAGAAGGCTTTCGATGTCCTTGAGGTTCTTCTTCACCCAGTCATTCCAGAACTCGGCGTCCTTGTCTTTGAAGTCATCTGCTGGACTCAGAATTAAAGGAAATGCCAGACCGTCGAAGACTTTCTGTTCCTTGATGCTCACCGATTTGACCCCTTCGGGTAATTCGGGGACGTTCCATTCAACGGGCATTGCTGATTGATTTCACGAAGCTATGCAACAATTATAGTCAGATGAATAGTCGTCAATCAATCAATCATTCAATCAATCAATCGATCATTCAATCAGTAAATCCATCGATCAATCGGATCATGGAAACATAAATCTATCAGTCAATCATCCAACCGATTAACCTTTGGCCAAATTTGAAGTTGAGCAGATATAATCGATGACGAGATCGATGACCGATATGAAATTTTATAGGTGTGAACATTATTCAATGAAGATCATGAAAAGTGACTTAGAATTATAGTGCATGTTGATCAGGATCATAATGTAATAGATGATGATGCCATGGATGGTGAGTTAGCCCATGTGATAGGTGTTTGTATAATATTAGTATGAACAAATATCACGATATCATTGATCATCGTAGAATGATGAACCTGAATTATGGCGGCGAGTTGTTTTTTTAATGTTTTCTATTGCAACAGCATGATCCGAGAGTTGAGCTACACAAGTTTTTCGGTTGCTAGTAAGGTCAGACAAACGACATCATTCATCCTGGCTGCCGGATATTAGGCGATGTAATTAAATTCTCGTAGTGTTTTACTCGGATAGTTCATGGGTTCACCTAGTAGAAATAATGATATTATAGTAGGTGTATCGCTCTTACCTGCGTCTTGCGTAGGCCAACGAAACGACGAACTTACAATTCAGACCGAGGCTAAAGATTATGTCTTATGTGTGGCCTGATTATCATACAGTGGGCAGAGCCCAGCGCTTTTTTCGGCAAACGTTTGGCAACAATATGGCGTCTGATGAGTCCGAAGTACGAGTTGATTATCTAGGGCACGACCTTTGGCCAATGATTGTGTTGTGCATGCGTATCACGTGGTTAGAAGATTGCTTGCTTAGCGATGAATGCAAAATCGTCTAACATCAGTGGTTGATATCGTCAAAGTATTTATTTATTGCAGATCACAAATAGGCTACAACTTACATTTCATTGTGTTAGAGAATTGCAAAGTCTATTTATTTTGTATAGATTTTCGGTATAAACTTTCAATTACATTCGTCAATTCATTGACAAAAACTCGGCAGGTTACTGCAGTTTTAAGTAAGATCAGGTTTTACATGCTACTTTTGAGCTTTTGGCAAGTTTATAGCATAAGGTCCTCATAAATAGCAATATTGATCATTTTGTGGGGTGCCGTGGTGCAGCCGGAGGTTGCAAGTCGCCGCGTAAGGACGTTTGTGGAAGTCCTTCACTCGCAATTGCTCAGCGCTTCGGCGTGAAACTCCGATGCAATGTCCGCGTTGTAGTCGGGAGCGCCTCTCAGTAGTGAGCTTGAAGGGGCGCTATAACAAGTGCACATGCAAACAAACACTTGAATTAGACTATTAGAGCATTTACCATAACTGGCTTTGATGACAAAAACTAATATTCAGGTGCATGATATTCATCATGGATCATGTCCTCCTTTGGCGTTGCATGATGCGGCAACAATAGCCTATCCCTCCAGAGAATGCGATCTCCCGCCAGATCCAGATCCATAGCCTCAGGTATTAGCATCTTAATTACATTGAAAAATTGTCAATCATTAGGCAATTGAAGTTGTCGACTACGTGTGGTTATAGTTTGAAGGTTGTAAACAGCTGTGCTTGTGTCTGTCATGGCGATAGTAGACCTTCTCGCGTTTCTATTACTTGAAGAAGTGACAGTGGTCGTGGTAGTATTAGAGTTACGTTGACGATAAATGACGAAGTGGTGTTAGTGCTATTGGTGTTTGGTGTCCATGTAATTGTGAAGCCTCTAAGTTACTCATGTCACAAGCCAAGAAAGCATCAGTCGATGGCGCTTCGATTGGAGTAAACACAAACCAAACACAGAATGACAACATCCATGAACGTCGTGAGGTTCAACGCATCTGACAAACAATCACAGAATCCTATTAGACTCGCTGACCTTACTCAAGAGCCGCAAGGATGATCAGACGGATCTGCGAGTCGACAATAAATTATGTTCAAGAGTACTTAGGCCTATTGTTCTACTATCTGTCTCCTATTGCACAATGTCACACAGTTCTCAGCTGTTGAAAGGGGATGCTAAGCGACGGTCTGATACATACTCCGAGTTAGTAATATTATAGGCCCCATTTTATTTTATAACAATGGGTTCAAAGTCACCGAGGGAGTCTGTCATTGGCTTATCAGCATGCAGCTAATCTGAATACTTATCAGTGAATCGTGATAATGGACGATAGAACATTATCTTCCAGTCGAAATCGAGATGAGACTTAATATGTTACTGTCTGTCTCTCTGTCTCTGTCTCCATCTCCCTCCCTCCCCCTCTCTCTCTCCTCATCTCTCTCGTACAATCATAACCGTCATAATAATAATGATAATAATAATAATAATAATAATAATAATAATAATAATAATAATCAGTGGCGGCGCCAGGGGGGGCTAGGGGGGCTAAGCCCCCCCTAAACGTGGCTCAGCCCCCCCAAACCAAAAAGCTGAAAATGTGTAAAACGGCTTACTTCGTAATGAGGAAACTAGGCAATGATCAACGGCAACGAAATCAACTACGGTATATTATCATAGTGTATAATTGTATAATATTATGCTTATGCCATTGGCGGCACCAGAGGAGGGGTTAGGGGTCTAAGCCCCTAAATGTGACTCAGCCTCATCCCAAAGCAAAAAGCAATGAATGTCCATGTATAGGCTTAAAAGTTATTTTTATTATCATATTTTCGGACCTCAACTGCGGCGGACGGTCATAGGCCTACATCGACTCACGTGAGACATCGATTGCGACTGGGCTCGACTCCCGGACATCGACTTTCTTTGCGACTCAATATTAGTAATTTAGCATGCACACAGTCCTCTTATTTATACCCTAATGGAACTGCAGGGGACAGAGGGCTGAGGTCCGGGCCGGTCTGAGGTTCGAACCGGTCCTGCGGGGAAAAGGAGCCGAGATCCGCGATGGCGGGGCAGGAGGTTGAGGTACCGACCGGTCGAACTGGCGGAGGAATGGGCTGAGATCCGGACCAGTTTGAGCTAGCGGAGGGAAGGGGTTGGAGGTCCGAGGCGACGGGAGGAAATGGGGCTGAGGTCTGCGGGGGGAAGGGGACTGAGGTCCGGACCGGTGTGAGTCCGGGCTGGCGGAGTAGGGGGGCTGAGGTTTGGCCCGGGGTGAGTCCGGGCTGGCGGGAGAAGGGTGTTGAGTCCGGGTTGGCGGAGGAAGGGGCTGAGATTCACAAGGACAGCAATTTTGATTTCGCTACAATAGCGTGTCGATGCTTATACTAATAGAATGCGCCGCAGACCGTTATGAGGCTATGTGCACCATGTCCGGCCCGCCGGCCTCCTGAGGGGCTACGCCGGTACGTAGTCCTACACAACTATACATTGGGAAACGGGGTGTTCATTTAGCACCAACAGTCATGGGCGGAGACTTGGGGGCCATGAAACGGTGCACGAGACCCCGAAGTGTGTGGTTGTGGACGGAGATGCTGCTTCCCCAATATTTCAAAAATATCTCACAAATGTCATTGTAAATTTCCAAAGTGCTATCTAACTGTTTATTCATCATGAACAATTTTGCTGGGACGACAGGAAAACTGGTATACCCTTGCAGTGTGGAATTCGGTAATAATAATTTATACAACGTGGAGGAACATTATTGAACTCATAAACCATTTCTTTCAGCAATGAAATAAGTATGAGAAATTTGTTGAGATGACAGCTTAAAATATTACCATTAAAGTGCTAATATCCAAAGAATTTAAACAAAGGGACACTTTTGAAGTCATAGGGCCTAACCCACAGCTTTCAGCATTGAAATGGCGAGCTCTTTAGTAAAAATGACAACCCAAAATGCTATTATTGCAATGTGGAAATTCAATTTTTTTCATGACTTTATCGTTCATAAACAATTAGCAAACAAGAGCCTGAAACGTGCTCCTGTCGATGTTAACAGCGAAAAACGCGCTGGTTTCTGGGGCTCTGCCCCAGACCCCGATGGGGGAGCTTACGACGCTCCCTCAGACCCCCTAGTCGGTATGAGCTTCGTTCATTCGGCACTCGCAGCTTCGAGTCTCCAGCGCATGCAAAATTACCGCTCTTAAGCAAAATGTTCTACTTGCGCTCCTGGGAGGAAGGGCTTGGGGTTTCAGCCCCCAAACCTGAAACCCTGGCGTCGCCACTGGTTGTACCCGTAAAACCCTACATGTGACATGCCTCTAGGGTTTTTCTATAATAGTCGGCCTGCCCAAGTACCCATATGACAGTAGGTTATACTTATAAACTTGTTAGGCTATTAGGCCTAAACTTTTAACTTTTGTGATCATATTAAAGACTAAGCCCATTTCTTTTGCAATAAAATTTTGACATTAATTCTTATACTGGTAGCTATTATAGTCTGCGACTCTGCAAAACGACTTCTTATTTAAGTTTTCTTGATTTTATCTTACATAAACAGCTGGCAAAAAAGAGCCTTAAAATGGCTCAAGTTGAGGTCAACAGAGCTAAAAAATGCGCTGGCGGCTGGGGCTCCGCCCCAGACCCCGCTGAGGGAGCTCACGACGCTCCCCCAGACCCCCTAGTCGGTATGGGCTTCGTGCCTTCGGCACTCGCAGCTTCGCGCCTTCGGCGCTTCAGAAATTTTTTCCAGTTTGGCTTAGGGCTTCAGCCCCCCCAAACCTGAAATCCTGGCGCCGCCACTGATAATAATAATAATAATAATAATAATAATAATAATAATAATAATAATAATAATAATAATAATAATAATAATAGGCTAATCATCATCATCATCAATAGCATCATCATTATCATCTACTGCTGCTGCTACTGATCCTTGAGCCAATAATAGCCACTACGTTAGAATTGCGGTCTTCCATCCTGTCACATTCAGTTTGGACCTTTTTCGGGTGGGTCTATTTCTGCAAAAATTTGGCGCCTTCAGACTATTTTTTTTCTCACTGGCATTCGTAAGCAGATAAACCTCACCAACCTTCCAATAAGCATTAGTTGCGCCCGCATATGATTTTTTTATTAGTTTTCTCGGATATATTTTGTTCATGCAATCGTGAAGTCCACTTTTCTACAGCTCTAGACCTACCGTACATAAAAGCTGTGTACAGAGACCCAGTCTAGTACAAAAATATGATGTCGTGGTTGTATAACAATTAACTACATTATGATATAGCGCACCGCGCTTCTGAAGAGGTGGGTCTACAACTAATTACGGTACTCATAATCATTATTAGCGAAGAAAGGTTGACGTTGAACACGCATTTAATATTGGATGGTAAGCGTGTAGAATCCTTAACGTACGATTTCTCTGCCTATCGATTGATTTATTGTGAATAGCACTGAAGCGTGAAATGTGTTTAATAGACCAATAATTACGATACTGGACCGAGATGCACAACGGAAGGTATAGGCTACCTAAGACGTAGACCTTCCTCTAAACGTAACTAGGTCAGGCGTAGTCATTGGAATGTAGTGGTATGCATTAAGATAGAATTGGAAGGGAATAACTAATCTACACATTCCTTGCACCCGACGATGCATGACGCTTGCTCTCCCCCCAATTCAATAGGTTAGAGCTGAGCGCGCATGCGTGAAAGATATTTATATGCGGTCGTTGCCAGCGTGGGGTGAACAGATCAAGACCTATAGACGGTCCACAGGGAAATCTCAACGGCCGTCTATTGTTCACGCGGTCCAGCAAAGTCGGCTGTCTTAATTGTTGACCTTCGGAGTAGCGGGCTTATACCTGCCTCCGAGTTCGCATAACGTTATAGGGCCTACCTATCGTAATTCGCTAATCAGAAGCCATGCATACGGAAATTACCCACTGCTCACGCATAGGCCACATTTACGCAAAGAGTATGAGTTATACCCTCTTGTGCATCTCGGTCCTGATAAAGCTAGCCTACTACAGATGCTTAAGTTTTGTAACATTACTAATAAGTTTTGTATGCGAATTACGATATTGGTAATAGGCCTAGGCCTAATATGGATTTGGCCAATTTTCCAAATGGGGCTTGACTGAGCTTTGAAACCTGTTCAGCAGGCCGTTAACATAGCGTAAGCTTAGGCCTATATGACGAAGCTGCACGTAGCAAAGTTTACAAGCATTTAGTTCTACATACAGAATTGCAGATAGGCTATATACATGATAATACATGCCCGGTAGAGCAAACGATTACACGCTGGCGTACAGAGCGAGAGGTAACGAGTTCTAGCCCCCGTTGGGCGGACTTGCATTGTATAGACCGCTATTAGCGCCGTGTATCACAGGTTGTCTGTTAAGTTTCTAGTTAAGTTTGACGATAATTAAGATTAATTATTCATAACTTGTTTGATGTTAATTAAGATTAATTCATAACTTGCCGACAAAATAATAGAATGCTGCGGAATGCCTGCAAACGTCTATTCTCAAGATTTTGACCAACACTATTATAACTAATTTCAGAATAATATATTATGAACACTTGAAAATAATAAGCTTACTCCAGTACTATGTCAGTGTCATTTGCAAAAAACCATTGAACACCCAAACCCACCCTTGTCTACGCCACTGACTGCAAGCGTCCACTGCAAGATCCTCTATCTACATGTAGAGTCCAATGCACAGCCGGTACATTAAACTCCATGTATAATATTAATTTTGTTGTATATGCGATTATCGTTATCAGCATCATCACCTCGCTCTTGATATTTTTTCTGCACTTGGACTGCTCTTACCCAAAATCTAGCGTTTGCTCTGGTTGGTCCCTCCATTTGGAATTACCCTTCCTCAAAATAATTACTCATTTTTCCTTGCGAAATAAACATTCTTAATTAAGAGGCATAATATCCTATTCTTTGTGTTGCCTTTCTGACAGCGCTTCTGAACAGTTATTACTCAAGAGGCGCTATATAAATCTCAGGACACGATTAAATAGGCCCTTGGATAATTCCAGAATTCTTATTTATTGCGACATACTAATAGCCCGGTTTATTTTGCGCCACTCTGTAGTGATGCTAAATTTAAAATCTGTGATAAAGAGTCACAAGATTAGCCTACACTAAATTGGTTATCACATCGGTTTTCTCAATATTCCATAAGCGACGATGATAGCGTGAGACAAAATGTCCGGATGCATTTTCAAATGGATCCCTGGTGGTCGCTGTAAAAGCTGGACAAAATGCGTCTCGGAGGTGCAGAGTTTTTGTCCTTACAATGCTGCACGGACCTGTTATCAATCATAAGGACGTCCTTCTGTTGCCACTTGAAGGACACACCGACCTCTTCGTAGACCTCCTTCAAAGTCTCAATCTTGTCATTGCTGATGGTATCAAAGTTTGGAAAGATGATGCTGAGGTTCTTGGAGTCGTTTGTGTACTGCGACATGAGGAATAATGAGAACAGCGAGTTGAACCACATCGTCTTACCCGTTCTTTGATCGACTCGGATGGCAGGCAATATTTGAGTAAGGGTCTTCATAGATCCATCCTCGAGCCACTCGACGTCATAACCCATTGCCTTCGCTTTTCTTTCGGCTTCCTCTTTTTCAGATGTCGAGAAAAATGACTGCCAGCCACGTCCGTATTGGACGCCGGACTTGTTCTCAATTCCAGCGACCCATAAGTAACGCAATCCCTCTCTCTTGAGTCGGTCCACGAAATCCGGATCTCGTTCGGCCATCTTGCGATAAACAACGTTCGATAGGGCGATGGGAGTGTTGCCTCCCTCCTTGGCTGGAATATCACAGTAGAAGAAAATAACATGAGGATATTTCTGCATGTGCGCCTTCTCGTGATGAAATGGAAGCACATAGTCAGAGGGAATTTCATTAATTGTGTAAACGTTGCCAACAACTTTGGTTCTTACACCCAGGCCTGACGCATCGAAGAATGGATCGTAACCAGAGGACTTGGCGAATTCGTCGAAGTTCTCCGGAGTGTCGAATGAAAATCCTCGGAAAAGGATCGCTCCGTACTTCAGGAGAAGGCCCTCAATGTCCTTGATGTTCTTCCTCAACCAGGCATTCCAGAATTGGCCATCCGTGTCCTTGAAGTCATCGGCTGGACTCAGAATCAACGGAAATGGAAGACCGTCGAAGACTTTCTGTTCATCGATGTTTACTGATTTGACCCCTTCCGGAAGATCAGGCATGTGCAATTCAATCGACATGGTTGATTGATTACAAGACTATGCTACAGAAACAGATAAAAAGTTAATCAATCATCAAATAATCATTGATTGATTTACCTATTCCACGAACTGCTCAACACAATGTCAATACCATAAAGAAAAAAGCCACTAGCATTTGAATTGATACTGTCTTGATAGCGTATTAGACTAAGAAGTTATGATCTACGAGAATAAAAAATAAATGCGACCTATGATTATGGAATATGGAGTTCAGTTATTGGTGATTGATATTTCTAACCTTTAGCAGATTGTAACCAGATGGAGTGAGTGAGTTGATAAAAACATTTACGATAATGATGTCGATTCATCTAATGAATTTATTCAGATTAGATGATTAATTAAATTCACCTCGAGGGACTTCCACTGTTGTCTTTGTCGTGAAGTATAAACACCAGAATGCAACAGTTCTCACGATCACAAGAATCTAAATCAGTTCTGTACATTGAACTGCAAAATACCATATGGCGGCTGCAGAACCCGAACTAGGCTTAGAAGTTAAAATATGTGTCTGAACAATGAACATCTAACCATGAACCATTGTTTCTGAAGCTCTACTTTGCCGTGATTTGGTTTATGTCATCCACCAAAAAAACTTATCTAGACCGACCAAATAGTACCAACGAGAGAAAGAAATGTATTTTGTACTGTTGAACTTTGATTGTTGCTGTTTAGGTAGTGTATTGCATGCTGTCTGTTAAGAATAATATCATAATCCTTATTATTATTATTATTTATTATTATTATTATTATTATTATTATTATTATTATTATTATTATTTCCTTTGCTTGGCGCTGCGTCTTGGGAAAAGCTCCTCTTTATCTTCGTGAGTTCTTCATTCTGACCTCAACTACTGTGGGTCGCCGATCTCTGCGCTCGGCCTCTCGAGGTGACTTTATGGTTCCCTTTGCTCGCACAGCCACAAGGAAGAATAGGGCATTTTCGGTCACTGGACCTTCCATCTGGAATGACCTTCCCTCTAACCTGTGTTCCCAACCTCGGAACATGTCTGGCACTTTCTATAGTTTGCTCAAGACTTTTCTTTTCGACCGGACCTGGGTCGGGAGCGCCTCTGAGTAGTTCCTTGAAAGGGCGCCATATAAATTGCATAGACAGATGATAGATAGATAGATAGATAGATAGATAGATAGATAGATAGATAGATAGATAGATAGATAGATAGATAGATAGATAGATAGATAGATAGATAGATAGATAGATAGATAGATAGATAGATAGATAGATAGATAGATAGATAGATAGATAGATAGATAGATAGATAGATAGATAGATAGATAGATAGATAGATAGATAGATAGATAGATAGATAGATAGATAGATAGATAGATAGATAGATAGATAGATAGATAGATAGATAGATAGATAGATAGATAGATAGATAGATAGATAGATAGATAGATAGATAGATAGATAGATAGATAGATAGATAGATAGATAGATAGATAGATAGATAGATAGATAGATAGATAGATAGATAGATAGATAGATAGATAGATAGATAGATAGATAGATAGATAGATAGATAGATAGATAGATAGATAGATAGATAGATAGATAGATAGATAGATAGATAGATAGATAGAATCCTTATGCGGCACCAGCTCTGGATAGACTTAGAGGTATCGGACAGCAATGCAACGCTTATCCTGGCAGCAGATGCTGTGGCCACATCTCTAAAGGCACAGTCCATCGGAGTTAATTCTTAACAAGGAATTCGTACAACTGGCACGCAGGCACGCATCGTGCATCTATACTGCTTAGAAATAAATGAAGAATTTTCATTTGAGTGGTAATCTTTCGTCGCCCATCTTTTGCATGGGCGGAGACTTAGGGGTACAGAACGGTCCCCCAATGTTTGTGGTGGGGGACGGTTCTTGCTCATGCCCCCCATGTCCGTAAAGAGCATCGTAGATGTTTCACAGTGTTGGACATCCAGGTTATGTTTGCTTAGCTATTCAGGTAAACCAGCTATTGGTCTATCTTGGCAGGGAAATGAAATTGTTACCGAAAGAGATTTCGATGAAATGACAAAAAGTCATCAGAAAATAATATTTGGTCGGTGAAAATGGAAATGTTGTCGGCGATTCAGCCGTCCAGTCAAAATGTCGCGCCTCGGCGTTCGTCTCCTCCAAACTTCTATTCCAAGTCTCCGCCTATAATCCTTTCGACGTGGCCATGCATAGGCCTACCACTTAAGTCTTCTCTTTTGCATATTTTCCACCACTGATCTTGTCTTTTCTGCTTATGCCCTTGATTCTCCTTAACCAGCTAATCTCAACCACCACATGAAAATTATAACATGAAGCAAGTGATTGCTAATGAAAATTCTGAGACTCAAGTAGCTATGCTAAGTACCAGCAAATCCAGAAGGGCGTTTCCGCAAATCAACCCAATTCAAATGTCTTCTCCTTTATAAACAAATGGATTCAGTGACTTTTCAGCGACACTAAATTTGGAAAACATCGAGAAAAATAATAATTATCCTGTCATAATAACGATCATAGCTACACTAACGCTTCTTCCATCTTTCAGGAAACGTCACACCCAAGTGATCTTGCCCTAAATACTAAGAGCTAAACTAATTACTCGTTTCACGTCGCAATACCTTGTTCTTCAAATGCGTTTCTTTACCCTATGGTTTCGGAGCTGAACAGTAAATCTGCTGGAAGAGCTACGTAAATCAATAAAGACGATCGGATACGTTAATACCAGTTTATTACATTTTGTTGCAGCATGACTTATTTGACTTATGGCCTTGGCGATGCCCCAGCACGCAGAAGCCGCTGATTTATGGAAGCTCTCCATCTTCCTCTGTTTTCCGCCTGATGCACAGCCTCCTGCATCGACAGCCCCATCTCCTGACAGTCCTCCTTAATCACGTCCCTCCATCGTTTCTTCGGTCTTCCTCTTTTTCTCCTTCCCTGTACCTCCCCATTGAAGGCTATCTTTGGATACCGGTTGTTTTCCATCCTGACCATGTGCCCAAAGTAGCGCAGTCGTCTGTTCTGTATTCTGCTCACTACTTCGTTCCGGATGTTTAATCTTTCGTATATAATCTCATTCCGTATTCTATCTCTTCTTGTAACACACAGAGACAGCAAGAGAGACTCAATCGGTCAGTGGTTGTGGCAGCTGGAATCTCTTATGCATGGTGCCTGTAATAATGAGCCATGATTTGACTGGAATCATCTTCGACGCCGACCGTCTGCTCTGTGTACGCATTAATATGTATGTATATTATATATTATACGTATATATACGTCTGTACCTTGGTTACGCGGTGCATTGAAGGACTAGCTCCACCATATCTTCGAGAACTCTGCTGTTCCACCTTAGGAGTTCTGCGTCGATCCACCCTTCGATCGGCGAACCAAATTGAGCTTCTGATTCCCCGCGCGCGGACTGCTATGCGACAGCGTCGTTCATTCTCAGTTGCTGGTCCTATCACCTGGAATGGTCTTCCTGTTGCATTGCGCCTAATTCCCAGAGGTCACTCCGCTCTGTTCCTTAAGAACCTAAAGACTGTTTTATTTAGCCGTGGTTGGGCCGGGAGCGCTTCTGAGTAGCCTACCTTGAAGAGGCGCTATATAAATTTCCGAAATAAATAAATAAATAAATAAATATACACAGCCACACGTATTTAGTTACAATATCACATGACTACATATATATATAATACATACATACATACATACATACATACATACATACATACATACATACATACATGCATACATACATACATACATACATACATACATACATACATACATACATACATACATACATACATACATACATAAATACGTACGTACGTACGTACGTATACGTACGTACATGTACGTATGTACATACATACATACATACATACATACATACATACATACATACATACATACATACATACATACATACATACATACATACATACATACATACATACATACATACATACATACATACATACATACATACATACATACATACATACATACATACATACATACATACATACATACATACATACATACATACATACATACATACATACATACATACATACATACATACATACATACATACATACATACATACATACATACATACATACATACATACATACATACATACATACATACATACATACATACATACATACATACATACATACATACATACATACATACATGTTGCAGCATATTAGCGTGAAATACGAATAAATAATTTCAAACAAAAAATATCATAGCCTCATTAGGCCTAATGTTCTAATGATGAAGCCCAATTGTTCCAGCGAGGTGACATCCTGGATGGAAACCTGCGGTTGCTAATTTCTAATTGTTATTAGTAACAATATTATTCGCTCCGACTGCATTAGCGCCGTGTAGGCTACTTACTGAGGCTGTCTGTTCTGTTAGCAGTTAAGATTGAATTTAAATAAGATTGTTGCATAACTTGTAGGCTATAATATGTGCAGCAATGCGCTTGCAGGCGTTTCATTAAAGAAAATATCATTATTACCAGGACGGTTATTAAAATCAGTTTTTCTCAGTGTTAAACACGAGCATCATTGCCATCAGAAGTGTTTTCAAATGGGTCCCTGGTGATCATTGAAGAGGCTGGACAAAATGCGTCTGGGCAGTTCAAGGTACTTGTCTTTGGAATGTTCCACAGTCCTGTTATCACCCATGAGGACGTCATTCTGATGCCACTTCAAAGAGACACCGGCCTCTTCGTAGACCTGCTTCAACGTCTCAATCTTATCTTCGCTGGTTGTATCGAAGTTAGGAAAGACGGCGCTAAATGTTTTGGGGTCGTTTGAAAGGAAGAATATTGGGAATATCGAGTTGAACCACATCGTCTTACCCGTTCTTTTATCAACTCGAATGGCAGGTAATATTTGAGTAATTGTCTTCATAGATCCATCTTCGAGCCACTCGACGTCATAACCCATAGCCTTCGCTTTTCTGTCGGCTTCATCCTTATCAGAGGTAGAGAACAATGACTGCCATCCGCGTCCGTAGGAAACGCTGGGGTTACGTCCATTCGGACCGACCCATAAGTAACGCAATCCCTCTTTCTTCAGGCGGTTGACAAACTCCGGATCTCGTTGAACCATCTTGCGATAGACAACGCTCGATAGGGCGATTGGAGTGTTGCCTCCTTCCTTGGCTGGAATATCGCAGTAGAAGAAGACGACGAGAGGATATTCGTGCATGTGCGCCATCTCGTGATGAAATGAGATTACAAGGTCAGGGGGCGTCTCAGTGGCTAGGTAAACGTTGCCAACAACTTTGGTCCTCACTCCGAGTCCTGACACGTTGGGGAATGGATCGTAGCCGGTTGCTTTGGAAAACTGGTCGAACTTACTCGGTGTATCTATGGGAAATCCGCGGAAGAGGATCGCTCCGTACTTGACAAGAAGGCTTTCGATGACTTTGATGTTCTTCTTGACCCATTCAATCCAGAACTGGGATTCTTTCTCCAGGTAGTCGTTCGATGGACTAAGAATCAACGGAAATAATAAACCGTCGAAGACTTTTTGTTCCCTGACCTTCACCGATTTGACCCCCTCCGGAAGGTCATGCTCGTCCAGTGCGTTCGACATGGTTGAATGTACACCAGACAATTATGCTAAAATAATTATCAGATAAAGGAAGTCAATCAATCGATATAATTATGTATTCATCGTGCGATTTATTATGCGTTCATTCATTCTGAAATAATTATGTTTATAATATAGGCCTATTTCATTATTATAAAAAAAACAATATTTGAAATGACTGCCTATTAGATATCAGGATATCGATATCACCCAACGAATTTATTTCAGAATACCGGATTAATTAAACTAACCTTAACTGTGACAGTCTGTTGTCTTCGTCTTGAAGTATAGCCTATAAACACCCAGAATCCAAACAATGTGTTCAAGGACCGTTTAGAGCATCGGACGACTCGTAGATTAACATTATTCTGTAATACATAGCCTATAAGCACTGAGCGTCAAGGAAAAATATTATGGTGGCTGCAGAGTCCGAAGTAGAAATTAAAAATAAGTACCGTGATCTCCAACATTAACCCATTAGTGCCCAAAGTGGTAAAACCCAACAAATTAAGTTGTGGTTTCAGTAATCTCAACAACTTGGTGCAGTAACATGGCTGATAACTTATTTATTGATTCCTGCTACATTATGAGTACTTTCCATACTGTCCGTTATAACGGACGTCGGGCACTAGCCCAGTGCTCAGGTTACCATTGCAGAATCTGGTCTTCTACTTATTTCATACAATGCTTGGTGAATGTTTTTGATGATTTGCAATATCTATTCCCTTCACAAGCTAATTATTTCTATTTATCTAATGCCCAGTGCAGGGCACCCGCTTATTTACGAGCGTTTCATGCATTGTGATAGTACTTGTGGCTCCCAGGATAAAGGTTTCAATCACATTTCTCAAGCCTTGCAATGGCAGTTTTGTGTTTCCTAGTACGGTACATTCCAATGATTTTTACCATCGCATTGTACTGTACATCAGGCTTACAGTACTGCAGCTGGTACGCCAGGCTCTTGAGTACTGGATGGTACACCATGAAACTTGTGTACACTTACAGCCATTCTGTTGCCTGAAGTCAAACTATTGTCACCTTTGTAAACTTTGTAAGAGATATAAGCTACATGTAGCCTATGTCAAACAGGTAGACTGATTGGCCGTCACAATTCCATTGGCTGATTCATGGTCTGTAATATGCATCACGCCGATCTTACTTATCAACACCGACCTTGCCTTGATTGTAGGGGTGGAACATGGAAGACAGACATGGCTTTCTTCTGGCTGTGTGACTATCCCTGCACACGACCCTCGTCCACCATCCCAAAAGTTCATGCACTGGAAACTATTATAGGCCTACTGGTATTTATACCCTATACAGGGTAGGCGCATCTTGAACCAAGTGCAAAACAGGGGATTCAGAAATGAGCCAAAGCCTACGTCTGGAGGGAATGGTCGACATGGGAGAGGAAGGACAGAGATTGAGTCCGGTCCCTCGCGGGAAGGGGGGGGGGTAGAAGCCACTCACAACACAGCGGTGAGGCCAGCATATCATCAGCATAATGAGGCATGATACTAGTTCTTTGCGCCTGGCTGCTATGGGTTTCAATGCAAATTGACCTGTGTAATGTGTATAACACTGTACAAATACATGTTCCTAAAGTACATGCACCGCCGTACCCACACTCATGTCAGAAGTGCAAAAGTCTACAAGATTCATATAAAAAAATAGTGAGTCGCCAATCTGAATAAATTGCAGGCTGATGTTTACTTCATATTGCAAGTTATGCAGTGACGGCGCCATTGTTGTAACAATGACGCGTGGAGACTTGCTGTAGAAACGTCATCTCTAGGCTAGTGCCCGACGTCCGTTATAACGGACGCTAACTTTTAAATCAAAATTTCCTTAGGAAAACTTGCGGTAATTGAGATAATATTTTATCAGTATATTGACCCATATGACTACTATAAACAACATTTACACTTTCTCTAAAATCCTCCTGGTTCAATACCAAACAGAAATATAATTACTGGTAGTAGCGAAGATTTTCGACATGCTACAGTAGACACATTAGCACAAGCAATAAAATATATCTAATTCACATAATCCGGCAATCACAATAGTGGAATCTATAGCCTATTGACCCACCAATTTGAAAAAATAATGATGACCACATTATGCAGTTGCCTCTTATTTTGGCAACGAGTTTTCTAAGCGTCCTTTATAACGGACGCTGGGCACTAATGGGTTAACACATTGTTATTTTGTGTGTCTCTGTGCACTTCGCCGATGTATGGTTTATATCAGACACAAAACACTGAAGGACCAAATAAATTTACCAGAGAGGGTGTAAAAAAATGTTGACCTCTGGACAGGTGTCGACGTACGTTTGAACCCTGATTGCTGTTTTGGTTGAATGGAGTTTGCTCGGTAAGCTTATTGAACATACAGTCATGTAAACACTGTGTTTTTACCGGCAGAAATGCTCAAAAGTCTGGAGGAAGGAGCCATGAATGAACTAGTACAGATAGGTCGTGACATAATTACACGGGGTCCCAATTGAACTGATACCCTTTTTGATTTGGAGATATCTTTGTCAATTCTAAATGAAACTTTAAAAAATTTCAGAAAATGTAAGAGGGATAAATGATCAATGTTTGCTGAAAATTGTATCCAATTTTGCCAACAGAGTCCTAAGTTATGCACATTCAAAGTTGGGCAACGGAAATTTTATGTTTCCAACATGTAAAAGATAGGAAATTATTGCTTGCAACTGCACACCTTATTTATTAAATTAACAAATGTTACGTCATGTTTCAGTCATTTCCTTAATAAGGGACAATAATAAAAATGGTTTTCAACAAAGATGATTTGAGTTTAATAAAAAAATTATTAGAAGAAAAAGATTACGGTGCAAAATGTTTTTATAGGAATTTCCTAACAGAAACTGGCTCATCGCAGCCTTATGAAAATCGCATACGTGACGTTGACCAGTGACCACTTCAAACAGCGAAATGTGGAAGAATGGAATCGTTTTGATCAAGGGGTTTTTGACAATGCAATCATTGAATGGCGAAAGCGCCTTAGAGCATGCATTCGAGCTAATGGCGGGCATTTTGAGCATCAGCTTTGGAGAACAGCGCTAACACTAATTTCCTATCTTTTACATGTTGGAAACTTAAAAATTTCGTTGCACAAATTGGAACATGCATAACTGCGGACTCTGTTTGTAGAATTGGATTAAGTTTTCAGGAAACATTGATAATTTATCCCTCTTACATGCTCTGAAATTTTATAGAGTTTTATTTAGAATTTACAAGTATATCGCCAAAACAAAAAGGGTATCAGTTCAATTGGGACACCGTGTATATACAAAGGGAGTATGGCCAGAAGACTTCCTACAAGCAATCATCCTACCGATTAAGAAGAAACCGAATACAACATCATGGCAAGAATACTGGCGAAAAGAGTACTGGGAAAAACAGAGACAATTGGAGGACTAGGAGAGGACCAATTCGGTTTCAGGAAGGGTGTGGGAACAAGAGACGCTATCTGAGCATTGCGGATACTAACATAAAGGAGCTGTCAGAATGGACAGGACGTATATATATATATATATATATATATATATATATGTTTATGGATTATGAGAAGGCATTTGATAGAGTCAACTGGAGAAAGCTGCCACATGTACTGAGGAGGATGGGAATAGACTGGAGAGACAGAAGATTGATAGGAAATTTATACATGGGGCAGAAGGTACGAATAAGAATCGACGGAGAGTACTCAGAACCAGGAAAGGTGGGCAGAGGAGTGAGACAGGGCTGCCCTCTATCACCTCTTTTATTCAACATCTATATAGAAGAACTGGTCAGAGAAGCATTAGATGATCTGGAAGAAGGCATAAAGGTGGGAGGAAGATGGATTAAGGCTCTGAGGTTTGCGGACGATCAGGCAATGTTAGCGAGAAGTCAGAAGGGGTTGCAAGAAATGATGGATAGATTGAACACAACGTCAATTGAATATGGCATGAGAATTAACATCAAGAAGACAAAAGTAATGAAGATCAGCAAGGGAGAAGAAACTACAGTCAGCATTCTAATAGAAGGCAAAGAGATAGAACAGGTGAAGGAATTTTGCTACCTGGGAAGCTTGATGACAACGGATGCTAATTGTCATAAGGAAACCAGAAGGAGGATTGCAATGGGAAAAGAGGCATATACGAAAAGAGGAGAACTACTACGAGGAAAGCTAAACATAAACCTCAAGAAACGAATGATAAAAACACTAGTGTGGAGTGTGGTGGTGTATGGTTCCGAAACCTGGACCATGAGAAAAGAAGACACAAAGAAAATCGAAGTGTTTGAAATGTGGACGTGGAGAAGAAAGGAGAAGATCAGCTGGACGGAGCACAGAACAAACGAGGAAGTGCTGGAAAGGGTAGGAGAGGAAAGAACAATGATAAAAACAATCAGAGAAAGTCATAAGAATTGGATAGGGCATATGCTAAGAGGAGACAGTCTGGTGAAAACGGTGATAGAAGGAAAAATGGAGGGGAAACGAACAAGAGGAAGACCACGACAGATGTTGCAGGACACGCTGATGAAGAAGATCGGATATCAAAGACTAAAGAAGAAGGCCCAGCGGAGGGAAGAGTGGCGACACTGGACAGCCGAACCTGCCTAGGGGCAGAGAACCAGAAGAAAAAGAAACACTGAAGGCGTACAGTTACAAATCATTACCAACCTCGAGAGACGAAAATGAAAAGGATGACAGATGAAAGGCACCCAGAAGCCTTCCGAAAGGTGGACTGCGTTTAACCCTCGGAGGCTAACCTGGGGTGTTTTTTCACCCCATTGTCAGTATTTGCTCTGAATTTTTTTACTGCTTTGCAATTATGCCATGCGCTTTTGTGTATCTGTTCACAGATGATTTTGGCCTAATTCCACATTTTTAAAATTTTTTAAATCGAGTGCATGGTCACGTGACTGAAGTCAGACAATGGCCATTGTTATTAATAATGTATTTGTGTTGAAGAGGTTTCGACGGTTATTAGCAGCCAATGCCGCTAAACTGATATCATAATTGATATCAATGGATTGAAAATGACGATAGTGATGAGGATAATGTAGAGTTTGTTGATTGTAATTATGTCTCGGAGCTAGATAATGTTTAAATCGATGATGTCATAGACCTAGCCTACGTGTTGCAACTTTGCATGTGGAAAGAATGCAACAAAGTGTCACTTGTGTACAGATGACCGTAGACTCGATGATTGTGCTGATATTTTAACTTAGTTAGGTTTCATAGATTGGAAATTCCATGCTGAACTTGAATTAAGTGCCGTTGTTGATCAAACATGGTCTAACATTATATCATAGGCTTCAAATGGTGTGGGGTGAAAAATATACCCCAGGTTATCCAATATGTGATTTTTTTATAGGTTAGCCTCCGAGGGTTAAAGTTTGAAAGGACTACAATTATACTTGAAGACCATGATGACCATGATAGTGTATCGATCCAGGTCACATCCCTTGATGCAAACTCAATCAAATCAATCAAAAATTAATACCGTTTTATTAAGGCAACAACTGTAGCACATTGACAACAATAACATTAATTAACATTAACGATTAACATAACAGAAAGAATAACTGTATAATAATCATAAGAATAAAAGAATAAGAACAAAACAGTATATAATAAAGCAAAGGATCATGTAAGTGCTATTAGCCTATAAGTACTACTTATTATAAGTAGGGCCTAGGCTACTACTGCAACTCAATTCTTATCGACCTCCGGAAACGGTGTCATTCAAAAGGTCTTAAATGCTTCAGCTAGACTTAAAGCCCTACTCATTCGCTTTGCGCATGTCTCAACATAAATTCTTGAAATTTTGCGCTGACTACCAAATCGCTTCTCGCATTCATTTCATGATTAAAAGATCTTCGTTCTAATCTGCAATCAACCTAATTGAGGCTTTAGGACCCAAAACAAATTGAAATGTATACGGAAGCCAGTGAAGTTGTTCAGCCATTAATGTAGAAATGTGGGAGAATCGAGAAAGACGGGTAAATAAATGAGCCTATAGAAGCAGAATTGATTAGAAACTGTAGAGGAGATAGCCGAACCTTATGGAGGCTAAAAAGAACATAATTAGCCTACTGTGGTCAATCCGAGAACAGACGAAGGCGTAGGCCTACCCAATAAATATATTATGGTGTTTAATGCTGTAAAGGTCAAAGATGGAGCAGATATTTCCGAGGCGTTTTCAAACGCAGTTGTCTTACCAACATGGGCCTATAGATGCTGTCAGCACGTTGGTCAGGTTTTAGATCATTAGTTAAAACATTATTATATTTTACGGCAACTTAAATGCGTAGGGATAAGTTCGGATAACTTCTTGAGCTAAGTAATCTTTCATTTGTACGCAATATGAGACCAGATTAGCAATAATTCATTTATGAAAACAAACATATCATGTCGATTCTTATAAATATTATGATAATAGATATCAGGCCTATAGTGCTGCATTGGAGCAATTTTGTACTTACTTATTGTCACAAATATTAACGATACAAAAGGTCAAAGCGTAGATTCCCAACCATAATTATATCTTCCACAATAAGTTGAAAGTGAGTGGGCTGACGCAAATCACAAAATAATGGATTTTCAGGCAGACGTATTGGAAAACAGGCAAAAAACATACGAACAAACAGACATAGCCTACATACACACAGACAGTGGGTTGCTAGTTGATTTAGTATTGATCTCGATGTCCAGTAGCCTATAATACGGTTAACCTATGCATGTATTTGTGTGATGGAGATGGGCATGAAATCTGAGTCAGAACACTAATAATTATTTGACTGCTGTGAATTACCTACTCTAAATAATTGTCCGCTCCAAATTGTATTGTCCGAATAATTGTCCGGTTTAGAATTGTTGTCGTCAGAATTTACTCCGAATTGTCCGTCGTCGAATTGTCCGCTCCAAATTGTCCGGGAACCATTGCGAATTGCGAGTGAAGGACTTGCCCATGGTTTCTACGACGGGTTGGACGACACTTGGTCCATCATTTTAACAGAAAGAGCGGTTACGATAATTTGCGAAATGTGGCCCATTAACATCATTATAGATGGCGAGAGTTTGGTTAGTTTGATCAAATTGTTCGCTATAATTTGTAGGCTCCAGTTTGAACTTATGATATTCCAACACAGCTTTGGGACTCCTCTGTCATAATTCAATAATTCGTCGCCTGAGAATTATCTTGTCGTATGTCCATTTTTTCAAAATCGAGTCTAGACTTGTTTTGTAGCAAAAAAATTGTTTATCTTTCTTCACTGTTAACCGTTAGGAGATACGACGAGTCGTTTTAAAGATATTCAACGAAAACTACTTGTCGTATGTCCATTTTCAGCATACACGTTGTCGTATCTCCTATTTCATTTTTGTCGTATCTCCAGTACCGCATCACGGTTAAAAGTGCATTGTCGTATGTCCAGAGAAAGCTCGTCGCTGATTGAACGATAAGGAGATACGACATCATGGTGGTGGTATCATAGTGTCGTATGTCCAGAAAATAAAAAACATTCTTTTATTTAAAAAGGGTATTAAACTTACGAAAATTGAAACGAACAAAGTCGCAATTGATTGTATATTGCTTTCATTATTACTGCATATTTTTAAACAAAAATTCTCACGTCAGGATGACTTGCAATTGATTTAAATCCATTTTTATACAACATTTTCCAAAATTTCACAAAAACCATTCTAAGTTTCAGTTCAATTTTAGTGCAACATCCTTTAATTAATGTCGATGCTTTAATATAACGCCTTTGCTTGAAGTTTTATTGCACTGGATAGAACTCTCTATATATTTTTTTGCGTCCAAAGTTGCGAAACTTTGACCTCGTTTTTCTCGGAATTCACAAAAGTGGACATACGACACGATAATTCTCAGGCGACGAATTACCTTACTGAATAGGCCTATGTTATCTTGCATGACACTGATTTTGGATATCAGCGTTAGGCCCCTATATCGGTCCGAAATTTAGGACTTGTATCAGAAAGTTCCTAATAATGAAACTATATAATTGATGCCAGGATTCAATATTGTCATACCAAAGGTAGCCTATTCAAGTATGCATTCAAATCAATCCAATTGCTGGATTTTATTCTGATCAATGCTCATAGTAATTTAGTAATTTTTCGTCAATAATCTGATTGGCAGACCGCAACCAATAACCGTATAAGCTTGCAGTGTTATGCAATACAAAACATAAAATATTAAGTTGACTAATGATACACAGGATTGGTGCCACCTTCCCAGGTCCTCTGTTATTGTAGTTATTTCACTGACTAATTTCTCAGATTACCTAACAGCGATGACCTCGTGCTTTGTTATAGTGGTGAGGTTACCGGTTTGTACATTTTATACTAAGAAATCAAAATGTTTATTCTAAGCTTGTTTCTAGGCACGGGCTTGTGATCTGTTCTTGGTGTCCCTGTTTATCCATGTAACCGATTGTTGTTGAGGTACGTTTCACGATATTGAACTCGTCAAACTTAAACAAACTTAAGAGCTGCGCATCAAATAGGTCCCTGGTGGTCATTGTATAGACTGACCAATATACGTCTTGGCGGAGCAAGGAACGCCTCCTTGGAATGCTGTACGGACCGGTTATCAATGATGAGAACGTCTTTCTGTTGCCACTTGAAGGACACTTTTACATCATCCGTGATCTCCTTCAGAGCCTCAATCTTATCGGCGCTGATAGTATCGAAGTTGGGAAAGATGGCGGATATGTTTTTGTAGTCGTTCATGTACAGAGAAACCATGGCGTATATGAAGACCGAGTTGAACCACATTGTCTTCCCGGTCCTCTTGTCAACGCGGATCGCCGGCAAAATCTCTGTAATCGTTTTCATAGAGCCATCTTCCTGCCACTCCCAGTCGTAACCAGTAGCCGTGGCTGTTCTCTCGGCTTCCTCCTTATCAGAAGTGAAGAATGTTGACTGCCAGCCGCGTCCGTATGAAACGCGGTCATTATTTCCATCTGGGGCGACCCTCAAGTAGCGCAGTCCCTCCTGCTCAAGTCGTTTCACGAAATCTGGGTCTCGTTCTACCATTCTACGGTAGACAACGTTTGAAAGGAGGATGGGAGTGTTGCCTCCCTCCTTTGGTGGAATATCGCAGTAAAGGAAAAGGATGAGAGGGTACTCTTTTATGTGCCCCATTTCGTGATGGAATGGGATTTTATATTCAGGAGGTGTTTCATTGACTGTGTAAACGTTGCCTACAACTTTGGTCCGCGTGCCCAGGCCGGGCACGTTGAGGAATGGATTGTAGTTGTAGGATTTGGCGAATTCGTCGAACTCTTCTGCAGTGTCGAATGAAAATCCTCGGAAGAGAATCGCTCCGTACTTGAGAAGAAGGTTCTCGATGTCCTTGAGGTTCTTCTTCGCCCAATCATTCCAGAACTGGGCGTTCTTGTCCTTGAAGTCATCTGAAGGACTCAGAACCAACGGAAATGGAAGACCGTCGAAGACTTTCTGTTCTTTGATGTTCACCGATTTCACTCCCTGCGGAAGGTCAGGCACGCCCAATTCATTCGGCATCGTTGATTGATTGTAGAACTTTACGCCGACTAATAATGACAGAATAGAAGTATATACATGTATAGCCTATATCGACCAATATTACATGTAGCGATAAATCAATAATTAACCCTTTGGAAATGAGATGACGCATTGTTACGCCAGAGGTGAGGTGGG
Organism: Lumbricus rubellus; assembly: GCA_945859605.1. Lineage (NCBI taxonomy): Eukaryota > Metazoa > Annelida > Clitellata > Crassiclitellata > Lumbricidae > Lumbricus > Lumbricus rubellus. The sequence goes on along the minus strand of OX243811.1, from coordinate 1,124,605 downwards.
GTCTGACATACCCCAACACATATTTTTATTTTCAAGTCGCGATATCAAATGGAAAACATTAATTTCAGTTATTTTAACCTATTCTTCTATGATCAATGATCAACTAAACAGGCGATTATCACAAACAAATTTCTGTCTTCAATCCTTATTAGATGGCCAGAAGGTGAACCCATCCATTGTGTACTTTGCCCGTGTAAGTTCAGTTTGTATACGAGAAATCGCAATATCCTTCAAATATACACCGTGGTTCAAAAAAGGTAAGCCAAATTGTTTTGCATATATCTCTAATACCTGATGACATATCAAGCTATAATTTTCCGAATATTTAGGGAAGTGGACCAAGAATATGATTCCAAAATTTCATGAGGTAAAGTTGAACGGATAAAAAGATATGAATATTTAAACTTCATATACCGAAATTTCAGTTTACAAGCAATTTTTCTGTCAGATTCAATAAAAAGTAAGCCAAACTGTTTTTCTTACATCTCTGATGTCTGATGAGTAATCATAAAAACCTTTTACCAATATTTAGGGCATTGAACGAAGAATATGATTCCAAAATATCATGTCATAAATTTAAAGGGATACAAAGATATGGATATTTCAACTTCATCATCCGTTGCAGCAATCCTATGCAGTTTTCAGCAAGTCTGTTATGGCGTCCGTTACGTTTTCCACGCTTGGCCGTTCCCATTAAATTTTAGTCTTCATTGATCCTGAAGTAAAACTTAATAGAGCCTATTATCACGATGTTCTGCTGTCCCAACATCTTCTCAGAAATCTAGTCCCAGAAGACAGCTTTGTTTTTCAACAGAACAGCGCCAGCCCACAGAACCAAGGAAACCATCGAAATGCTGACAAGAGAGACGCCAGACTTCATTTCTCCCACATTATGGCCTCCGAACAGCCCAGATTTGAATCATGTCGACTATCAAATGTGGAACGTGATGCAAATCCGAACCTACCAGGCAACAATCCATGATATAAAAGATCTGAAGCAACGCTTGTTGGAAGTGCGGGATGGCCTGGATCAGAGGATAATCGACATTGCTGTTGCCATTGCAATGGCGCCAGCGCCTCCAGGCTTGCGTGCAAGCAGAAGGAGGACATTTTTTAGCATCTTATTTAATTAAAATATCAAACTATAATGTTGGGGTCATATTGTTAGTTCAATTCTCTACATATCTGGAAATGTTACAATGATTAAAGTAGGATACCTTTGACGTATGTCGTACCTCGCCTCACCTCCTAAGGGTTAATCATACCATTCGTTCAGTCGTTCGTTTATTCATTCTATGCACTTCTATTTATAGCACCCACTCAAGAAACCTACTCACTGCTAAAGAGAAAAGACCGTGCAGCACATTGCGTATGTAGGCAGGGACATTCATAAATTTTTAGGGTCTGATCTTAAAGGTTGATATATTTTTACCTTTTTGCCGCTCATTAGCTGTAGTTTGGCAGCGCTACTATATAATTTTATGACACTACGTGTGTTTATATAAAATATTGCAATAAATTGCGGTCACGATATCTCTGATGAAGATAAAAGGTTAATCAAACTCACCTCAAGTGTGTTCGCAATATAATTGCCTATGTCTGGAATATAGGCTAAACGGCAGGAATGAACCGATCACGATCAGAACAGGTGCGGTGCCTTGAATCGCACAGTTCACAGAATTAGCATTGTCTTTTATTATGTTGAACACAAAGCTACAATAATATTATGGTGATTGCAGTCCGAAGTAAGGGTTCAGAAATACATTATGTTGATCTCAAAATTATCTCCTTCGCCTAGTTTTCAATGACTTGCACAAACTTAAAACAACAGAGAGAGAAAGATCCAGTGATGGATAGGACGACATGTTCTTATCTATGACCTTTGAACCCGGACTTGTTATTTTAGTAGCAGACGGACATCGATCACTAGAGATCTAAAGATTGAAAAACAACGCAAAACAATCTTTTGAAGGACGATAGACGGGCAGAAAATATAGATTAAAAATGGAGAATGACTTTCAACATAATACTTGGCGTTTCGATATAATAGACTTTGACCAAGAAAGATGTAAGATGTACTTCTCAACCATCTTCGGTATAAAATAATAATGACGTGATTGCTGTGAGAGGGGATATGATGTTTGATTTGTAACAAGAGCGTTGATCGTTCGATGAATGTTGACTTATCTACTGGTAGCCATGTTCAATGAGTAATAATTATGTCAACGAACCCTGTGCTCATTGATAGGCATGCTAAACTCTCTTCGCATTCGGTAACCCGAGGCAAACAGGTCACTGAGGCAAAGTTCACGCCGGTCAACATGATAGATTTTTTCATTGTTTTAAGAATCTTGCAATCTTTGGCATCGGACCACAATCGTGAACAGATAAGACCAGAAAGATAGTCCAGGATCACTGCGACGTATCAAATGTTAACTCTCTACTCAGGGGTGGGCGACATGCGACCCGCGGACAGGATTCTTAGAATCGGCTCTTGACATGTCTTTTAGATTGATGCTGTACTTAGAACATAGAAACCTTTTATCCGACCCCCACGCGAATGTCTGGTTTCTAGGCCTACTGCGCAGAGCGACATTCAAACGACAAAATGAATAATAAATTTTATTAACAATAATTTTACGTCCTCTATTTTAGCGTTCAATTAATATACTACTCAGTCATCATTGTGATCCATTATGTGCATGAAATAAGACCACAGGGTGGTAGGCTATAATTATGTTGCTTGCTTTACATGCCATTCATCGGAGCTTTCGAAACATTCATTCATTCATTTCGAGAATTTATATGGCGCCTCTTCAAGAAACCTACTCAGAGGCACTCCCAGCCCAGCCACAGCTAAGAAAAATAGGATATGAGCGACTTATAAAAAGCAGAAAGATGTTACTACTCTATATAAATCAGAATTAATATCAAAATTTTCCATGCCGGTGTAACAAAAAAAAGTATTCCCCGAAACAAAGTCTCCTCTTGAAACAGAGTCTCCCCTGGTTGAAAATAATTTTGTATTGGAATACATTTTCTGAGGTAAAAGTAGGCCTATATATTTTCTTGTTTATATAACTTGGCAACGTAAACTAACCGTTTAGCCTGCTCATCTCTAAATTTGATGCTACTAGGCTATAGCGCATTTCACGCTGAACGGGGCAGACTTTATTTCGTGGACGGCGGAAATATTCACTCCACACCACTGAAACTTTATTTCGGAATATACTCTCTGGGGGCGAATTTATTCTGGAACAGATCCGTCGGGAAAGAATCTGCATCGAAATAAAGTCCTTGGGGAGACTTTTAGGGGACTGTGCCACGCGACATCGGCCTGATCTCGCAAGCATGGTTGATGCAAAATAACGAGCATCAATATTGTCTTGAATGCAAAGTTTCAGTCAGGGCGTGCTGATTTTGCTGCTCATGAATTAGTAGAGATCAGTTCTTTTGGAGTTTCCATTTCCGTTAATGCACAGGACTGACGAGAGAAATTCTCGGCCCAGGGCAGATCAATCACGGACCCCTGAACTATTATGGCTATCTTATGGAGGTCAGACCGCTTCTGAAAGGCTCTTGGATGGATCCGATTTGACCAGGGTGTATGACAACAGAGGCCGTTACCCTAGACATGAATTTGCTCGGCATATCACAGCACTTATGAGCAAGATACTAGACCAGTAAGTTAATTAATCTTATAACCAGTAAGTTAATAATATCTGAAAGGCTCTTGCTGCGAGAGGCGCTTTATAAATGGTCAGATACAATATCTTACGACTTTATGAGAAAATATTCTGGACACCAGCTTAAATAACAAAAGTGTTGTTCCGAACTATTCTATGATATTTATGTAAACAATTACAAATTTATTCAGTAGTTAATTTGAAGTTTAGACTGATTGTAGTTAAGTTTTTGTAGTATTATATTTTGAAAAGCATAGATAAGAACATTTTTTGTATTTAGGCCTATCATAGCCACCTAGCCCGAGCCCTTAAAAGTCGCCAGGCCGTTGCGCATTTGCCTCCTCTGCTCTTCTCGGCCGCCCTGTTGATGCAAAATCAGCACAAAACTCGTCGTAAATAGAATAACTGAGTGTAACCAATGTAACACTTAAATGGATATGAAATTTTGCGATGTAGATCTACGCTTGATTCACTTCCATAAACTGCACATTTCTCAATATTCTTGCCATTCTCTTGGGCTTCATGTTTTGAAAGTTGTTTTAGTCTTTTCAAGCGCCTATATTTGTGAATTTCTAAAATATTAAACTAAAGAGTGTAAAAGCAGCTGTACAAGTAGACTAACAAAAGATAGCATCTCCAATAAAATTGGAATTGCCATTTCGAACCGTAAGGCAAACATTCCTTATCTGCGTCGGGATAGTAAGCCGCAGATCTCACATTAAAATAAGGCATTAGGCTATTATCTAGCAAATTCATATAATATTACTTACACTTTACAGTCTAGCATTTTTTTCTAATATAGGATTGTAGGTAGCCTATTCATAATAAATATTACACTCATGCAACTATAATTTATCTCCAGCTTCAAATGATTTATTTGGAAAAATCTTTCAATGTTCCAAATATATTATATGAGCGTATAATATAATCCAGGCTTAAGCTTCAATGTGGTGACATTTTAAAAGTATGCTTATGCATGCTTTCGGCAACATCAACTTTTGTAGCTTATTGAAAGCTTATTGTAAGTTCTTTATTGCCTAATCTGCAAATGCATTGATTTAAACGTACGTTGCAACTCATTGAACACACCTGACTTAATTTGTTTGTGTGTGCACTTTTTATAGCGCCCTTCAATCACTCTCTACTCAGACCGCTCCCGAATGCAGAGCGGACACTGCATCGGAGGTTCACGCCGAAGCGCTGAGCAATTGTGAGTGAAGGACTTGCCCAAGGTCTTTACGCGGCGAGGTGGATTCGAACCTCGAAACTTCCGGCTCCAAGGCAACGACGCCACCACTACACCACCGCGCTCCACAAATGCCTTGTGCGTATGTGCAGTGCAGTCGGTCGGGTCAAGTCTCAATATAGATACATGTATATCTTGAGTCGACAAGAATTTTTAACACACCACGCGCGGCATACGCTAAAAATACTGGCTCGTCTGTATTTTTACACTGGATCATTTTTTATTCAAGATCACGACCAAATTTTCTTAATACATCAACAGACAATTATAATCCAACGTTTAAAACCACCTAGAATCTTAATACTCTTTATACTCAGTCCAACAACAAGACCACTTCCGGGCAGAATTGAGCTGACCATCAGACCATCACTGAGACGTCGAAACGCCTTATTTAGGCTATTGTAAAAAATATTGTCTTGTATCCATCAATTTATAAAGCGCCTGTCACAGTGCACACAAATCAGAGGCACAGAGTGCGTTAGACCCAGATGAAGAAATTTTAAGACGACGAAAGGATGTGATTTGGGTATGAGTTAATAATAAAGAACGTGTCAATCGAGGAAACTGATTCCAAAGCGCAGGACCAATGACACACAATCAAAATCATGTCAAAGCAGGGACGTAATTAGCGTTGGCTTGGGGCTTAGAGTAGAGTCCACCCTGTAACTCCAAATGCTTTCACCTATAGGCCTAATAGGTTGGATATGTCCTCTCATATTTAATTAACGTGCATCCGTGAGCAAATTTAGTTTAATCATCCACGCCCGGTTTCTCTTCCTCTTCTGAGCAAAGAACCTGATGGTATTTTGTCTTAGCAATTCTTTGGGGACCAATGACGAAGTTGTAATTATGAACTTACAAATTATAAAACTCGACAGAAAGCTTTACGCAGGACATCTGTTACCTCACGACCGCTGCGTCGTGTCAGAGGTATTGTCCAGATTGACAAAAAGAAGATTAAAGTTTGATTTGCAACCATAGTCCCATACTGCTTCAGTAAGGAATTGTGAAAAACTGAAGCTAACTATGCTTTAGGGCGACAGACATTAAGCAAGAATTTCTATGCATGTAAACTCTAAGACAGTGAACAAAACCTATAAGCTTAAAATGCATAATAATGTTCGGGATCTCTTTGTGTTAAACAGAAGACTGAAGATCTAATTCAAAATGTGATCATAAGATGAAAATAATGCGAGTGTCTCCACCAAAATGACTGATTTCTAGTAGACCTATTAACAACAATGTATGACACGTGCACGCTGTACTTGGTACTCATAAATACTACATTGTGTTGACAAGAAGCGAACAGCATTTTTGATTATATAATTATAACATGTGCACTTTGAAAAATAAAATTGTATGCACGCAAACATGACGCCAAATTCTATCTTTTCTGAATCATTATACCGACAGTAGTTTCATTCAAAGATGACGCAAAATTGTCACTATAGACAACGCTCATGGATTCCTTTAAATAGGTCCCTGGTCGTCTTTGAAGTAGCTGACCAATATGCGTCTTGGAGGAGCGGTGTAGGGATCCTTGGAATGCAACACGGTTCGGTTATCCATGATGACGACATCCTTGCGTTGCCATTTGAACGATACTCTAACTTCGTCCATGACCTCCTTCATTATCTCAACCGACTTGTCACTGATGGTATCACCGTTTGGAAAGGTGACTCTCAAATTGTTAATGTCATCCTTGTTTTGTGCAATTATCGTATACGAGAAGATCGAGTTGAACCACATCGTCTTTCCTGTTCTTTTGTCGACGCGGATAGGAGGTAACATTTCAGTTGTGATTTTCATCGCTCCGTCTTCGAGCCACTCAAAATCGAAACCGAAAGCCTTGATGTTTCTCTCGGCCTCCTCCTTGTTGGATGTGAAGCACGTTGACTGCCAGCTCCGTCCATATCTATTCTTTCCTTCGTTGCCATTTGGAGCCGCTCTAGAGTAGCGCACTCCCTCCCTCTCTAAGCGGTGGATGAAATCAGGGTCACGCTCTGACATCTTACGGTAAATGGCGTTTGACAGAGCGATGGGAGTATTGCCGCCCTCCTTGGCTGGGATATCGCAGTAGAAAAACAAAACATACGGGTAGTCGTTGATGTGCGCCATCTCGGGATGGAATGGAATGTTATATTCAGGGGGCGTCTCACTGGCCGTGTAGACATTGCCAACGACGTTGAATCTCACGCCGGAACCACGTACGTTGAGAAATGGATCGTAGTCGTACGCTTTGGAAAACTCGTCGAACTCTTTTGGAGTGTCAAATGGAAATCCACGGAATAGGATGGCTCCATACCTCAGGAGAAGATTCTCGATGATCTTGAGGTTCCTCTTTACCCAGTCATTCCAGAACTCTGCGTCCTTGTCTTTGAAAGCGTCAGATGGATTCAGGATGAGTGGAAATGAGAGACCATCAAAGATTTTCTGTTCGTCTGTTTTTACGGATTTCACTTCATTCGGAAGGGTGATTGCTTCCTGTTCAATCGACATGGTTGATTGATTTCTCCACGCTGTTTAAAAAATTAGATTTCTCTTCAATTAATGAATCGTTTAGTTCATTGTTCACTCTATCATGCAGGCGATCAAATGTTTTGGTGAAATGTCTAACCAGCAGAAATATTATTGCTTATGAATTTCTGCGAAGCAGGACTTCTTTAAATTGCTGACCATTGCGATCAGCGTATTATGAACACATACCTATTATGAATAGGCTACTGTGACGACAACGATCATGACCTCGACTACTTAACTAACATATTGCCGGATCGTTATATTATGATAATTGATTTTCCATGCAAACTTGTGAGTTTATATAAAAGAATTGTTTATTCCAATTTGGTAGATTATTGGTTTGACTTTGTTAATGAAGCTCATACGATCTACATGTGTTCCTAAACTTTCTTTAGATTTCCACCACACTACCGATGAATGCATGAAATATCTTTGTTTATGCCCCATACATGTATGTTGGTATATTTAATTATTGATACAACAAAGACTATTAGGCTAATGGAATAAATTGCATCCAGCTGGCTCATTACATTTTTATAACTGAGAGTTTAATACATGCAGTTTGGACTTACTTGCAACACGGAACGAATTTGCTATTCAAGTGTGGCTGAACAGTCTCTACTTGCAATCGAGGAACACGGAATATCGCGTTGGTTTATGTATAGGCTAAACTTACTATGCGTTAGGCAGCAAAATGGCGGCATCAGAGTCCGAAGTTGAGGGTTAAACGTAATCTATCTAGAGTTCCAGTTTCATTGTCTTGGTCTGAATTCTGCTTTTATTGACAGAAGTCTTAAAGGCTATACCAGTTACTGGCCACCTAGTAGTAGGCTACATCGCATGTATACCTCCTGTCCACCACGTTTTTCTAACGACCTTCAGAGAAGCGGCGCCCTGTGCAGACACGAGCTTAACCAGCAGAATTGCAAAAACCCTTCCAAATAGAGGGTCATTAAATTACCATTTATAAACCACAAACGGGCGGCAAAGCCGCCCCACAGAGGCGGGTGGACCTGGGTTTGGGAACGAAAAATCTAAATTTTCCAAGCAACGCCGGGTACCCCAGCTGGTACAGTACTGTTCATTAGTAGCACCAATACTTCCCGTTAAACTTAGTGAAACTGGTATATAATTTATGGTGGGTAGGAATGCGTGTTTTTCATCGTACTGCAAACTGCATTCTTAAGGATGAATGGCCTCTGCGTGTAGGCTATGCCTAAATGCAGAAGCGGCTGGTAATAAAACACAATGTGAAGTATGCATTATAATGATAACGTTAGAAGCGGGTACAGATCTCAATCGAAAAATTAATTTTTAAATGTGTCACTTTTGATAAAATTCGATTGTTTCCCCAACATTATAGTAGGCTATCGAACAAACAAAACTGTGTTTAAAATCATTACATGGCACTCAATAAGTAGATAGCACAGTTGTTTCGCACAAAAATCGCACCATTCCTGAATTCTTTCAAATGGGCCCTTGGTCGTCCTTGAAATAACTGACCAATATGCGTCTTGGAGGAGCGGTGTAGGGACCCTTTGAGTGCAACACGGTCCGGTTATCAATCATGATAACGTCTTTATGTTGCCACTTGAATGAAACTTTGGCATCGTCCATGACCTCCTTCATTATCTCAAGCGTTTCATCCCTTGCTGCATCACCGTTGGGAAAGATGGCTCTCAAATTGTTAAGATCCTCCTTGTATTTTGAAATGATTGAATACGAGAAGACCAAGTTGAACCACATCGTTTTTCCTGTTCTATTATCGATGCGAATTGCAGGTAATATTTCGCTCGTGATTTTCAGCGAACCGTCATCGAGCCATTCATATTCAAAACGAGCTTCCTTGGCATTTCTTTCGGCCTCCTCTTTATTTGAGGTAAAGAACGTTGACTGCCAGCTACGTCCGTATTTATTCTTCCCCTCGTTGCCATTTGGGGCCACTCTGGAGTAGCGCAATCCTTCCTTCTCTAAGCGGCGGACGAAATCAGGGTCACGTTCTGACATCTTACGGTAAATGATGTTTGATAGAGCGATAGGAGTGTTGCCTCCCTGCTTGGCTGGAACATCGCAGTAGAAAAACAGGATGTATGGATAGTCGTTGCTATGTGCCATTTCATGGTGGAATGGGATGTTGAATGCAGGGGGCGTCTCATTGGACGTGTAGACATTACCAGCGACGTGGTTCCTCACACCAATGCCACTCGGGTCGGGAAATGGATCGTAGCCGTAGGTCTTAGCAAATGTGTCAAAGTCTTTCGGATTGTCAAAAGGAAATCCGCGGAAGAGGATGGCTCCATACCTCAAGAGAAGATTTTCAATGACCTTGAGGTTCTTCTTAACCCAGTCATTCCAGAACTCTGCGTCCTTATCCTTAAAATCATCGGCTGGCTTTAGGATGAGTGGAAATGTGAGACCGTCAAAGACTTTCTGCTCTTTGATATTCACCGATTTTACTTCATTCGGAAGGTTGCGTTTTTCCGGTTCCATCGACATGGTTGATTGATTTCACCACGCTGTGGAAAAAAGTTAGATTTTTATTTTTCATTCAATGAGTCGTTAAGTATTATTGGTCACTCGATCAGTCAATGATTTGACTGACCAGCCATCGTATACCTGCAAACCTACATGTATATTGCATGTAGTTACAGTGAGACTAATGTTGACTTTGTATAGAGAACGTAGACCAATGATTACGACTATAAGAGAATATTGATGATCGATCGTCACCTCGAGCTTCTATTAATCATGGAGTATATACTCATTTGATTAAGAGTAAATAGATTGGTATTTTCTTTCATTTTTGGTAGAGTATAATTAGTGTGATCAGCTCAAACAGATTCTTTGCAATTTCCATTAAATTTCTACTGCACTTTAGAACAATGGATTAAATATAATAATAATATTATGTTTCTCTATGCCCGTTACATTTAGTGTATAAATTTACGGAAAACATGGAAATTATTTTATGCACTTGGAATCATTGCATTTTTAAAGTTACTTATTAAAGCACAATTGATTTTCACTTACTTGCAGAACAGAACGAATAATTCCTGGAAGCAGAGTTCAAACAATCCTTGCTGTTGTCCTGAGCATACTGCAAAAGGAACTCGATCATTTTGTACTTAAGGCGGCTTTTGGGGGGCTGCAGAGTCCGAATGTGAGGTTGAAAATATTTATCTGGAATTTCTACCAATTGTTTAAAGTGTCAAATTTTGGTCTACTGATTCCTGGGCTACTTTAGAACAAATTGAATAAGCAGAGAAGTGCACCAGTGACGGGTGAAAGAGCGAGAGGGGAAAGAGAATAAACAGATTTTCTGACCGATTCCTGATATGATTGTTGCTTAAATCAGAATGGAGTTTGTCCCGTGATCCAATTATACCGATCACCCAGTTCACTGGGTCAAGAACGAATGTCTGAGTTATTCCATTAAGAGGTAGAGAGCAGAGGCGGACAGAAAGATCAGACAGATTATATATAATAGGTATGCAAGTATGTATGCATGTATGTATGTATGTATGTATGTATGTATGTATGTATGTATGTATGTATGTATGTATGTATGTATGTATGTATGTATGTATGTATGTATGTATGTATGTATGTATGTATGTATGTATGTATGTATGTATGTATGTATGTGTGTATGTATGTATGTATGTATGTATGTATGTATGTATGTATGTATGTATGTATGTATGTATGTATGTATGTATGTATGTTTTTATTTATATCAACAATTGGACACTAATATATCGCCTCAACAGTAGCCTAACCTCACGAAGGCGCTTAGCGTAGCTACCCGACAGTTTTCTCGGCCTCCGACTGTCCAGTGCGCAATGCTATGTTATTTATCTAATGGTATGTAATTTGATCTACATCTTCTATTTTAATCTTGACTCTACGTGTAGGCTCCAGTTAGTCATTGTTGACATCTAGTCAAATTTGTAAACAGCCCATACCTTGAAGATCGTTAGAGGATTGATGTAACTAATAAGCTATCCGATATTATAATTGCGTTTATATTAGGGCTGTTGATTTAATCGCGTTAACGCGTGCGATTAACGCGTTAAAATATTTTGCGATTAAAATATTTAACGCATTAATCGAACGCGTTAATTAGATCCGATTACAATGGAATCATAGGCAGAAACTCGTTTTAAACGGAAGGCTCATGCTTAAAACTAGTGATAGGCCTGCATTCTTTGGCAAATATTCCAAAAAAGCATTGGAGTATTATCGTAGCAATTCTTTGCTCAATTGTCGCTTCCTGCATGCGAACCAAAATATGCGTTAAACGCTAAACGATGAGCCGACGACATCGGTCGCATTGCATCGTCCACTAAAGTTGTTTCCTCTTTCCTCAACCAGTCAGACTACGTTGGTTGAACTCCATGAGATGGCAAGACCAATGGATACAGGTTTCAAATGATACTGGTAAAATGTTTACAGAAGGACCACTGAGACGAGGTTTGCAAGAATCGCAACCTCTTGTGAAAAATTGTGACTAAATAATGATCTTCAATAGTAGACCTACCAATGTCAATTAATAAGAGCATCTCTTGAACGGACCATTGTAAATTATTAATAAACTGGTCTGCCTATACAATTCGCTGAATAAATAATTAATTTCGATAGTCAGAAAACGGTTGTCTAATTTTCACATGAATATTAGATCTGTATCATTTTAATTAAAGGTGGCTCAAATGAAAACTAAACGTATTTTGAGCAGTTAACTGTTTTGAACAGTGTTTCAATTCTGTCTGTCATACAAAACTGTTCAATAAACTAAATGCAGGAATTATTATAGTCCTTAGCCAAAGGTTACTGAATATGTTTGCAATAGATAGAATGCATTCAGTCATTACAATTTTATGCTTCAGGGGTCCGTAGAAAATAGTAGGATTAATATATTTGAAGGAAATGCATTGCGATTAATTTGCAGTTAATTGCGATTAATCGCGCGACTAATTTCGATTAAAATTTTTTAATCGAACAACAGCCCTAGTTTATATTATTTTTCAAAGTGGTAGGCCTACCGTTAATTATTCATCAAAACGATTAATAAAGAAGACCTATAATTATAGGTCTGTTCAAGAATAATTCTATTGAACTTTTATTTTGAAAGTGGGTTACTTTAGGTCTCTTCGTCATCCCTGGAATCGTATTTTTGTCTGCTTACTCAGTCCGTTTCTATAGTTTACATTCATTTGATCCTTCTTGCAATTCAAGTGGCGGCTGCTTCGATGTGAGCATACTCAGAGTAATTCTAATTAAATTTTAATAGCGTGACCTGTATTCAAACGCAACAAACAACTCTGGCTGATAAACTAGACGGTAGGCGTTGACGCATGTAGTCTAGCTGTATTTGGCTCGTCATGGGGAAGCAGACGAAACTGATGAACGCCTGTTAACGCAATAGGCATATACGGAATGATACATGTAGCTGCATGCACTCTATCGATTATTCCTTCCGCCTCGCCCCCTCTGTGGTCATAGGCTCCGTCCTCGGGCTCATGGCTTCTATTTTTCCGGGAAAAGATAATTGCAACTTTATCTCTAGAGTTCTGTTCAAAAATAGTTTTAAACCTAGCAAACCTTACAACAAACGCAGATCAATTAATATTAATTTAAACAAAATATTTATTTATGTTGCTTAATATATAATCTGAACTTATACATAATTTTATGATCTTTGTAAAATTAGCTATACGTAATATGCTGCGTTCTGCCAGTCTGAAGTGCCGATTAAAGGAAAATTGATTGACTGATGAGTTGGCGCAGTTAACCACATCGATTAGACTTTATACTGTTGAGGGTTGACAGCTTTTCAATTTTTCATCCAGTAACAGATTTAAGAAAACAATTACAGTTTGCAATTATTTAATGTCAACGATTGCGTTACAAAATAATTAGAATGATTGTGCATAGTGCTACATGTCAATGAATAGCCTAACTCGTTAATTCCGTAATACCCCATTTCACTAAATTATTTATTGAAATGGGGAATTAAGTAATTGAGGAGTACATTCAATAAGTAGATAGCAATTATGAATGTTGAATAAAACTTAGAAAATAATATTGTAGGCCCTATGCATGCAAATAAGCTTATTGCGTCAATTAATTTATTTGCTGTTGCATTATTATACTGTGTAGTTGTTTCTCAATCAAAGAAATTTTAATCACCTCAACTTTTTTTATTAGACACCATTCCTGGATTCATTCAAATAGGTCCCTGGTCGTCCTTGAAGTAACTGACCAAAATGCGTCTTGGAGGAGCAGTGTAAGGATCCTTAGAATGCAACACGGTTCGGTTATCCATCATGGCGACATCTTTGCGTTGCCACTTGAACGAAACTTTGACTTCGTCCATGACCTCCTTCAATATCTCAACCGATTTGTCACTGATGGTATCACCGTTGGGAAAAATTGCTGCGAAATGGTTAGGCTCATCCTTGTATTGCGACATAAGTGAATACGCGAAGACCGTGTTGAACCACATCGTCTTTCCTGTTCTCTTATCGACGCGGATCGCTGGCAGTATTTCGCTTGTGAGCTTCATCGATCCGTCTTCGAGCCACTGGAAATCTAAGCATAAATCCTTTGCATTTTTCTCGGCCTCCTCCTTATTGGAAGTAGAGCAGATTGACTGCCAGCTCCGCCCATATGTATTCTTCCCCTCGTTTCCATTTGGAGCCACTCTGGAGTAGCGCAATCCTTCCCTTTCTAAGCGGCGGACGAAATCAGGGTCACGCTCTGACATCTTGCGATAGACAACGTTCGATAGGGTGATTGGAGTGTTGCCTCCCTCATTGGCTGGAATATCACAGTAGAAAAACAAGACATACGGATAATCGTTAATCTGGGCCATCTCGGGATGGAGTGGGACAGCAAATTCAGGAGGCGACTCACTGGATGTGTAGACATTGCCAATTACGTGCAATCTCAATGCGCCTCCGCCCACGTTTAGAAATGGATCGTAGCCGTACGCTTTAGCAAACTCATCGAACTCTTTTGGAGTGTCAAACGGAAATCCGCGGAATAGAATGACTCCATACTTCAAGAGAAGACTTTCGATGATCTTGAGGTTCTTCTTTGCCCAGTCATTCCAGAACTCTGCGTCCTTATTCTTAAAAGGGTCGGATGGATTCAGAATGAGTGGAAATGAGAGACCGTCAAAGATTTTCTGCTCTTCAATGTTCACCGATTTCACTTCATCGGGAAGTTGCATCATTTCCTGTTCACTCGACATGGTTGATTGATTTTAACTACGCTGTGGAAAATAATGATAAATTGTAAATCAATTAGTCATTGAATCTCTTTTTATCTAGCAGTGGATAATATTATTATTATTCTTTGTTTGACCTATACGAATAATATTTCATCATCATCATCATCTTCAATATCATTGGGCTCAATGCCCGTTAGAGACTAGAGTCCGACGCCACTCTCTGTCTGAGCCTGTCTCGCGTCATGCTGCCCATCCTCAACTTGTCCGGTCAGCAGGTCTGCTCCATACCATTAACATCTTGGAACATCTAAACCACCTTGTCCGATTGAAGAGGATCGTGGGAAAGAGGCATGAAGGACACATGGGTCAAGCCCGTATGTGTCCCATGCTCTCTCCCCGACTCTCTCCACCGGTCTGTCCTGGCCGGCCTGTGCATTGTCTGCTCCACATAATGACATCTTGAAGCATCTGGGTCGCTATGTCACTTGTGTCGTGGTTTTTGCGAATTTCAATCGTCTTGGTCTTTTCTTGCCAGTGTATCGCCACCCATATGGCAATCCTTCCTCCTTTGTCCGGGCTTAGGACCGGCACAGGGACGTTGTTGGTTCCCTGTGGCGGAGGATGGATGCAGTTTAACGTCGTGCCCAGGACAATAATATTTGGGTAACGAATATTCGCTTATGACGGCAATGACGGTTTTGTCGTGTGATTAAGTTAAAGAATCAATAATATATTATTAAATTTTATGACTCCTTAGACTGAACTCAAGAATTCGCTGCTCCCCGTGACGTACGGTACTATTGTTTTTGTTATTAATATTAATATTATCATTATTATTATTATTATCACTGCTATATTATATCTCCCCATAAATTTATGAATATTATGGACATTGGTTTAATGCACTAGTTTCGTTTAGGTTTTTCAACATCAAAAAGAAAAGTAATAAAGTTTGCACTTACATGTGTTAGAAGTGCTAAGCCAGAGTTGAAACGATCGCTATGTGCGGTCCCGATTGTGCCACCAAGGACGTTGCTACATTGTGCTTTGCACACTAAGCGGCAATATGGCGGTCGGGTAGTCCGAAGTTTAAGTTTAAAATGCGCATCTATGACTCCAGAAACCAATGGTACTGTGTTTAAATGTCCGTATATTCGTGTCTGTGCTACATCAATCACTAGTCGAAGAGACTAGTAGATGATATTATATAACCAGGTAAAGCTTGAGAGTGACGGAAGAAGGCAGAGCTATAGGAGAAATAGAAGAGACAGGTTTTCTGACCCCGATTGTTGTTTAGTTAACATGCAGTTCGGTCCAAGATGAGGTATTAATCACTAGGGTCTTATGTGCATCACCGAGATATAGAGAGAGGAAAACACGGAGGGATAAAACACATAAAGAGATATGGAAAGAGATAGAGACAGAGTGACAGAAAGAGGCGGGCATAGAGGGGGCAGAGAGAGGCAGACTGAGATAGAAAAGGAGAAACAGAGCGAGAACGAGAGCATGATAGAACGACAAGAGAGATATAAAAACCGCATCATTTTCTCGGCCAAACAAAAGTTGATGACTTTTTATAGTCGTTCGCCCGAAATCTCGTGAAACCCAATATATTTCCG
Organism: Lumbricus rubellus; assembly: GCA_945859605.1. Classification (NCBI taxonomy): domain Eukaryota; kingdom Metazoa; phylum Annelida; class Clitellata; order Crassiclitellata; family Lumbricidae; genus Lumbricus; species Lumbricus rubellus. Next base: position 1,108,300 of record OX243811.1, on the reverse strand, counting down.
GTATGGGCCTTCTTGAGAGGGCTAACCGGGAAAAATTACCATTTTCATGGTGAAAAAATTGCTTTTGAGGGCTTAGCCCTCTAGCCTCTGATAAACTCCGCCCATGACTAGGAAAGAAAGATATCAATAGCTACTTGTAACCTGAATGCATCCATATGGATTTGCGCTTCTTGCAGCAACAAAGACAACTTCCGTTATAATTTTTATTCGTTTTCCCTAAGAAACTTATAGCTATTTTGAGCTCCCATTAGGCGATGCGTGCTTTTATCGCAATGGCATGGCTAATATCTAGTTGATCTAATTTCAAGCTATCTTTGTCGGGGTTATTTTGGAGAGAAACACTACGGTATCTTGCCAAAGCAGCTCAGATCTGATTCCGTGGCAAACTATCTTCTACCGAAGTTTTCTCTTTTCATCAAGCGTGATCACGAACGTCAGATTTCAAATGCACTAATGGAAGTCTGTTTCACATAATTATATAGTTTATTGTGAAAATTATAATTGGGTAGATCTGAGACTGGTGTTGTTGTGCATGCTGACATTTAAAGCAAACAGTGTTCCGGCCGCAAAGGTAAGACGTCACTTACAGTTACTAGGTACAATTTTGATCTAGATGAAGGCCTAGCCTAAGCTTATATGCAGAAATGAGTTTCTTCCGAAAAATTGCTATGTATATGCAGATGTTATATTAGCCTATTCTGAGCATCATTTAAATATCGTATACATGGAAACATAATCATTTTGTGTCACTTCCTTTCCTTGTCGCATCACGTAAAATGCAGCTGTGGTCCATTTCAGGACAACGCTATGGACGTCACAATCAGTAGACTAAGTCTCCTATACACCATTTATGGATTCTTTCAAATAGGTCCATGGTCATCCTTGAAGTAGCTGACCAATATGCGTCTTGGCGGAGAGGGGTAACCGTCCTTGGAGTGCAACACGGTTCGGTTGTCAATCATGATGACATCTCTGCGATGCCACTTGAACGATACTCTCACCTCGTCCGTCACCTCCTTCAAAATCTTAAGCGTTTCTTCGCTAACAAGATCACCGTTGGGGAAGATGGCTGACTGGTTGTTGGGATCCTTCTTGTTCTGTCCCATGAGTGTAAAATGGAAAGAGGAGTTGAACCAAATCGTCTTCCCTGTTCTCTTATCGACGCGAATTGCTGGCAATATTTCGGTTGTGATTTTCATCGATCCATCTTCAAGCCACTCGAAGTCGAAACCAGCTTTCTTGGCATTTTTCTCAGCTTCCTCCTTATCAAAGGTGGCGAACGTATCCGGCCAGGGGCGTCCGTATGGATTCCTCTCATCGTTTTCCTTTGGTGCCACCCTGGAGTAACGCATTCCATCTTTCTGAAGGCGGTGGACGAAAACAGGGTCACGCTCCGACATCTTACGGTAAATGGCGTTTGATAGAGCGATGGGAGTGTTGCCGTCCACCTTCGCTGGAATATCACAATAGAAAAACAGAATGTATGGATAGTCTCTGATGTGTGCCATCTCATGGTGGAATGGGATTTTGAATTCAGGTTTCGTTTCACTGGCCGTGTAGACATTGCCAACGACGTTGAATCTTATGCCCGATCCACCAACGTCGAGAAATGGATCGTAGCCGTACGCCTTCGCAAACTCGTCAAACACTTTCGGTTCATCTATGGGAAACCCACGGAAGAGGATCGCTCCGTACTTGACGAGAAGACTTTCGATGACCTTGAGGTTTTTCTTTACCCATTCATTCCAGAATTGGACGTCCTTGCCCTTGAAGTCTTCGGTTGGACTCAGAATTAGCGGAAATGAAAGACCGTCGAAGATTTTCTGTTCTGTGATATTTACCGATTCTACTTCATCCGGAAAGTCGAGTTTGCCCGATTCAATCGACATGGTTGGTTGATTTCAATTCGCTGTTTAGAATATCTAATAAACAGATCCAGATAAATAGCCAATCAGTGATTCGACGAATCTGTTAGTTTATTGGTCAACCATCTAGCCAGGAAACTCTTATGACATTTCCATTAACTGGGAAGCTGGTGTCTTCATTGTTGATTAATTGTTACACTAAATAGGCCTAAGTTACAAAATATTCCATGTAAAAAATAGGAATGCCATTACTCGGCAATCTCTATCTTGACTATTCGCGATAGTAATGCACAATATTATTATTGTACATGGGGTTCGTCAATAAATTCAGGTGAAACTGATATTTCACTCAATCCTTCTGCCAGAAAGCAGGTCTAGTCAATTGAATTACTCTCCCACTTCTGTAGATATATCTTCGTTTTTACTTGACGGATACTTGTGGGTTTAATATTTCTTAAATGTCGGTTCATTTATATACTTAATGAATTATCGCAATGGAACTAACTTTATGCGCTTGGATTCATTGCCGTTTTGTACATTACAGGTTACATTAATACATGTAGGTAATTATTACACTAAATAGGCCATATGGTGAAAATGGCGTCGGACACCTACGGGCGATGAGCCCACGGTTTATGATGATGATGATGATGATGATGAGGTAATTATAAATAATTATTGCACTTACTTGTAATATTCAGCGAATGTGTTATTTGTTAGAATTAGAGTTAGAACAATCTCGGTGTGCGGTCTTGAGTCTGTTGCGGAAGATACAAGCGCATTGTTTTATAAATAGGCCTACTGATAGTTGAGCAGCAATACTTATGTCGGTTGCTGACTAAGAATTTGAACTATAAACTGTTTATCTGGGACTTAATTCCATGTGGGGGTTGAAGTTTTTGTTCACTCACTTCTGGGCTATGTCACGCACGTGTGCTTTGAAGAGACTCCGAACGATTGTTGTTTCGTATCACGGACTTTCAAATTCTGGAGCTCAAATAAACAAAATTATCAGATTGTTATGTAGTGAAGGGATCATGGATGCAAGCAAAAATAGAGAGAGTGAGTGACATAATTTTTGAGAGCGTAAACTGCATAGACGTTCAAAACGATAAAAAAAACGGTGTAACAAAAAACGTCGTGTAATTTTGTACATGAAAAAAATAGAAAAAAACGATAAGGATAGGGAAACGAAAAATAATTTGACTTTGTTGCATTTTTTACTACAGTTAAGAGTACTGTTGACAAACCTTGTTTACGCAGTTTGATTTTTAATCAGCAAGCAAACAGCAGCACTTGCACTAAGTAAAACCGTCAGAATTAGTGGCCTGAATTAGTGGACTCCTTGAGAGTGTGGAGACAGCTTAATGGATATCAAACGAAGATAGAATTATGCCTACTGAAAAATATTTACAGACAGTAAATAAATAATTATGGTATCACAAAATATGAAAAAAGCGTAAAATCGAGACAAAAAATAACAAACGAAAACAAGTTTCTTAGAGCCTAAAGCGGCAGTAAGGTCCCATGAACCAGTATGTTTCAGTAGTTCGAGACATTTTATTCATCGCATTTACCCCTTCAAGCGCTTAGGACTACTCAGAGGCGCTCCAGACAACAGCGAAGATACTGAATTGGGGTTTCACGCCGAAGCTCACAAGCAATTGCAAGTGAAGGACTTGTTGGAGGTTTATACGCGGCTGCTTGAGGTTAGGGGCGGATACAGAAATTTTCCAAGGGGGAGGCCAAAATTTGTTACCTTGGGTCCGAAAATTTTTTGCTGATCTTGGGCAGAAAAAATCTGACGACTTGTTTTATTCATCCGATCGAAATTCTAAAAGTCGGAAAACATACCAATTTTCCATCCTAAAAATCTGAAGACCTTTTTGTTAAAACCGAATGGAAGGGGATCACGATACATGGGCATTTCTAAATTGGGGGTGCATGACCTGATTGGCTCTTCTTGGATCCACTCCTGTTTGAGGTGGATGCGAACCTGGAACCCCGGCTCCAAGGCACCAAACCCACCACAATACCTCCGCGCCCAGGTTAACTCAACAAAAACGATAGATATTCACTAAATAATAACTAATGACGGGTTACGAAAAGTTAAGAAAGCTAAAATAATCTTAAGTAATGACACTTGTGTTAGATTGAGTCAATTTTGGTAGATTGCACTGACAAAATTATATGCAAATATTAAATCTCATTTGGATCGAGTGGATGGGTCAATAAATATCTGCTGTTGAATCCCAGCAGATTCTTGGATGCCCTAGATCAATATTAATTTTAGTCGATCAAGAAATGGCGCAATCCGAATTCGAAGAGACCTAGGTTAGGTAGTAAGGTAGTTGACTAATAATATTATTGATAAAGGAATCTCGGGACCCTATATGCCTGCCTGACTGAGATTAGTCGGGTTTTGTGTGGGAAAAGACTTTTTGTAAGATTAGAGCAGTGCTGCTCAACCTTTTTCGCACCAAAGGTCATGAAACTCCGAAGTGTCCGCGCTATAGTCGGGAACGCATCTGAGTAGAGAGATTCCAAGGGTGCTAGAGCAAATGCGAGAAATAAATAAATAGATAAACAAAATAAATATTCTGTTACCACTATTACAGGCATACCACTGCATTTACTTCTGTCTTCCCTTTGCTGTGGAATGGCCTCCTTACTAGGATCTGGAGATTGTATGCACATGACAAAGTCTTTCAAAAACATTTCCACGATTTTTTTTACATCAACTGAATGCTTGACAATAATGATGCAGTAGCAGAACAACAGGCTGTTTCGAAGTTGAACTTGAAGAAATCATCGTAGGCCTACATGTATGTGCCAACATTCGGTTTCCACAATAATTCTCCACACCGACACACCATCTGTTGAGCGCTCCGTCAAACATCTTTCTGAGGAATCTGCTGTTGTGGTTGGAACTAATGACTTCTTTCCATACCTACTACTAAGTGGTCTGGACAAACAACCCTCGACATTAGCATCGTCCTTTTCCTTGTAATATCCTCTGGATTTCTCCAAAGGGTTTAACCTTAAATTTTACCCCGTCATCTCAAATGTCCAAAACGTTAACAATTTCCATATATATATTCAAGGCCTACTGACTTTTCAATGCCCCAATGTGGAGACGTGTGGGGGTGGCATTAACAATATTTAAAAAAGACTCGATATTGCAACACATCATTAAGTAGCCTTAGCCCTAAACACCATTGCGCCATTCTAGAGAGACCTTTAATACACCGACGTTAATATAGTAACAGATAGGGTAAATTTTCAAAGTTTATTAAACATTAAATTTTGCTTTATTTGCAGGATGAAATTAAATTGTTTAACAACAAAACTTTGAATATTTCGAGTGTAGTCACCAAATAATGCAAATTGAAAAGATAATACTGTTGAAGGAGGGTTGGAATTGAAAGATGAAGTCCATTTTATCATGTTATTATTCACAATCAGGAGATTCCTTCGCATCATGAACAGTGTCTAAGCATCGGTCACTTGAACCAGCTGCACTTCGGTGGACATTCCACAATAACTGAAGATGAAGCGCAAAGAATGTTCGTCAAGAATCTCAAACAGTATAGGCTATTATAATAATAATAAAATAATAATAATAATAATAATATAATAAAAATGAAACTTTCCAATAGTTCGTCGCATTACCACGCCGAAATCTACGCACCGATTGTTGTGAAAATTTACGAAAACCTTCCATTCAAATAGCACCGTGTCTTAAGATTTTTTCACCCGAAAAAACGCAACCGTTTCCACAAAAAGTGAACTTTGCAATCCGTTCGCCCGCCATTTGCAAATTAAACACGTCCCACACGGCTGCCAGATTTCATAAACGCCGTCTCCAAACACAGCAGACGAAACATCATTGAGGTCGAGTCCTGTGACGTCATAAGCGAGACGCGATTAATTTACCAAAGAGGCCTAGCTTTTCCCAAAGCGGCCTTTGGGCTTGGAATGGACGATGCGACGGAGGAAAGGAGCGGAGGGAGCGGGAGGGAGAGGAGGAGGGGGAGGGGAGGGGAGGGGGAGGGGGAGAGCCTCTTTTCAGCCACAGCAACGCGTGGCCGGGTTCAGCTAGCGACGATGGAACGACAAAAATGGCGAGGAATAATGAGGATGGCAGCGGGCACCTACGGGCACTGGTCCCACGGTTCTTGATGATGATGATGATGATAGGCTAATAAATGTCTGGGAAAACTTTAGTATTTTGGAAGCGTAAGCTTACACAGTTTTAAATTGAAATCTATGAGTATTGTCACCGTTTGAATTCCTTTTTTAAGACACGCTCACTAATGATAATGGCACGCTCAATCAATACAATAGGGTATACTGCAACTGACATAAATCAAGAAATCGACATGAATTAAATTATTATTAAGTCAATAATTATTGTCCATAATAATTCATCAAGAGACGTGTCTGAGGACATAAACAAGTGTATTATTATAATGGTCACGCTTCCATAAAATTATTAGTTTGTCTCGTCATCTCGAAGTGATTGGCTGTTGTTGTTGTCTGTTATTTCTAGCCCGTCTTTGTTTAGTTTCTGTATGCGAAAATTAAGTATAGGGCCTAATGAAATTGGCAATAATTGTTTGTTCTTTCAAGGATAACGTTACTAAAACCACAATAGTTACTACACAACGCCAATGGATTCTTTCAAATAGGTCCCTGGTCGTCCTTGAAGTAACTGACCAATATGCGCCTTGGAGGAGCGGTGTAAGGCTCCTTGGAGTGCATCGCGATCCTGTTATCAATCATGATGACGTCTGTGTGTTGCCACTTGAACGAAACTCTGACCTCGTTCATGACCTCTTTCATTATCTCAATCTTTTCGTCACTTATGGGATCACCGTTGGGAAAGAAAGCTGTCAAATGGTTGGAGTCATCCTTGTATCTTTGCGAAATGACTGAAAACGAGAAGACCGAGTTGAACCACATCGACTTCCCTGTTCTCTTATCGACACGGATTGCTGGCAGTATTTCGCTTGTGATCTTCATCGCACCGTCTTCAAGCCACTCGAAGTCGAAACCGTCAGCCTTAGCATTTTTCTCCGCTTCCTCCCTCTTTGTGGTATAAAACGTTGACTGCCAGCTCCTACCAACTATATTCCCCTCATCTTGTCCATTTGGAGCCACTCTGGAGTACCGTACTCCTTCATCCTCAAGTCGACGAACGAAATCAGGGTCACGCTCTGACATCTTACGGTAAATGGCGTTTGATAGGGCGATAGGAGTGTTGCCTCCCTCCGCGGCTGGAGTATCGCAGTAGAAAAATAAGATGTATGGATAGTCGTTGATGTGCGCCATCTCGGGATGCAATGGGAGTTCATGTTCAGGTGGTGATCGAGCAACTGTGTGTACATTCCCAATTACGGGAAATCTCACACCGCCACCGTTCACATTGAGAAAAGAATCGTATCCGTACGCCTTGGCAAACTCGTCGAACTCTTTCGGTGTGTCTACGGGAAATCCTCGGAAGAGGATGGCTCCGTACTTGAGGAGAAGGCTCTCGATGATCTTGAGGTTCTTCTTAATCCATTCATTCCAGAACAGGACATCTCTATCCTTAAAGTCGTCTGCTGGATTCAAGATTAGTGGAAATGAGAGACCGTCGAAGACTTTCTGTTCCTTCATGTTCATCGATTTCACTTCATCCGGAAGTCGAAATAATATTTCCGATTCAATCAACATGGTTGATCGCTGTGGAAAAAGTTCGATTACACTTCAATTAATACATGTAAGTCACCAAATCAATTCATCAATCGATCAATCAACCGTTTGATTAGAGAAACATTTAACCAGTTAGATTTGTATTGCACCATATTCCACAGTTAATGGAAATAAGGCTTAAACTTTTGACGAATACTAAGACTATGCTTGCCGAAATCGACAATCACCTCGAATGCTCCTCGTGATGATGAACACGAGATTGAGTTGAGATTTTAGAAGAAAGATGCGCTTTATGCAACTATTAGTAGGCTATAGCTAGAGTGATGTTTAGGCTGCCGCTCAATAATTATTGTGATTATATTATTGATAAAATATTACCATAAACCACCAACGATAAACCTCAATCACACACACACACACACACACACACACACACACACACACACACACACACACACACACACACACACACACACACACACACACTGTACCCGATGTGGCTAGACGAACGTCAACAACAGTTGCAAAAGTAACTTAGAAACTTTGAGCTCTTGAGTTACGGTGGGTTAGTCTACATGTTTATTGTTCGTCCTGTGTTAGAGACCTTGATGTTTCCTTGTATTATAAGCTCAGCTTCACGCAGCATAGTGTCGAGCAGCGGCGTAGCAAGGTCTTGGAGGGCCCCTGTGCAGAGCTTAGGTGGTGGGCCCCTTAAATGCTTAAAACCCCATTCGATTTCAAACAACAAAGCTGTGCAAAATGTCTGGTTTTCTTACGAAATTTGCATATTTCACACCAATGTTAAATGAAAATAAACTAGCCACTTTTTTATTATTTCAACAAATTTATCTAATGAAACATATTCTTCTCCATATTAGCAGAGAGAAATTGAACTAGAATACCATACACGAGTAATCACAAAAATTGCTTCATCTCCTGAAGTATTAGGCTAATCATCAATCACCCATAGACCCTACATAAATAGCTTATCCTTTATAAATTTTACATTTTACTACGAAGATAATAAATTTTAAACGTGTTTGCGTAGACGCGTAGACATAACACAATTATGTTTATACGTCAGCACAACTACTTCCGGCCTAAGACTGCAAAGTAAAGTAAAGTAAAGATATTTATAATAAGGTAGCCTAGGCCTAACCATGAACATTCCGGCTGAAACCCAAAGCATTACTGGGTGTGTACGCTGTAGATGTACATGTAGGTTTTAATACATTCAGAATATCTTTAAAGTTAAAAATTGACTCTGACCCCGGGGGGCCCCTGACAGCCGGGGGCCCTCGTGCACTGCACAGGTTGCACGCCCTATTGCTACGCCACTGGTGTCGAGATTGCTGCTACCAATTGCGTCAGCTTAAGACTTCTAGATCTCTGACGTCTCGTCCTACTGCTGCTGCCACTCTCACCTACGCCTTTGTGGACTCTCGAGTCACTCGTCTATTGTTCAACCTTCTATGATGGACAACCTAAATTTGGAAAATATGTCACCGGATCAACGGGTCTCCGTTTCCGTAGCGATTCGCCCGTGTGGATTCTGCATTGAACTTGCCTCAATGTCTCATGTAGGCCTCCTGCAGGAACTCTGCTGTTCACCTCTCGTGCCCATCGGCGATCTGCTCTCTGATATTAAAACAAAAAGCCTACTACTACTACTACTACTACTAATAATAATAATAATAATAATAATAATAATAATAATGGTAGTAGTAGTAGTAGTAGTAGTAGTAGTAGTAGTAGTAGTAGTAGTAGTAGTAGTAGTAGTAGTAGTAGTAGTAGTAGTAGTAGTAGTAGTAGTAGTGGTAGTGGTAGTGGTAGTGGTAGTGGTAGTGGTAGTAGTAGTAGTAGTAGTAGTAGTAGTAGTAGTAGTAGTAGTAGTAGTAGTAGTAGTAGTAGTAGTAGTAGTAGTAGTAGTAGTAGTAGTAGTAGTAGTAGTAGTAGTAGTAGTAGTAGTAGTAGTAGTAGTAGTAGTAGTAGTAGTAGTAGTAGTAGCAGTAGTAGTAGCAGTAGTAAAGCTCCTTTGATCGGCATGATCTCTTCGTCCCGCGAGCTAAGACTGACTTGGCTAAAATGCGTGCCTTTGCTCTCATTGGCCCGGCATTTTGGAACCAGCTTCCTCCTTCAACGCGTTCCTCCATATGTGTATTAACTGGTGGGCCAAGTGCCTCTTTTCGGTGTCTTCTCAAGAGTTTTTTTTCTCTTGGTCTAGCGTACTGGAAGCGCCTCTGATTGGTGTGCACTGTGAGAGGCGCTTTATAATTGTATCGATACAATACAATACAATACAATACAATACAATAGTAGTACCTAATAGTAGCACTTTCGCTAGCCAAGAAATCGACGATTAGAGCGAGCCATTCTGGACTGGGTTTTAAACACGTACAAGTGTAGTTAGTAATAAAGTCCCTAGGGATCCTAATACCTCGGGGCATAAAAATATAATAATATTTATAATAGAGTTTATATTTATGAAGACGATAAATGAATAATGCGTCTCATTTCAGGCTCCTGGCGCTTCTAGTTTCAAAGTTAAATACCAGTAGGCCTAAGTTAAATTTTTCGCTTACTTGTTGTATCAGACGACGTCTCCAAAATTCAGAACGGGTTTTAAATAATCTCTAAAGTATGCAGTTTCAAGTCGGCCTAAATAGAAACTGAACAGAATCACAGTTTTTGGGTCCTAGTCCAACGTTGAAGCCCACAATATTTATCTGCAACGCCAGCAATTGTTCTATAGGTGGAACAGAGTTCGCCCGTTGCCTAGGACAACGACCCGGATATTTAATATCAGCCAGAACGAGTTAGAAAGCTGATTAGACAGTAGGACCCACACAGAGAGAGGATGGAGATGGAGAGAGAGATAGAGAGAGAGAGAGAGAGAGAGAGAGAGAGAGAGAGAGAGAGAGAGAGAGAGAGAGAGACCGATAGACAGAGGCTGAGAGAGACAGTGAGAGTATGTAGATTGAGAGAAAAAGACAGACAGCGAAAGAAAAAAGAGAAAAATAGTTGCGGTGTGTGGAGAGAGAGAAAGAGAAGAGAAAACAGAAAGAGAGGAGAGGGACAGAGGAAGAGGATTCAAGTTGATATAAACATCGTAATTAATGGGTTAGAAAATATATCACTTGGCTAAAGCGGAATTTGCACGAAATCAGACTTTTTCTTTTCAAAGTAGCTTCGACTGCACAGATTTAATTAAAATTTAATTATCTAGATTAGAATAATTATTATTGTCCATGCCATAAAGCAGATACAGTAGTTGGCATTGTCCCCTTCCTGCTGTACTTATGGGACAAAACTATGATCATATCGCAAACCATTCCTTACTATCAAAGACCCCATAGTGTCGTGTTGTTCTTGCAACATCTTTCTTATCTTGTGCAGCAGGGCATTACTACCGCCAAGATAATATTTCTATTGTTTCTACCATACTGGTATAACTGAAACTGCCCATCTGTATCTTTTCTCTTACATCTCCCATGCCACTCTCTTAGCATTTGTTGTTGTTGCATCTTTAGCATTCGATATGGTAGACCTTGCTATTTGCTATTCAATCTTCTTGAAACTTCCCTTTGTATGAATGGTTTTCCTCCTGTTTGATTTTGCTCTCATATTACTGATTGCACCCAAGTAGTCATTCTGTGTAACTATCTACTCAGGAGTGCCTGCAATCTGGAGTGCCTGTGTAATGTAATGTAATTAGTGATTTCTATAGCGCCGCTAATAGCCAAGGCTATTCAGTAGCGCTGCCAGCATTGGTGAAGTTTATCGGGGGCTAGGGGCTAAGCCCACAAGAAGGCCCAGATTCAGCTTTTTTACCATGAAAATGGTATATTTTCCCGGGCTTAGCCCCCCCCCCCAAATACCTAGAGTTGAAAAATTCTGGAAGGGAATGGTTCTTTTCACGAACGAAACTTCAATCGAATGACTTTAAAAATGGTCATCAGCTTGTTTTTCGCCAAGAATATTGTAGAAACTACATTTTGGGAAATGGACGCAGAGTTTGTGATAAACCAAAAATTGTGACCGTTCGTTGGAAACGGTAACCAATCCTGGAGCACAATCCAACACGGAACTGATGCTACCAGCATTGCCGGGCCGTCGTAAATAATATTTTACCAACGATGGGCCGTCGTCTGAGAGACATCCTGGTTCCTTGGGCTAGACGTCGGCAGTAACTGTTGTGGGATACTGATGGAATTCCGATAGGTTTATCATGGTAAGTAAGTGGCGCTCTATAAATACTTTAATACAATGCAATTCAATGCATTTTGCAATCCGAGATAAAAGTTCGTATTCTTTACGGGTACAAAGTTTATGCGCGTCTCGATTGTTAACCTATTGTCTATTATCGAAAACATCCAGCAATTGTTGACGTCGGGGGCAAATTTTACGACGACCTCCGACCTTGAAAACCGTACACAGAATCTGATCATTGTATCATGTTATCAGTACTGTTGCTAATGCAGGTTCACATAATTATAATAGGCCTACTTGTAAGGTTTCTTTAGACCTGCCGCAGTGGCAAGGACTTTAGTCGAGCTGCGAAGGTTATCATGATGGAATCTGGCCACACGTGTTGGGTTGTTGGTCGGTTGCCCTTGACCGGGTGGTCTACTAAGTGTTGGCCCTATCCCCGAACATGATCGACGATTGAAGGAAGACACAAACAAGATGTTTATTCAGACGAATGTTCCAGAATCCAGACGGATGACTGGAAGCGACCTTCATAACTACTGTTCATGCTTATTAGCTAATAAGTTCATTCGTAGAATTCCCGACCAGTAGCCTAAATAGCACATCAGTATGATTGCCGATCACTGGTCAAGCACGCAGGCCTATTGTAGGAGCTCAGAGTTACCCTTTTCTTCGAATTGTAGATCAGCACACTACCATCACTACTTGGTTCATCGCTTTAGTTTCATGCGTTGGGGGAGGCATTGGCGCATTTGATAACACACTGGCGCCAGTAGAGCGAGAGTTACCGAGATTGAGACCCGTAGGGCGGACGCGTTTTGTAGGCTGCTATTAGCGCCGTGTATTGCAGGCCGTGTGTTCTGTTAGCAGTTAGTTAAGATTGGTGCTAATTATGATTGCTGCGTAACTTGTAGGCCTACAAGGACAGCGCTGTGCGTTTGCAGACGTTTCATTACGGAAAACAATATTATATTATCACTACTTCATCGACTAAGCTTATGTAGCTTTTACACTGATTGCTTGAACATAATAAATAAGAACATGAGGTTAGTGAAAAATTGTTTTCGCTTAAGCTATTGGCTGCAGCAGAAAAATATTCCACTGAATGAAAATGAGTTGAATAAGTTAGTCCTAAAATAATAGCCTAATGTTTAATTTAAAGATACTTCGATATAGCCTACATGTGGCAAAACAATTAAGCAGTTACAAAACAATCCCAAGTTCTGTGTTCAACCCTGCATTCACATTCGTGTCTATGCCACAGTCTGCTTTCCGTTATCGGTTGATGCGTTTTGCATGATAAAAGTTCAAAACTTGACCCTGACAGAAATGTCTATCTAACATCGCCATGACGTCTTATAATACTTATATTCAATAATAATTCTTTATTCTATCGCAGCTAAGTTGTTTTTCATAAATAATATTATAATAGTCATAATTTGTTCATTAATAGAAAAAGACACAAAGTCTGTGGAAGTGTTAACATGTCTTACATCATCAATATTCTGCCTTGAAAAAGCAGATCAATTGGCGTGTTTGCCTTAAAATTTATAAATAAAATTATGTTAAATAATTGTTTAAAATAAAAATTTAATTTATAGCATTAATAATTAATTTAAAAAAATTTGAGCAAAACAAAATTAATTAACACTTAATAATTATTACCCTTTGAACAAAAATGTCTAAATCGACGAAAGATATAAATTTTCGAAATGAATGAAGGACTGAATTTATATGAATGGCTTTATTTACATAATTGCCTGTTTTAGATTTAACGTACAAAAAAGTACGATCAATCTATGTTTTCTATGTTACAAAATTAGCAACTAGCAAACGAAAATTGAAGACAATGATGTCATTGATTAGGATATACATGTAGATGGGATAGCCTATTCTGAAGGTATAGATTGTTGCTAATCAAATTGACTGCTTGACGGCCAAATTTTGGCAATCAATCATAGCAAAAGTCTTAATTAGTTTGGCAATACTGATAGATCGGTAAAGAAAAATTCTAATAATTATAATTTTGAATTGCATTCATTTCAATGAGCATTAAATTAAACGACTCATCTGACTTTGACATCCAGAAAACATCCAAACTGATTTAAACATTTCTAATTTACTTGTTCATAATTATGTCTTCAGCTATACGAATTTTGGCTTCTATTCTAAACATTCTTTTAACACACTATAGTCGTATCGCCCAGAAGGCCAGAATTCAGTAATAAGTCCGAGCTCTGCGGTTGCAATGCGCTAATCCCCCAAGTCAATGCTACAGATAAGATGACTCAGAATCTGTTGGTGTAATAGTCCGGTAGTTGGGGCACACAATGATGCCTTTTGGATATGCACTATAATTATAGCTCAGATTTTTATCAATTGTATTTTCTACGAGTGCTTAATAGTTCACTGTCAAAATAATAAAGTCATATTCTCTTCTTTACTGCATTACGACTGACAATGTTTCTCGTTCAAATATAGTTATTTACCCCGACAATCGCGTCAAAGACCAAACCTCGACTTCTCTTCAAATGTGTCCCTGATGGTCCTTGAACAGACTGACCATGATTCGTCTCGGTGGAACAAAGAAATCGCTTCTCGAGTGTTGAACAGATCGGTTGTCAATCATGACGACGTCCTTGTGTTCCCACTTGAAGGTCACCTTGACCTCGTCCATGACTTGCTTCATGGTCTCGAGCGTGCCATCGCTGATGGTATCACCGTTTGGAAAGATCACTCCGATGGTGTCGTAGTTACGCTCGTGTTCCATGACAATGGCATATGTGAAGACCGAGTTGAACCACTTCTTCTTTCCTGTCCTCTTATCAACGCGAATCGCTGGTAGTACCTCGGTTGTTGTTTTCATAGATCCGTCTGGTAACCACTCGAAGTCGTAGCACAACTCCTTTGCCTTTCTCTCGGCGTCTTCTTTGCTAGAGACGAAGAACGTTGACTGCCAGCCCCGTCCATATGAAGTTCTGGGATCATCTCCATCTGGAGCCACCCTCATGTAACGCAATCCCTCCTTCTCCAGGCGGTTGACGAAATGCGGTTCTCGCTCTGCCATCTTGCGGTAGATGATGTTTGAAAGGGCGAGTGGAGTTTCGCCTCCCTCCTTTGGTGGAAGGTCGCAGTAGAAGAAGAGAACCAGAGGATGATCTTTGACATGTGCCATCTCATGATGGAATGGAATTTTGCGTCCTGGGAGCAGTTCGTTGGCCGTGTAGACATTGCCCACCACATGAGTCCTCACACCGAGGCCGTACACGTTCAGGAATGGGTTGTAGTCGTATGCTAGGGCAAATTCGTCGAACTCTTTTGGAGTGTCAAACGGAAATTCGCGGAAGAGAATCGCTCCGTACTTGAGGAGAAGGCCTTCGATGACCTTGAGGTTCTTCTTTACCCAGTCATTCCAGAACTGGGGGTCCTTGTCTTTGAAGTCATCCGAAGGACTCAGTATTAACGGAAATGAAAGACCGTCAAAGACTTTCTGCTCCTTGATGTGCACCGATTTTACTCCTTCGGGTAACTCAGGGACGTCCAATTCAATCGGCATCGTTGATTGACTAAAATATTCTACACGAAATAGGTTTATAAATATAAATTCAATTAATCAATCAATCAATCAATCAATCAATCAATCAGTCAATCAATCAATCGGTCAATCGATTCACAGACTAACAATTCAACTAACCCTGTCATTCACTCATTAACTCATTCATTCAATTGCATAGAGTCTCATCAAGAGTAGCTACTCAGAAGCGCTCCCAAACCCAGCCACGGCTAAGGGAACAGTGTTAAGAGTAGAGTAGAACGTTGTCTCAAAGGTTCTAGGCATTAGACGCAGTTCCACATAGATAGCATTCTATCGAAACAATCATAGTGATGAAAAACTCACGATTATTGCGACGGTTATTATGACGATTAATTACTTCGTACACTACTGTAACAGTCGTCGTTAAAAACGGTTAATGTCTGTGTGTTTGGACAATAATTGCCATAGAGAATTTTAAGTAAGCTGCCTCAAAGAAGTGCATGTTCAGGCTGCACCACATCGATTTGGACGAAACAAAGGACTTAAATCTCATTGTATTATGAAACAAGACATGGAAGCACGGAAAAAGCCGTCAGGATCTTCACCTATGATTAATTGATTATCGACATCATTATCGTAACCAATTCCCTCAATTGTATAAAGCATATTAGAGCACTATAAATGCCACATCGTTCAAAGGAGGCGTTACAACAGTGCTGGGACGATTCCTTAAGATAATGATGGGGAAATCATCAAATCTCTCGATGCAAATTAACTGGGTGCTATATAAATTTCGTTCAGTTACAGTCACGATGTCAACATCATCCATACTGATATTACTGACCCACAGGCTTACATCTTAACGAAATTGGAAAAAATCAGATAAATATTTTCAATTAAAAGAGATTAACCTGAGACAGGATGGATGAAAAATTGACGAGAATTTTTTTAAATAAATTAAGCCCAAACTCGGCGCATCGATGTGTTTTCTAAACAAATAATTTTAAAATTTTTCCAGATTAATTACATCGGCTTTTTAACAACTTCAAAAAGAATACAGTTTGGCAGAATTGCGGCACGTACCTTTGTTTTGGAGTGCGTGCGGAAATCTTAAGCCAAGCAGAGTTCAAACGACATCTGTGTACGTTATCAGGTATTGTTCAAGAAACAGAGTTTAGTGATGCCTAATGTAGTGAGCGCTAGGAAGCAATGTGCAGTTTGGCGAGTCCGAAGTAGGCTATAGGTCAAAATATAAAACTAGATCTACAGTAGAGCACATTACGTAACATGGATCACTTGGTAACGATCCTTAGAAAAGATACAAATAATTATAGATTGAACATGGACACAATAGCAGATGAATAATGATGTAAATTGTAATTGTAAATGAACATTTAGGCTATGTAGCGCCGCTCACAGATGCAGTAGCGCTCCCGACCCTAGTTAGCACTGCCCCTAACGAATAGTATGGTCTTCATGCGTTTCCTAAACAGAGGGAGAGAGAGACTGAGAAACTCAAGACGCAGCTTGTGCGGAAGACGGTTCCAGCAAGATGGGCCAACATAGGCAAAGCTTCTTGATTGGGCAGTAGCATGCGAGGAACCACAAGGAGGCCAGTAGCTGCTGAACGAAGAGCAGAGCGACCATGAAAAGAGGATACCAGGTTACAGAGAGCACAGAGTTTGGAGGGAGCTACCCCCAAGAAGATAATTGCGCATAAGTGTCAAAATCTTCTGATCGCTACATCTCAGGAACAACTTCAGGAAATCGTGACCCGCGTAGAGGAGGCAGCGGAACAGTACAACCTGATGATAAATGTAGGGAAGACGAAGGTGATGACTACCACTGATGAGATTTTGACAACGGAGGTGAGCACAGGAAAACTGGAACAAGTGGATTCATTTGTATATTTGGGATGCCGGGTTACAAAGGACGCAAATTGCACGGGAGAAGTAAGATCAAGACTAGCCATGGGAATGACGAGCCTGGTCAAACTGACGAAAGTTTGGAAAAACAAATCTGTCAGCAACAGAACAAAAACGAGACTGCTGAAGGCCTTGGTGTGGCCAGTGGCGACATACGGGTGTGAGGCATGGACATTAAAAAAAGAGGAGGAAAGACGTATACAAGCATTCGAGAACAAATGTCTTAGAAAGACACTAAGAATCCCATGGACAAAAAAGCTGACCAACGAACAGGTGTACACCACAGCAGGAACAAAGCAAGAACTGTTGATCCACGTAAAAACAAGAAAGTTGCGATATTTTGGACACGTCATGAGACAACAAAAGGACAGCATAGAAAACAGCCTGATGACGGGATTGATGGAGGGGAAAAGAAGTAGAGGAAGACCTAGAACGGCATGGATAGACAACATCATGGAATGGACAGGACTTTCGGGAAGGAGACTAATGAACATGGCAGGAGATAGACAACTGTGGAAGATGCTCATCCATTCGTGCAGCCAACCGTCGCAGAGCGACGATGGCGGAATGACATGACATGACATGTCAAAATCTTGAACTCTATGCGTTGCGATACAGGAAGCAAATGAAGAGTGTCACGAAAAAAGACAGAAATGTGAGAGAACCTGGGAAGACCAACAATTAGGTGAACAGCAGCATTTAGTATTGACTGAAGTTTCGAGAGTGAAGAAAGACCAGCGTATGCGGAGTTGCTAAAGTCAACCCCAGAGCAGATCAAGGCGTGAACAAGCGTCTTAATAGCTTGCAGCGAGAGTGAGTGCCAGATGCTGCGCAGCTGGCGTAGGTGGTAGAGACAATCATGTAGATCTACGTGAAACACTGTTAACATGGTTCGAGAAAGAGAGAACTGGGTCCAGAGCATAGCTCGAGGGTACGCGTACCCTAAAATAGAATACGTTAAAATACGTACGTACCTTTCAAAAAATAGAATACGCGTATGGTACGTACGGTACCATACACGACAATTTTATTCATGGTTTACTCGGCGACCTCTGACGTCAACTGTTACAGTAAGCCTATGCGTCATTAAAACCGGTAGCCTACTTCCGGTAGCGTAGCAGAAAATTAATTCGATAAATTTTTTCTGTTATAATTAATTTAATGTAAATTGTCTTTCTGATGAGAGCTAAGTAGGCCTACACGTCACTGGTCTGCAAATTGCTGTAACTCGAGAGCTGCAGTACAATGCCCAGAGAACATGGGAAGGAATGGACGCACGTGAAAGATTTGAAAAATGCGAAAAATAATTATTTGATTGAATGCAATTTTTTCGACAAACAATTCTATTTTGGATCAAGCAATCGCATAAGACCACACCTTTGAAGTGCTGCAGCAGAACTGAGCCGACTGACTGACATTAGTGCATTAGGCCTAAGTGCAATGTAGGCTAAGCTTATGCTGGATAAACAGCATCGCAGCAATTTACTACGCCGTATACTGAGTTGTGATTGTTTGCTTAAATTAAATTGTACATTTTTATAATGAGCAATGACCTGGTTAACGTATTTTATTTATTGGTACGTACCCTAAAATAGGGTACGTTAAAATACGTACGTACCTTTCAAAAAATAGAATACGTATGGTACGTACACTCGAGCTTTGGTCCAGAGTGAATCCCAAATCACAGACAGTGGAAGAAAAATGGATAGGCCTATCCGGGAACAAGTTGCAGAGAAGCTCCATGTCAATCTTAGCAAGCTGAGCTCTGCCGCCAAGCCAGATGTATTGAGTTTTATCAGAGTTCAGGCGGAGACGGTTAGAGGACATCCACTGGTCTAGTGCTAAGGTGGCATCGAGAATAGTGGCGACCAGTGAGGCAGCTGCACTGGACGGGCCATGAACAAAATAATGATTTAGTCTATCGATAGATTAATGGATTGCTATCCTGCTCTCTATCTAAAGTCTGCCTGGGGTAATTTTCTCAAAATTATGGCCATGGAGTAAATTGGCAGGGGTGTTCGTATCTTATGGGTCATTGCAAGAAAGGATATTGCAATAGGACCCTTTTCCTGCTTTATATTAATGACTTGGCCAATGTCTCTCCTACAATGTTTTTTATTCTATTTGCCGATGACACCAACGTTTGTTACTCCAATGGTTCATGGCAGACGTTGTTTCAAACTGTGAACGTTGAACTATCTAGCATAGCTGTTTGGTTCCATGCAAATAAACTCACCCTTAATTTAGATAAAACCAACTTTATTTTATTTAAATCCCACCGGAAAATAAAGCCAAATGACAATCTCTGTTTGCTTATTGATGATATTTCCATCAATCAAGTTGAATCTACAAAATTCTTAGGTGTGCATATAGATCAACATTTGACCTGGAAAGTTCATATTAATCAAATTGCAACTAAAATTGCTAAAAATATTGGTATTATTTCCCGCGTTGCTTATATCTTGCCAAAGACAATTAGAATGAATTTGTATTATACCCTTGTCTACCCCTACCTCACATATTGCAACCTTGTTTGGGCATCGACATACGAATCCAGGCTTCATAAACTTGTAATCTTACAGAAGAGGGCTGTTCGTATAATTGCGGGTATTCGTAAACGGGAACACACTGGCCCTTCCTTTAATGAACTTCATCTCCTGAAAATTGACCAGATAAAGGATCTCCAAATTAGCGAGTTCTTTTTTCGACTCGAACACGGTCTCCTTCCCTCGGTATTCCAAGGTTACCTCCCTCACGCCTCTGACATCCATTCGCATTTCACTAGGAATTCATCTGCTTTTCGCCCTGTCAAAGCTCAATCTAATACTAGGCGGTTTACTATTAAATCTTATGGCACTAAAGTATGGAACACAATACCAATTGACATTCGTCAATCGAGTAGTCTGCAGGTATTTAAAAAGAAACTTCGTGTTCTTCTACTCTCCTCCACTAATGCTACTTGAAGTGCACATGACCATGTGTAGTTAAGATTTTAGTTAAGTACTTAGTTAAGTTTGTTTCTCTATATGCTCTTGACAATATAAGCTTTTCTGCAATCTGTCATCACCTAATTTGTTTTAGTCTCTTTCTTTTAAGCTATCTTGATTAATTTTTCTTGGGACTTTTTTACTTGGGTGACCCTTCCCAGCGGGATGTCCATCCCTTTTGGGCCCCCCTTTGTAGCCAATGCATGCATGTTTTGTACTTTTATTGTTTTCTTGTTTTCTGGTTGCAATAAAGTGAATTGTATTGTATTGTATAAGGAGCGTAACGGGAAATATCGAAAACTTAATGCTTACGAAGAGCTTTATAGATGCAATTCTTTCGGAATTAGACTAAACATTATAGTGAAGTTTGATCACTTATGTCAACCGTATGTCAAATGCAACGCCAATGAGAAAATTTTAGACAATATGAAAAACTTTCCTTAGTCCAAGACTTATCTCAACGTGATACAACAATAATTCTGTGTATCTACTATTGATCATAATAATTTAGATTACGCGAATACATCATTGATATTCGGAAATATCAATGTCTTTAGATCTATGCATTAAAAGATACAATTGTTACACAAAGTCAGTTTCTCTTCCTTGCTGGAAATTGACAGCTGACAATCACCGTCAAAAACAGACCTAGTTTTTTTTATCACAGAGGTCCGTGGTGGTCCATGAGTAGACTGACCATTATGCGTCTTGATGAAATGCAGAAATCTTCCCTGCAATGCTGTACGGTTCTATTATCAACCATCAGTGCATCCGTGTGTTGCCACTTGAAGGTCACTTTGGCTTCGTCCATGACCTGCTTTAAAACTTCTAGTGTCTCATCGCTTATACTTTCCCCGTTCGGAAATATCGCTCCTGTCGCATCATAGTTACGCATCAGCTGTTTAACAACTGCAAATGGGAAGATTGTATTGAACCACATCTTCTTTCCAGTTCTCTTATCAACGCGAATAGCTGGTAGTATTTCAGTTATAGTCTTAAGAGATCCATCTTCCAGCCACTCGAAATCATATCCAAAATGCATGGCCTTCTCCTCAGCTTCTTCCTTGTTAGAAGCGGAGAACATTGACTGCCAGCCCCGTTCATATACATTTCCAGCATCGTTTCCATTTCGGGAGATCCGAAAGTAGCGCTGTCCCTCCTTCTCCAAGCGGTTGACATATTCAGGTTCTCGTTCTGCCATCTTACGGTATATGATGTTTGAAAGGGCGAGAGGAGTGTTGCCTCCTTCCTTGGCTGGAAGATCACAGTAGAAGAAGAGAATCAGAGGGTAATCTTTGACGTGTCCCATCTCGTGATGAAATGGAATCACACCACCAGGAGGCAATTCAAATGTCGTGTAGACATTTCCCACTACGTGATTTCTTACACCTACTGCATATATGTTATTGAATGGATCGTAGTCGTAGGCTTTGACGAATTCGTCAAAGTCCCTCGGAGTGTCTAAAGGAAACCCACGGTAGAGGATCGCTCCGTACTTGACGAGAAGGCTTTCGATGATCTTGAGGTTCTTCTTCACCCATTCATTCCAGAATTGGGCATCCTTGTCTTTGAAGTTATCCGAAGGACTCAGTATTAACGGAAATGAAAGACCGTCGAAGACTTTCTGTTCGTTGATGTTCACAGATTGAACCTCTTCGGGCAACTCAGGCATTGTTGATTAATTTCAAGATTCTATACAAAATAAGTCGACGACAAGACATGTTGTACAATCATTCAATCAATCTGGTAGGACAATCAATCGGAAGGAAATTCATAAACATCAGGACAATCAAGATATATTTATCAGCCCACGTGGAATGAAGGCGGGCCTTCGAGAGTGGACAGGTGGATAAATGCCAAGTGACCCGGCGACTTTTAGATACCCGGTCAGCATAGATCTACACTGTGTCCGGTTAAAAAGTAGCCCCCACAAAAAAGTGTCATAACTCGGTCAAAACGTTTGGGATTTGTCTGAAATTTCAAACACAGCAACAGCGGCCATATTTACACGAGATTCTAAAACCGATTAAAAATATACCTGAGTTTGTCAAATGTATAAGTGTTCGCGTTGGAGCACCGACAAATTGAACTTTCCAACATGGAAAACCTGAAAGGAAGTGAAATTCAGCTAAATATAGTGTTCAAAATGTCCATCTTGTTCACGGACACACGGCCGTAAACTTAGACGGTACTGTTTGATGGTCCTGTCGATGATCACCAGGTTAAGCAACTGCCAATCTTCAAACAGACGCGCCCTACGCCCTACGGTTATCGATGTCATGAATACGCGGCTACGCGCGAACGAAAAACACGCTCCTCCAGTACATGTACTCCGGATCAAAGTCTGGACTGCTGGACGGCTACAGCTGCAGGATATGAAGCCGAGTGTCTCCCGGGATAGCTATTAACCTACTACGTCTACGATCATGTGTCCAAGAACAAGAAACACATTTTTGGCACCATAATAGCTGAATTTCACTTCCTTTCAGGTTTTCCATGTTGGAAAGTTCAATTTGTCGGTGCTCCAACGCAAACGCTCATAAATTTGACAAACTCATGAATATTTTCAAACGACTTTGGAATCTCGTGTATATATGGCCACTGTTGTTGTGTTTAAAATTTCAGACAAATCCAAAACGTTTTGACCGAGTTATGACACTTGTTTGTGGGGGCTACTTTTTATCCGGACACAGTGTATATGTTACAGTCAATGTGTACAATCAGTCATTGTATACAATGACTAACATTTTGAGCCAGTTGACACAATGACTGATTCGGTCAGGCATTGTATACAATGACTAAAAAAACCAGCGATTTTACACAATGACTGAAAATTTATGGTCCTTATTGTACACTTTGACTGATTCAATTTAGGAGGTGTGTTGATAATTATTGTAGTGTCTGCGACGGCGAGTGGGGCTAGGCGGAATAATAATAGGAACTTGAGTCGGTGTGAGGAGGTGTGTTGATAATTATTGTAGTGTCGGCGACGGCGGGTAGGGCTAGGGGAGGGTAGGAAACTTTTCTGGTAGGAATAATAATAGGTCTGCCGTGTCAGTGCCATGGAAAAGTATAAAAGTTAAAACTTCCAGCAAGCTCAACGGTAAAACTGAGTTATGGAGAACACAAGCGTTTCTATGGAGAGTCAATTCAAGGAGAGGTTAGTACATCTGCACATCGGCGATAAGAAATCTGTCTTGATTCCTAAAGATGAGTATTTCACTTTAGTTGACGAAGTGAAGGAAGCAGAAAAAGAAACAGGTACCTCAAAGACTTGGAGGCAGTATTATCTACTGAAACGGTACCAGATTCTGATTTGCGGTGATGTCGAAAAGCTAATCAGAAAGAAAAAGGACGAGGGGGGACGATGTCGTTTATTTCGCTCACAACGATGACATTTTTGACATTATCAAGCGCGTTCACGTTTCTACAGGACACGGTGGAAGAGACAAGATGATGAAAGTTCAAATCAGTCAAAGTGTACAATAAGGACCATAAATTTTCAGTCATTGTGTAAAATCGCTGGTTTTTTTAGTCATTGTATACAATGCCTGACCGAATCAGTCATTGTGTCAACTGGCTGAAAATGTTAGTCATTGTATACAATGACTGATTGTACACATTGACTGTAACATATATAGGTTAAGCTTTTATACAAAGTTCATGGTTGTGCCTTTTAAAATATAGCACTTCAGAGAATTAACTACGATCAGTTTAAACTTCAAAAGTAATTAACAACTAAATAAAATCACGATTATAGTTGTTTTATATAAATATAAAATAGAGGTTAATACCTGAAATTTTAATGTTGCAATTTGTTTCTAAAATTTCTCACGACGCTTTAGTCTAAGATAGTTTATGGACTCGTGACTGCTCTGCCCAGGGGCCCGGAAATTCTCCGATCAGCCCTGCCTAGACTACAGCATCATTTACAAGAATTCGGTCAAGATTCACAGCTTCTAGCCTATGCTATGCAGTTTATTATGTGACACTTACCTATACGTGTTAGTTGCAACTGAAAGCGATACGTCAGGCAGGGTCCAATTGACGATTTTATACACAGTTGCCGACCACTAGGAAACAATAGTGTTGTCCCAGAGTCCGAAGTAAAGTTAAAAACATTTAAGTAGGCCTCCAACGTGTGGTACTTTGTCAGTTAGACTACAATTCACAGGGTTTCGTTCTCTTACCTATGCTCTTCAAAAGTCACTCGAGACTGTGAGACTGTGGAAGGTCACTAGAGAAGACCGACACAAAATAGATAGATGGATACATATTTTCTGCTCCCAAGGAATGGAATCTACTTCCACTCTCTCTTCGAGGCATCATTTAGCAGGATGTCAATGAAATTGCATATAAAGAATTTTTCAGATTCATAATTTTTTAATTCAGATACATCATAAGCAGGGTCTAAGAGCATATTCACCATTTACTCTGATGAACAGTGAGAGCGCCTGAAATCAAGAGTTATATTTGAAAATTAAAGAATATACCATTGATGAAAGGAGAACGGCCCAACGTCAAAACAATTATTGTGCTAGTTTCATCGAGTACCTTATAACCAATTGCTCCAGATTTCCGGATATTTACCCGATAGATTATTTGCAAATCCTCGATTACTTATTATTTGGCTGTCATTGAATGGACGGTTACGATGGTTCAGTCCTCAACTTAAGAATCATCATGTCGTCAGCATTTGTCATAATGGGCGCGACGATTTGAATACACTACTTGTTTAAGACGTCCCAGTCGTCCCAGTAGTTGAACCAGTTCTTAGTTTCACTTTGCCATTATAAAAACCGTTGCCAATCGCCCTTTGAGTGGTTGCAACGCGCATGCTGCCAAGCCATGTGGCTTTCGTTCTCTAATTGACACGCAGGCCTATAATTTATAGGCCTACTGTTTGAGTTTCGTTTATATAAATGTTGAAATCGGAGGCCTTGACGTTCCCATCGGAGTTTTTATGTAGAGGACCTGTGAATCATAGATGTAAAAAAAGATGAAAATGAAGGGGGAAAACGGGAAAACTTCGTTTTTCTTAAAAATAAAAAACGACAAAAAACGACAAAAAACAGACGGAAAAGAATTTGCCTTTGTTACATCTTATACTTCATTCTAAGCTTAAAAACCTTGCTTGTGCAACTTTATCTTAATCGGCAATTAGCACAACGTCATTGTTAGGCCAAAATTAATTGGTAGGCTAGGCTATGAAGCTTTTTCAGCATTTCCTGATGTGTCTACGCTGCAGATAATTGAAGACAATAATGTCAGATATTTTCAGACAATTCTGGTCTTATAGTCCGAGATTTGTGTCAACGACACGTTATAATAGCCTAATACCTACCAAAGATTAGCATACGTTGTATTAAGATTTTAAATAATACATAGAAGTATCAATGTCTTCAGACATAAGTTACCGTAACGTTGTCATTTTAGTGACATATGCGCATTACGAATAAAGTGTTTCGGGCTCAAAGATAACGTTATTAATTTGACAATCACCGGCAAAAGCGAGAAAAGAAGGATTTCTTTCACAGAGGTCCCTGGTGATCTTTAAGTAGACTGGCCATTATGCGTCTTGGTGGAATGCAGAAATCCTCCCTGCAATGCTGTACGGTTCTATTATCAACCATCAGCGCATCCGTGCGTTGCCACTTGAAGGACACTTTGGCTTCGTCCATGACCTGCTTTAAAACTTCTAGCGTGTCATCGCTTATACTTTCCCCGTGTACCGACAGATACGTGATTGCGAACATTCTGATTGTTACTGGGTGATGCAACAGTAAACAATTTCTCACCAGGAGGCTCAACCAGATGAAAATGACCAGGTTTGCATGATACAACCTCAGTGACTGACGGGAATATCGGAATCTTGCTTGTTTCCCGAGATTATCGTGACGTCATTAGTTTCGTCATCCGCGTTACGTCATTATAGCTCTGAATGTGACATAATTTATATAGCACTTGGCTAGATCATCAAGCTTCATTACTCTGAAATTTCATTAAATTTGATGGTCATCGACATGAGTTATGCTGACTTATGTAGGGTAACGTTTTTTTATGAATCACCGTGTATAATTATATTGAGAAATAGCAATGTCTTCATGCATAATTTGTGGTTACATAGAGTCGGTTTCCTAACCTCTCTGCAACAATTATTAAAGCTGTTGCTCTTCAAATAATAATGTGACAATCAGCGACAAAAGAGATTAATCACGAAGTCCGTTCACAGTGGTCCCTGGTGGTCATTGAGTAGACTGAGCAATATGCGTCTTGGTGGAATGCAGAAATCCTCCCTGCAATGCTGTACGGTTCTATTATCAACCATCAGCGCATCCGTCTGTTGCCACTTGAAGGTCACTTTGGCTTCGGCCATGACCTGCTTTAAAACCTCGAGTGTCTCATTATTGATACAGTCGCCGTTCGGAAATATCGCTCCTATTGTATCGTCTCTACCCACGTGTCGTGTAAAAACCGCAAATGAAAATATTCCGTTGAACCACATTTTCTTTCCAGTCCTCTTATCATTGCGGATAGCTGGAAGTATTTCAGTCATTGTTTTAAAAGATCCATCTTCGAGCCACTCGAAATCATACCCGAAAGCCTTCGCCTTCTCCTCGGCTTCTTCTTTACTGGAGGCGGAGAACATTGACTGCCACCCACGTCCATACGCAATGCAAGATTTGTCTACATTTGGGGAGATCCGAAAGTATTGCTGTCCTTCCTTCTCGAGTCCGTTAACGAAATCAGGGACTCGTTCTGCCATTTTACGGTATATGATGTTTGAAAGGGCGAGAGGAGTGTTGCCTCCTTCCTTGGCTGGAAGATCACAGTAGAAGAAGAGAATCAGAGGGTAATCTTTGACGTGTCCCATCTCGTGATGAAATGGAATCACACCACCAGGAGGCAATTCAAAGGTCGTGTAGACATTTCCAACTACGTGCTTTCTCACACCTGCTGCATATATGTTATTGAATGGATCGTAGTCGTAGGCTTTGACGAATTCGTCAAAGTCCTTCGGAGTGTCAAAGGGAAATCCGCGATAGAGGATAGCTCCGTATTTCAGTAGAAGGCTCTCGATTAGCTTGAGGTTCTTCTTCACCCATTCATTCCAGAACTGTGCGTCCTTGTCCTTGAAGTCATCTGATGGACTCAGAATCAACGGAAATGAAAGACCGTCGAAGACTTTCTGTTCTTTGATGTTCACTGATTTGACCTCTTCTGGAAGTTCGAGAACGTCCGATCCGTTTCGCATTGTTGATTGATTTTTGGTGCTGTGCACAATTAAGTGAAAGAATAGACAACGGTCGGGCAGTCAATCAATCAATCGTTCAATCAGATGATTGATTGACAACCAATCCAGTAATCCATCGAACCGTAATGAAGATGAATTATGATTAGGCCTACTACAAATATTTCGTGACGACAATGATCGCAAAAATCATGATGATCGTCACATTCTTAGAACGTGGAATGGGCTCACTACCGGGACTCCGTCTGGTGCATAAAGGTCACACCACTAAGTTTCTTTATCACTTAAAAACTGCCTTATTTAGCCATGGCTAGACTGCGAGCACTTGTTAGACTATGACGGGCAGTGCGCTGTAGGCCTA
Source organism: Lumbricus rubellus (assembly GCA_945859605.1). Lineage (NCBI taxonomy): Eukaryota > Metazoa > Annelida > Clitellata > Crassiclitellata > Lumbricidae > Lumbricus > Lumbricus rubellus. The sequence goes on along the minus strand of OX243811.1, from coordinate 1,080,469 downwards.
ATAATAGAATTTTAAACGATAATATTGGCATTAATAATGATGATGAAAATAATAATAATAGCCTAATAATGTCGATAATTTCTATGGCGCCATAGAACAGCACATGATTGTGTCGTTTCAAAGGCAACTCTACAAACAAAAACGCAATCAGTCAAAAAATTAATAGGCCTTAGAAAACATAGTTAGGTCTATGTGTCTTCAGTCGAGATTTGAAAGCTCAACTGAGTTGGCCGAACAACAGCGGTGGCCAGCAGTTGAAAAAGCGTGTCCTCGTCCTCCGCACATAAATATCTGCTTTGCATCTTATGTGTTTGTAAAGGTTAACAACAAAATGTGATTGTTGAATTTGGAATTACATGAAAGTCAAAAGATTTTAATTAATTCACGTATTATATTCAAAGCGCTATTAAAGATAAATCAAACAGATCGGTTAAGATTCACGACCACAAGTCAAAAAAGTGAATTATACAATGTATAGTACCTTTAGTTTATATGCAAACAACCGAAGTAGGTTAATCATGCGTCAAGCAGTCTGTCGATGATCCTGAGTCGAACGATTCCAGACATTTTTATAAACGTTGCAGATCGTTTGGAAACGAGGTTTTCGTCGCAGAGTTCGAAGTCGACGACAAATATTTATGTAAGAAACTAGGTTACTAGGATCACATTATTTTGGTGGGATCTAATTCTCTGGCTTCTGCTCCGTTGAAAATAGTCGATGAGATCCTTAGCGAAGATGGACAAATATAGAAAGATGTAGGGGAAGTAGGGGCGAGACGGACCCCGAAACGGATTTCTGGTTTTAAGACACCATAAACGTGCTTCACGGGCAAAATTCTTTGGGTTACTCGTAGCTTATACAGTGCCCTAGCTAAGGGCAGCACAAATTTAATTGCATCTCTTTTCGAAAATAAGATTTAAAAATTTTAAAAATTTAGTAGTAATGGTCCATCTTGCCCCCACTATGGGGTAAGATGGACCAGTCTAATAAATCATGCCCCACGCATTAGGCTTTCATCATAGCATGTTCTGATCACATGTAGAATACTATTTTATGCACAAATGTGATCGTCTATAAAGTAAAACACTAAGAATAACGCAGAAGTTACATTGGAGTACATTTTTACAATTTCATATGATTTTAGTGGCCCATCTTGCCCTCATGGTGGAACAAGATAGACCACTGCAATCGTGTATTTCGCGCTAATTGCTATTAATATTGTATCCAGCAATAATTGTTACAGTAATAATAACATAATAATTAATTAACATTTGAAATCAGATGGAAAAAAGTGGAATCACACGAAAAAATCACACTAACGGGGCAAGATGGATCACAAGGTCCGTCTTGCCCCGTCGGTGACTGATCCAACTCGCCCCCATGGGTAAGGTATAAACTTTTCATCAATAAAAACTTTAATCTACTGGGTATCCTGCCAAATGCCAATATTGGATTCGTTAATACAGCAGAAAAGGGTGTTTAACAAAATATATTTTTATCAAAAACCTGTCACAACGTGCAATTGAATACTTAGCAAATAACTGTTTCCTGAAAATTAGATCGGACAGGTCGAAAATCAACTTTTCATCATAAAACACGCAAAAATGTCGTTTCGGTCGATTACTTTGGACAAATCACCTAAGCGCCAACAGTATTACCGTAATTAAAGTTCATTCGGAAGGTGGCGATATCATAGATACCTAATATTGTCGGGATCCATCATACCCCAAGGGTCCATCTAGCCCCGACTTCCCCTATGGTTGGAGAGATAGATGGATGGATGGATGGATGGATGGACGGACGGATGGGTGGGTGGATGGATGGACGGACGGATGGGTGGATGAATGAATGGGCAGACCGATGGATAGATAGGTAGATAGACAGAGAGACAGACGCACAGACAGATAGTATATATTATTTTCAGAGGCCCAACCTACCTACATGTACATTCGCGTTGTCACAGACGCCAGGCTGCCTGCATGGCCTACATGTACATGTAGGCCTATACTATTTAACACACTGACGTTTGTAAATCTCTTCAAAACGGGATCAAACTGCGCAAAATGTAAAAACAGAAACAATGCGGTGACCCGGAATGAACTTCGGATGGCACTGCGTCTGACGGCAATTATAGATCACTCTACCGCAGTGATTCCCAACCTGTGTGCCGCGGCACACTAGTGTGCCGCGAGAATTTTGCAGGTGTGCCGCGTAAAAATTCTAAAATGTTATTATTAATTAATAATGATCCAAAGCAAAACATCCGAAAACATCATTACTGCAACATCAAAACTTAAGTCAGTTGGTCTTAATCTCTCTCACTGTGGCAGGTTAAGATCTGCAAGGGAAATCTTGATTGTTTTCTCACGGTCATTGAATCTCAGTTAAAAAAGAAAGTTGCATCTAAAAATACTAAACACATTGATAGATCTACAACCAGCACTACAGCATTAGGCCTACTTCCCTTCCCTTGAAATCGACAGTTTTGACTGGGTATACCATGGGCGGAGTTGCGGAGTTTGGTTTCCGTTTTTAGGGGGCCTCGTTTCAATTTGCTGACTGACTACAGGGTGCATCAAAATAAAGTAATCCCCTACGGTTTTTACCCCATATCTTGGCCATACACACGAAGTTGTAAATGAAACTTTACAGTCTTAAAGGCAATTCATATTTACGTAGAATGGTAAAATTACAAAACAATTTTTCAAACAGAACAAAAGTTATATCCTAGGCTACCCCTTATATGGAGGCCACCCACCGTTTTTTGACGACTTAAAGGCAAAACGTAACAAAAAGAAATAAAAACGCGATTTCTTTTCTCATCTCAAATATAATTGTTATCAAATAGCCTTCATATTGCCAGATGATCATTATTATTACTATTTAAAAAGGAAACGGGGTACCATCGTAGCTGCATGTCACTGAGAAGTCACTTCTATAGCAAGATGACAATCAAATTGGTAAATAAGGAATCTGTCAGATTAATCAACAGGTCCATCAAGAACTTTGCAAAGAGACTCAAAAGAAGTTTTGGCACCTGTGGTGGGCACATTGAACACATATTGTGAAGCACTACCAAGTTCATTTGACAACAGTTATTTGAGAAGAGACTTGATAAAATCGTGTTGTTCTTACTTTTTGTTGCATTTCGTTTTTGAATCGTCAAAAACGGTGGGTAGCCTCGCTAAAAGTGGCATAACTTTTGTCCTGCTAAAAATATTTTGCTGAAATCTGGCCATCATGTGTAAAAATGAATTGTCTTTAAACCTGTAAAGTTTCATTTTGAAATTCTTACTTCTGGTCATTATATTAGCAAAAAACATAATTTTTTTGCTTTTCGTTTTTGAATCGTCAAAAAACGGTGGGTGGCCTCACTAAAAGTGATATAACTTTTGTTCTGCTTGAAATATTTTGCTGAAATTCGACCATTGTACGTAAATATGAATTGCCTTCAAGACTGTAAAGTTTCATTTAAACATTCGTATGTTTGGCAACGATATTGGCTAAAAACCGTAGGGGATTACTTTATTTTTCCGCACCCTGTAGACTCACTGGAGTAGGCTATTATTTAGATAAGAGGAACATTAAAATTAGAATAAATTATTATTGAATAATAGTGACAAATATATTTAAAAAATGATAATTATAATTAAGTGTGCCTCAAAATATTTTATTCCTTCTTAGTGTGCCGCAATTTTTTTATTCCTTCTTAGTGTGCCGCAAGCCAAAAAAGGTTGGGAATCACTGCTCTACCGGTACGTTACATGTTCTGGTTTTAATTAATACTATACTGCTTGACCGAGATTTGTCTGGAAGAGCTTAAGAGTAGAGCGTCCTGAAGAAGCACTATGTTGAAGAATTGTTTTGATGATAATGATGATTATGACGACCACGACGATGACGATGATCGATGATTATGATTATGATGATGATGATGATGATGATGATGATGATGATGATGATGATGATGATGATGATGATGATGATGATGATGATGATGATGATGATGATGATGATGATGATGATGATGATGATGATGATGATGATGATGATGATGATGATGATGATGATGATGATGATGATGATGATGATGATGATGATGATGATGATGATGATGATGATGATGATGATGACGATGACGATGACGATGACGATGACGACGACGACGACGACGACGACGACGACGATGACGATGACGATGACGATGACGATGATGATGATGAAATCAAATCTCAAATTCAAATCTCCAATCTAAAGTCCATACCTAAAAATAATCTCAAATCCAAATACCATGACTTCACCATTCAAATCATAAGCTATTATATTATCTTGCGGACAGAATGAATTTGAGAACAGTGTACAATAATATGATTATAACAAAAGATTGTTCCCAAAGACTCTGAGAAGCGTAAAAACTGGATCTCGGATGACACTTTCGCGCTTATCAAGAGGAAGCGCGAAGCCAAGACGAAGTCACCGGTGGAATATAAGACTTTGAGAGGAGAAGTGCAAAGAAGACTGAGGGAAGACAAACAAGCCGAACTTGATGCGCTCTGCTGCGAACTGGAAGAAAATGCAAAGCGTGGAAACTGCAGACCGGTTTACAAGACAGTCAAAAGTCTCACCAGATCGTTTCAGGCGCGTAAAATAGCTATCAAGGACGTCTCTGGAAAGAAGTTAGTTGATCCGGTGAAGGTTAATGAACGTTGGAAGGAATATTGTGAAGGACTTTACACAGGCAATGAAGACGAGATAACGTTCGAAATTACGGAAAGAGAACCGCCTCCATTGCGAGAAGAAATCAAACGCGCTTTGCTTAAAGCCTCTTTGCACAAAGCCTCGGGACCGGACGGAGTCGCCACCGAGCTTCTCAGATTTGGTGGTGATATGACTCTTACCATGCTACATAAGATTTGTACTGATGTATGGATATCAGGAGTCTGGCCCGACGATTGGACGCAATCAGTTTTTATCCCTTTACCGAAAAAGGGGGATCCGCTCTGTTGTGAGAACTACAGGACCATCGCGCTAGTTTCGCACGCCAGCAAATTTCTCCTAAGGGTCATCCTGGAGCGCATTCAAACTAAACTTGACAATGAACTGGCTCCTGAGCAGGCCGGTTTCAGACCCAATCGAGGCACTCGCGATCAGATTACGAACCTCCGGATCATCATAGAAAAGGCAAATGAGAGAAGTCAGAATCTCTACTTTTGCTTCATAGATTTTACGAAAGCGTTCGACATGGTGCAACACGGTCAGCTGTGGTTGTCCATGCTGGACATGGGGTTTCCCCCACAACTTGTCCAGCTATTGATGAACCTATACAAACAGCAACGAGCAGCTGTTAGGACAGATAATATCACCTCTAACTGGTTCCGCGTTAAGAAAGGCGTTCGGCAAGGTTGTAACATCTCGCCTTGCCTATTTAACATCCTGGCGGAACAGGTAATGCGCAAGGCGCTTGACGGGTTCAGAGGGGGCTTCAGAATTGGAGGTAGGACCATCAGCAATCTTAGATACGCGGATGACATACTCTTGATCGCTACATCACCAGAGGAACTCCAGGAGCTCGTCAATCGTGTCGAATCCGCTGCCAAGGAGTACGGTTTAAAGATAAATGTTTCAAAGACGAAGGTTATGACCAATACCGATAGAATCCTCAGGATTTTTGTCGCGGACAGTGAACTCAAACAAGTGGATAACTTCACATATCTAGGCAGCAAAATCTCAAGCGATGCAAAGTGCTCAGTCGATATTAAGTCCAGGCTGGCCATGGGTATGGCGGTCATGGTGAAGCTTACGAAGGTCTGGAAAAACAAGTCCATTAGTACTCAAACCAAGCTTCGTTTGATGAAATCCTTGGTCTGGTCAGTTGCAACCTATGGTTGCGAATCTTGGGTGCTTAAAAAGGCGGAGGAAAAGCAGATACAGAGTTTCGAGAACAAATGTACCCGTAAGCTTTTGCGCATTTCTTGGACGCTCAAACTTACCACAGAGCAGGTTTATCGGCTTGCCGGAACTTCACCAGAGCTCTTGGGTTCCATCAAGGCTCGCAAACTCTCCTATTTCGGTCATATCATCAGGATTCCCCAGGATTGCGTGGAAAAAGCCATTATGCTGGGTCACGTGGAAGGTTGTCGACGCAAGGGTAGACCGCGCATTAGCTGGATTGACAACATTCTTGCTTGGTCCCGTCTTTCCGGATCCAATCTTCTCGCCGCTGCACGCGATAGGAGGCAGTGGAGAGCTGTAGTCCATGCATGCGACCAACCGTCGCGCAGCGACGTCGGTGATTGACATGACATGACATGTACAATAATCGGCTCAAAGCTCAATCATATCAACCGCACGATGTAGGATTTCGAACATCGCTGGATTGTCACTGCAAAAACACATGTATTTATAGGCGTACTGCACTTTTATTATTTATTATTAATAGTTTACGTACGCATGGGTATTAGGTAAGGCATCCTCTTTAAAAACGATCTCCTCGTAAGGATGTCCGCTCTAGGGATAATTCGATCGTGAATTCTTGGCCTTCTAGAACAATGCTGCAGCCTCAACGGAGGAAGGAATGGGTTCGACATAATAATAATAATTTATTATATCCTTGGTCAAGCAGGAGAGCTCCGTACGCCGTTCTACCAAGCCCCTCGATGGAAGGTATACCGTAATAGTTCTCAGGAAAACAGTACAGTCTGACCAAACGGTTCAAAATGGCCACGTTCTAGCTGCCCCGCAATCCCCATCATTTCGGGGCCGCGGATGACGGCCACCGTGGTCATTTTTACAACGTCATGAAAACTTGGACCTTTATAATAGACCACTAGTGTGTCGCGAACAGACCGGCGGTGTGTCGCGTAAATATGGTGTATCGTTGGTGTGTCGCGAAGGAATGGTTTGTCGCGAATTCTCACAGCACTCACCCGTCGTTCCTGCGTTACACATAGGGCTTAAAGTGTGGCAGGACGAGCATGGACGGCGTCCATGCACTTATTTGAAAATCTGAGCGCCGTCCTGCCACTTATTGGCCAGAACAGCCTGGAAAGGTAGGCTACTGTGGGCGCCCAGGCACTTATTTTTCCACACTTTTAAGCACGGATTAGCCTACACACAGCCTCGCTTACTTCAGCAGTTTGGCGGGCGTAGGCCTATAAATTACACGCCGTGAGAATTCGTAGTGTTCTATATCTATTCGATTTAATCGCAATCTGGAGCGGCCACAATTTTTTGTATTGTAGGCCACAATCCCTAGTAGTGTAAATATAGGGCTGACAGAACCTCTGTATAATATAGGGCTGACGGAACCTCTGTATAATATAGGGCTGACGGAACCTCTGTATAATATAGGGCTGACGGAACCTCTGTATAATATAGGGCTGACGGAACCTCTGTATAATATAGGGCTGACGGAACCTCTGTATAATATAGGGCTGACGGAACCTCTGTATAATATAGGGCTGACGGAACCTCTGTATAATATAGGGCTGACGGAACCTCTGTATAATATAGGGCTGACAGAACGTATGACTAATTGGTGTATAGTATTTCAACCCCTCCCCTCCCACCCTCCCCACCCCTCCCACCCCTCCCCACCCCACCCTCCCCTCCCCACCCCACCCCTTCTTTGTGCAGCAGCAGCAGCATGCGCTTAGTAATCATATACCCATAGAAGACATTTTCACATACCCATCAGTATTGAGCAATGGTGGAATTTCCCCAGCCCCATCATTACAACACTAGACATGGGCACTTATGCAATGTCACCATACCCACACACACACACACACACACACACACACACACACACACACACACACACACACACACACACACACACACGCACACACATACACATACACAATATATATTTTATAGAGTATTATAAGTGGCATACGGCATCATAAACAGTCATTACATATTCTGACCTTCTACTAAAGAGCTGCACCATTCAATATGTGTCCAAAAATTAGTAAATGCGAAATGGATGTGTGTGGAAATTACAAATGCGAATGCATAATGTGTCAAAGCGAAGATGAGGAAAGTGTTCAAAGTGATGACGAAGGCGCTGTAAAGTACTGTACTATGAAACTTAAAGCGGAGAACGAAAAGCTAAAGAAATCTGTGATTTGCAAGGTCTGTAAGGAAAGACAAGTGCAAATATTATCTCTTCCTTGTGCGCATGTGAATATGTGCGACCCTTGTGCAGACATTGCCACACACTGCCCCTCGTGCGGAGAGCGTATTCTTGGGACAGTTAGAATATATATGGTATAAAAAGCAGAGAGCGCTGAAAAAGACATTTACTTTTCGCTATGGATCCGACATTGCAGCATCCATTCTCTGCTATAATCAGTGGCCCCAGCGGATGTGGAAAGACAAACTTCACTTTACGTTTTATTGATCATTTAGACTACGTGGTCAAACCTACTATAGAAAAAATTATATGGTGTTATGGAATCTATCAAGAAATATTCGACAAATATCCACAAGTTCAATTTCATGAAGGCCTGCCCGACTTGAGTATTTTCGACGGCAAGCAGAAGACTCTACTTATTTTAGACGACCTTATGAGCGAAACGGACGAGAGGGTTTCGAAATTATTCACAAAGATTAGCCATCACATGAATGTTTCTATACTATACCTGACGCAGAACCTTTTTTACAGCGGCAAGCATACAAGGACCATCAGTCTGAATGCACATTATTTTGTTCTTTTCAAAAACGTTAGAGACAGCACCCAGGTTGCTATACTTGCTAGACAGATGTTTCCTGGCAAGAGCAATTTCATGATAGAAGCATTCCACGATGCGACCATGACGCCTTTCGGGTATCTTTTGATTGACCTGAAACCAGACACTGACGAACGTTGTCGGCTGAGGACAAATATTTTTCCGGGCGAGACGCATTATGTCTATGTAAGGAAATGAATATAAACTCCAACACGACCATTATCTCTCATTCGTTCAAAATGTCTGCTCCCATTGAAGAGAAGTTTGAGAAACTCAGACTGCTTAAAGAGGCCTCGCCTAAAGTAAGGAAACAGATTTTGAAAGACTGTAATTCTTCTCTCCTTTGCTGTATTTGCGAGTGTGCGATCAACATTTTAAAAGGCACTGTACCTTTGAAAGAGGCTCAGAAGAAACGTCTCGCTCGATTCAAACACAAGTTGAGAAAACTTGCATCTAAAAAGACTCGACAAAAAATCAAAAAGCGTATAGTGCAGACTGGAGGATTCATAGGAGCTTTACTTACGCCTGTGCTTTCTTTTCTTGGTACATTGCTAAGTAATAAAATATAGTATGGAACATACGAAGAAGATGGTTTTGGTAGAGCCTAGACAGATTGAAAAGTGGAAAGAAACAATGTTGGATAAAACCTTGTCGAGATTGGATACACAGATGTACGATATTCTGCATAGAAATATTGCAGACGATGATAAAGCCAAACTATATACAAACAGTTTGAGTCGTTACTTGCACATTGACAAACCCACCAAAGTTACCAAGTTCGAAATCAAAGAAGATGCAGCGACAGCGGAGGCGGCGGCGGCGGCGGCGGCGGCGGCGGCGGACGGCACTACGGACTCTGCCAAATCTAGCAGCAGCAGCAGCAGCAGCATAGAGACGCAAGTATTGGAAACGGTACCAAAGAAATGGAAAACTCAAGCTGCTAGACTCTTGTCGCACATGAAGAACAACCCCGATGTGTCTTGGACGTCTAAAGGTGAACTTATTTTGAAAGATGCAACTATTCCCAAGACGCACATGGTCGACTTGGTGAACGATCTGATGAGAAAACGCACGACGGCCTCCCCACCAGCCGGATGGCGCCTTTTGGCCGAAGCGTTGAAAGACTCAAACATACCTCGCGAGCTCATAGGAAATCAGGAACGTTGGACGTATATTAATAATCCCAACGAAGAATCGTCATCAGTCACACCGAAGAGCAGTCGCGGAAAACAGCAAAGTCTGGCGAGTTGGGTAACTTACTGATTGGCGAATATCGATGGAGACGTACTTCGATCCAAAGGTTCCTGGGAGCTTTGCAGGCGTGTCGTCATTTCAAAGACATCTTAATGGACAATTTAAAAATAAAGACGTTAAGAATTGGCTAATCAAACAAGACACATATACGTTACATAAACCTGTTAGACTGAACTTTAGGCGGCGAAAGACGTTCTCTGTAGGCGCTCATGACTTGTGGCAGGCCGACTTGGCCGATCTTTCAGCCTTGTCCAAACATAATGATAAAAATAAATATCTTTTAACATGTATCGATGTTTTGTCTAAATATGCATGGGTCCTTCCGCTTAAGTCAAAGGCCGGTGCGGATCTGGTCGAGGCTTTTTCCTCCATTCTTGCACACAAACAGCCGGCCAATCTGCAGACTGACAAGGGGACAGAGTTTCTTAATAAACCATTTCAATCCCTCTTACGTAAAAATTCCATTCGTTTTTACACGTCTGAAAATAGCGACATAAAGGCCTCTGTGGTAGAAAGGTTTAATCGTACACTTAAGACGAAGATGTGGAAATACTTTACTTACAAGAATACGTATAGGTACATATATATTTTGCAAGATCTCGTACATGCATACAATCACACGTACCATAGAAGTATAGGCATGGCTCCCATTGAGGTGACTAAGGAAAACGAAGGTATTATTGTAAAACGTTTGTACGGTGAAAAGAAGCGCCCAACCAATTGGAAATACGAAGTCGACGACAAGGTCAGAATAGTAAAGGCGAGGATAGCTTTCCAAAAGGGGTATTTACCAAGTTGGTCAACTGAAATTTTTAAAATTATAAGACGGGTGCCTACCGATCCAGTAACGTACGAATTGGAAGATTTGCAGGGTGAAAAAATAAAGGGGAAATTCTACGAATTTGAGTTGCAAAGAATTTTAAAGGAAGATGATGTTTACAAAATAGACAAAATTTTGAAAAGTCGTAAACGGCGTGGTAAGACTGAATATTTTGTAAGGTGGAAAGGGTACGACAACAAATTCAACTCTTGGACTCAGGATATATTCAAAGTATAGCAGCGTTTTCTTACAGTCTGACAGAGCACACACACACGCATGCAAGTAGTAACGACAATGTCGCACTTCTATCTCACCTTACCAAGCAACTCGTCAATGACACATTTCCCCGACAATACTACTGCGCACTTTACAACGAAATTGGAAAATGCCATTTCCCTTTCTGGTCGATGGGAAGTTTCTTTGATAGAGCTGCAATACCCACACACGTGGTACAATGTGCAAAGCGGGCAGGGCGACTTTATGTATAACCATATTCCTAAAAGAACAAATCCCAAAGATGAGTGGTATTCTATACAAGAATTGTGTAATGTCCCTGCCGGCTATTACGAAAGCTTGGAGGATATAGTTCATACAGTGAACGCGAAAATAGAGGCTGTAGCCAAATTGCATTCGCTCGTCCGACACCCAAAATTTGAATACGACAAAGTAACGAAAAGACTCACGGGTAAAATAAATCTCGCTACAAGCGTAGGGTTCTCTTCACATCTGCGCAATATTTTTGGCATAGAAGAAAATCAGAAAGTTATAGAAAATTTCGATTACGGTCGTTATGTATACGAAGGTCGATACGAAGATTATATCAAAGCATGGGACGAGTTGCCTGACAAGGAATGGATTTCCGAGAAGGCCTGCAATATAAATCCAGAATTCTCATACATGTACCTGTATTGTAATATTTTGGAATCTGTAGCGCTTGGCGATGCGAAAGCCCCTTTGCTACGCGTAGTTAACATAGGTGGCAAAAGCGGTGATAGCGTGCATGTCATGTACAAAAATGCAATATACGTACCGATTCAGCAAAAGTCTTTTGACGCTATAGAAATATATATGAGAGGTGACAATGACAAGCCTATACCATTTGAGCATGGGAAGTCGTTCGTTATACTTCATTTCAGACAGTGTGGCAACATATAAAAATGGCACATTTCTATCTCACCCTTCCAAGTAACAGTTCAATGCAATTCTATTCACAAAATACCGTAACAAATTTTATCACAAGATTGGAGAATTCCATTTCTCTAAGCGGTGACTGGGAGGTCGGACTTGTGGAGATTCAATATCCTCATACGTGGACCAATTTAGATAGAAACGACAGTAGAATATCGTATACGCATGAAGAGATTTCGGAAAATGGCGACATACTGCCAGGGACCATGCATAGAACGACCCGTCTGCCTGCTGGATATTACGAAACTGCACAAAATCTTATCGATTCTATAAACAAATTTATAAGTCTTGTTGCGAACGAGCTTGACATGTCTGAATTTCCAAAGTTTAGCTACGACCCTGTAACGAAGCGACTCAACGGCGATGTGAACAGGGGTGCGAGCGTACAGTTTTCACCCGTCATCTGTTCAATGTTGGGCGTTGCTGCGCGTCAGAATCCCATTCTCAATTACGACGAAGACGAGGATTACGTTTTTGAATTCATGGGTGCTAATGCATGTGATGTAAATCGTGGATTTTCTTCGCTTTACGTATATTGCAACGTGTTGGAGCAAGTGCCGGTGGGTGACACAAAGGCTCCGCTGCTCAGAATCGTAAACGTTAGTGGAAAAAGCGGTGAGAGCGTGCGTACGACTTACGAAAAGCCCATCTATGTACCATTGCAGCAGAAGACTTTCGACTCTATCGAGATCAATATAAGGACGGACACGGGCGATCCAGTTCCATTCGAAAGCGGAAAGTGTATAGTGACGTTGCATTTCAGACATTGCAAGATACCATACCTTTTACAATGAAAAAGCCATTCTGCTGCGATGCAAGCCGATTGGCCTACGAAGATTACTATTTGCAACAGAGTGGAAATGGCATGTCTGTTTTTCAGGGCGCGCGCCTTCAACGTGGCCATGGTTTGGGCAGTTTTCTTAGCGGCCTCTTTAGAAATGCCTGGCCACTTATACAGACTGGCGCTAAAGCACTTGGCAAGCAGGTCTTGAGAACAGGGCTTCAGATTGCCAACGATGTCGCCGACGGCGACCAGTTCATGGATGCCGCCAAGCGACGCTTGCCAGAAGGTATAAAGGCATTTACAAGTTCGTCCGATCTCAATACTCAAAGTGGCAGCGGACGAAAAAGACGTAAGCGTTCTCTGAGAAAAAATAAGAAAAGAATCAAGGAAGATATATTTGGTATAGTTTAACATGGCATTCGTTCACCCTCAGTCTTGCGAATGTGCAAAGAGCGAACTTGACCTTTTTAGCGTACCTGCTACACAGACAAGTATAGAAGCTGGTTCGTACGTTGAATATAACCCAATAGCAACCATTTCCCAGGGAACGCCAATAGAATTTAGCATAACAGGCGCCGGTCAAGATTACCTAGACCTGTCGAATACACAGCTGTACGTCAGAGCTTCAATAGTTAGAGCGAACAACGAAGCTGCAGACGCTGGTGATCATGTCGGACCTGTCAATCTGTTCCTACATAGCCTTTTTTCGGAGGTGGACATAACTTTAAACGACACATTGGTCACAGCATCAAACAACACATATGCATACCGCAGCTATTTGGAAACACTACTCAGCTACGGCTCTTCAAGCAAAAATTCTCAACTCACCTCTGCATTATTCTACAAAGATACCGCCAGTCGATTCGAAGAAGGCAATCCACACGACGATGCAGGCAGGAACGTTGGATTTAAGAAGCGCAGCGCTCTTACCGACGAAGGCCGCATTGTCGATATGTTGGGCGGAATTCACAGCGATCTCTTCTTCCAAGAGCGATTCTTACCAAACGACATTAATATAAAAATTCGGTTCGTCCGTAATAAGGACGCATTCTGTCTTATGTCCTCGGCGGCGGGTGCTGCATACAAAGTAAAAATACTAGAGTGCAAATTGTATGTTAGAAAAGTCAGATTGAGTCCGTCGGTCTTCCTTGCTCATGCCAAGGCTCTAGAGATTGGAAATCTGAAGTTTCCCATTCGCAGGGTTGTTTGCAAGACTTTTACAGTACCTAGAGGAAATTTGGATGTGACCCAGGAATGTTTGTTCTCGGGCCAGCTGCCTACGCGCATAGTATTCGGATGCGTTGACAACGACGCATTCAACGGCACGTACACGAAAAGTCCATACAATTTTAAACATATGAATTTGTCTCAGCTAAAAGTATACCTGGACGGTCAGCAGCAAAGTATAAAACCCTTGGAAACTAATTTTACAACTGGTCAGTTTGTGAATGCCTATGCTTCGCTCTTTATGGGCACTGGTAAATGGCAGAGAAACGACGATAACGACATAAGCAGAGAAGACTATGCCAATGGGTATTGCCTGTACGCATTCGATTTAACTCCAGACCTGGCCGAAGGTGACCATTTCAACTTGCTCAAATCGGGGAACGTTCGTGTGGATATGAAATTTTCGCAGGCTTTGGATGCTACCATAAACGTGATCGCCTTTGCCGAATTTGAAAATATCCTTGAGATTGATAGATCTCGCAACGTCATTTTCGATTACAACAATTAAGAAAGATGGATGGTATTACGATAGAAAATATACTACAAAGAGATTCAAGATGTTCACCCATTTTCGTTGGAGTCTTTGCATGCAATCGTCTTCCCAAGTGGCTTAATACAGAAAGACCTTCTCTTCTCGTCTGCAATACAGACACATATGGCCGCCCTGGAATACACTGGATTGTGCTCTACATCGAAAGCCCAAATTATGGCGAATTCTTCGACTCTTTAGGCAGACCGCCAGACGCGCACTTCAGAACTTTTTTACACAAATATTGTTCGCGTTGGACATATACGGACAAACAAATACAAAGTGTTGCCAGTCGTTTCTGTGGACATTACTGTATTTTTTATTCGCTTCATATAGCTAGAGGTTATAATATAAATGCCATTTGCAACAAGTTCAGCAGTGACACTGGCTTAAATGATTACCTTGTGCATTCGTTCTTTCATAAAGTTAATAAATAAATGTGTTTCAATGAAAAAGTCTTGCGTTCTTTCATTCATATATAATATATTGTGTGTGTGTGTGTGTGTGTGTGTGTGTGTGTGTGTGTGTGTGTGGGTATGTTGACATTGCATAAGTGCCCATGTCTAGTGTTGTAATGATGGGGCTGGGGAAATTCCACCATTGCTCAATACTGATGGGTATGTGAAAATGTCTTCTATGGGTATATGATTACTAAGCGCATGCTGCTGCTGCTGCACAAAGAAGGGGTGGGGAGGGGAGGGGAGGGAGGGGTGGGGAGGGAGGGGTGGGGTGGGTGGGAGGGGAGGGGTTGAAATACTATACACCAATTAGTCATACGTTCTGTCAGCCCTATATTATACAGAGGTTCCGTCAGCCCTATATTATACAGAGGTTCCGTCAGCCCTATATTATACAGAGGTTCCGTCAGCCCTATATTATACAGAGGTTCCGTCAGCCCTATATTATACAGAGGTTCTGTCAGCCCTATATTTACACTACTATCCCTATATAGGCCTACGTAACATATTTTGCGAATGACACCACGGAAATGTACCCTCTCAGCCTACAATAAAAACACGTTAGCGAAAGCGACGAATAAGCTGTTAGGCTACCCGATGCTGTAACATTCGAAAAAGGTGAAGAAAAATTATATTTAAGAGACGGAAATTTTGCAGATGATGCAGAAAAGTTCCAATCAGCCCGTAAACAACCATACTAAACAGGAGTGGACAAAGTCCAGGGTCCCAAGGTCCCAATGCCCCGAACCCCTTTTAGCTAAAAAATATTCTGTACTTTTCCAGTTTGCCATGACAATAATTGGACTTTTGAAGTACAGCGTTTACATGTAGTTTCGGCAGTGTTTAGCTGTCTTTATCCCGTATGTGTCGCGACACACAGGTTGAGAACCTCAGCACTAACAGGTAAAATAATGTCGTCAGCGTTTTTAATTTAGCCTAGGTCAAGTGATTTCGGAAACGTACTGTCTTAAATTTCGAAATGACCGTTAGGACGTTCTATGGACCCAGATCAGATCCCTGAACAATGCTAGCGTTGATGTCACCCTTGAAGTGGCTTCATAAATTATTGTCCAGATAGTGCAGGCAATCTCGCTCAAATGGGGGATTTTGGATATGTTATTCAGCACAAGATTCTGAGCAGGAAACCCTTTCAAAAACCTTCTGATGCAATTTTGCACATGTCAAACTGTAAATAGCCTGGACTAAGAGGAATATTATCCTAAAAAAACACTGGGAAGAAGTACGAGGGAGAGAATAAAAACCGAACCCCTCGAATGGATCTATATAATCCTGCCTGCATAAGATTTAACGAACAGCTTATAAATGAAGGCCTACAGTAACTGTGAAAATATGTTAGCTACAACGTGGTAGCCTATATGCTTGTCTCAATGTTCCCGTGAGAATGAGAAAATTGACGACTGAGCAGTAAACACAACTTACACAAGCCAGATATTTTCAGATGACGCTGGTAATATGCAGTCCGAGAAAGATATTGTCTACCCCTCAACTAGATGCTATCATACTATTTTACTCTGGATTAGTATTTATTAAGTTGCATTGTGAATACACAATATATAATTATATTGAGAAATAGCAATGTCTTCATGCATAATTTGTGGTTACATAGAGTCGGTTTCGGGTCTAGGACAATACCCCCCCGGACAAAACCCCCCGGACAAAACCCCCCGGACAAAACCCCCCCGGACAAAACCCCCCCGGTATAAAACCCCCCCGGACAAAACCCCCCCACTCACATGCAAACATACATACATACATACATATATATATACACATACATACATACATACATGCATACATACATACATACATACATACATACATACATACATACATACATACATACATACATACATGCATACATGCATACATGCATACATACATATACATACGTACGCACATACTCGCATATGTACATACATGCATATACACACATGCATACATACAGACATCCACACATATTTATATATATACACACGCATACGTAGATAGTATACATATATACAATTATACATGCATGCATATATACACATAATACATGCATATATACATGCGCACATATATGCATACATACGTACATATATACATTACATACGTACATATACACATACAAACATACACACATACATACATACATGCATGCATACATACAAACTTCAATAGAATTATATACATGATGAACAAATAATTGTCAAATATGTGTGTATTCATGCATGAATGTTTGTGTGCATAATTGTATGTTGTATGTATGTATGTATGCACGTGTGTATGTATGTATGTATGTATGTATGTTTGCATGTGAGTGGGGGGGTTTTGTCCGGGGGGGTTTTATACCGGGGGGGTTTTGTCCGGGGGGGTTTTGTCCGGGGGGTTTTGTCCGGGGGGTATTGTCCGGGGGGGTATTGTCCTGTTCCCGTCGGTTTCCTAACCTCTCTGCAACAACTATTAAAGCTGTTGCTCTTCAAATACTAACGTGAAAATCAGCGACAAAAGAGATTAATCATGAAATCATTTCACAGAGGTCCCTGGTGGTCATTGAGTAGACTGAGCAATATGCGTCTTGGTGGAATGCAGAAATCCTCCCTGCAATGCTGCACGGTTCTATTATCAACCAATAGTGCGTCCGTCTGTTGCCACTTGAAGGTCACTTTGGCTTCGGCCATGACCTGCTTTAAAACTTCTAGTGTATCATCGCTGATGCTGTCCCCGGTCGGAAATATCGCTGCTGACGCGGTGTAGTTGCGCTCGCGTTGCTTAACAACGGCAAACGAGAAGATTGTGTTGAACCACATCTTCTTTCCAGTTCTATTATCAACGCGAATAGCTGGAAGTGTTTCAGTTATATATTTAAAAGATCCATCTTCCATCCACTCGAAATCGTAGCACAAAGACTTTGCTCTCTTCTCTGCTTCTTCCCTGCTAGAGGCGGAGAACATCGACTGCCAGCCACGTCCATATGGATGGCTAGGGTCGTTTCCATTCGATGCAATCCTGTAGTAGCGCTGTCCCTCCTTCTCGAGTCGGCTGACGAAATCAGGGACTCGTTCTGCCATCTTGCGGTAGATGATGTTTGAAAGGGCCACTGGCGTGTTGCCTCCTTGCTTTGCTGGAATGTCGCAGTAGAAGAAGAGAATCAGTGGGTGATCTTTTACATGTCCCATCTCGTGATGAAGTGGAGTCACACTTCCAGGCGGCAATTCAAAGGTCGTGTATACATTTCCCACCACGTGATCTCTTACACCTATTGCACAGACGTTGGTGAACGGATCGTAGTCGTAGGCCTTGATGAATTCGTCAAAGTCCTTTGGAGTGTCAAAGGGAAATCCGCGGTAGAGTATAGCCCCATACTTGAGGAGAAGACTCTCGATGTCCTTGATGTTCTTCTTCACCCAGTCGTTCCAGAACTGGACGTCCTTGTCTTTGAAGTCATCGGTTGGACTCAGTATTAACGGAAATGATAAACCGTCAAAGACTTTCTGTTCCTTGATGTTCACAGATTGAACCCCTTCGGGCAATTCAGGAACGTCCCATTCAATTGGCATTGTTGATTGATTTCACGACGCTATATAAAATAAGTATAATTACGACAAGGCCTGGTATGACAATCAATCAAGCAAGCAAACAAGCAATCAGTCGTTCAGTCAATTGATTAATTGACCTCCAATCAAATAACGCATCAACGTGAAATGATGATTATAATTGGAATTGATGCGAAAATGACTGTGACGATTATTTGGTGAATTCAAGTTATACTGTAACTGGGACGTCTAGGCCCTCACCTTGTGTACCTCATTCCATAGCTGATAACAGAATCGTGGGACTAAACTGCTTAGAATGCAAAGCGCCACGATTTTCACAGCATATTTTGCTCTTCATCGCTCAGCAGTCTCACGCTGGTGAAGTTATTAAATAACTATAGTTATTAAATAACTTTTGATTAAATTTTATTCGATGATGTAGGCTAGACAGCATCCAGATTGCTTAATGCAATTTAGGAAAGCAAGTAAAATAATATGTTTCGGTTTTGTACTCTGGTGCCTAATGTTTTATATTTTTTCAGTCATGGGACAATGATTATTCAGGGGACACGGTGATGTAGCGTAAGTACTGTTCATCATGACTGAAGGGTCGCAGGTTCGAATCTGCCTCAAGCCACTATTTAGCGACCTCGGCCAGAGGCCCGGGATATCTCTCTTCAGTTCCATGGGCGGAGACTTAGGGAGAACAAGGGGACGGTCCCCCTCAACGTTTGTGGTGAGAGAACCGTCTATGCATTTGTCCCTCCCCCAACACCTGCGTTAAGACACGCATGTGGTTAGGCCTAATTGGAGAAAATGCTGATAACGTTATAAGAGATTTCCAACCAAATGGCCGAATGACTAAAAAAGTTAATCAGCTACTTTGGCAGGGAAAATGGCATGTATTCAGGAAATTTCGACTAAACGACTAAAGGGTCCTAAGAAAATTTCGTCGATGAAAATGGAAAATTTCGTCGGCGACTCGGGCGGTCGCCCAATATGTCGCTCTTCGCCGATCGTCTATCGGACACTCGTTCATTCCACCCCCAACTTCTATACCAAGTCTCCGCCCATGATCAGTCCTGTCTAGTCTCGGTCAGAGCATTACTGAACAGAATTCTGCCAAAATCCACCCTTCAGACCTATGAAGTTTATTACGCAACACTTACCGACGTCTTAGTTGCAACCGAAAGCGATACGACAGGCAAATTAAAACTGACGTTTTTATATACACAATTGCGTACCGCGAGAAAACAATAGTGTTGTCCCAGAGTCCGAAGTACAAGTTAAAAACACTTAAGTATACCCCCCAGCGAAACGTCTTGTTATTTGTCAGTTACAATTCCCAAGCTCTCGTTATCTGACTTCTGTTCTAGAAAACTCACTCGAGACTGTAATACCGGGTATTGTAGAAGGTCACTAGAGAAAACTGACAAAATGTATTTAGATAGATCGATGCATAGACAGATTGATAAATATTATAGGCGAATGGGCGAATGAGTGTGTGGGTGGGTGGGTAGCTTGATAGGTAGATAGACAAACAGATTGATAGATAGACAGACGCACCGAGATAATACTATATATGATAAGTTGATTTAGTGTTGGTAGATCTAAGCTATTAAAAAATAGGCCTATATGACATATATATATATATATATATATACATAGTTCTCTGCCCGAAGGCTGGTTCATTGGCTTTAAGCCCCAGGGGATAAAATGAGTGAGGTGGTTTCCCGTTGCCTTCCCTACAGACAATGATGGGTAAACAACTTGCCCAAGGTCGCACCGCAGGAGCTTGCGCCCCTGCATCCCACACGTGCTAGCCCGAGATATCTAAATCTCTGAATGTCAACTCCCAGCCCGGGGCTTGAACCGCAGTCCGTTGCAACCAACAGACGTATGCCGCTCTCGCTTACCGGTGTAGCTAACTAGGCCAATATATTATATGCACTGATAAATGAAAGAGTTTGGTATAAAATTAAATTATTGTGCATAAAATCTTAAATTGCTTATTTAGATATAATTCGAAAATTATTCGTACGGCTTTCGATAGCTTCGTTTGGTACTAATTTCTTCATCAATAGTTTTGTGAAAGATTTCTATTTGCAGCACAGTGGCCAATATTGAATACTTCTCGATATTTACTTATTATTTGGTTGCCATTGAGTGAACGGTTACCGGGTTCAGCCATCAATAATATTCAAGAAAAATCATTTCGTCAGTATTTTGTCATAATGGATGAAATGGTCTATTACACTGCTCGTCTAAAGCGTTTCAATCGACCCAGTAGTTGAAGCAATTATAGTTTAAATTTGTCATTCGTCCTTTGAACGGTTGCTACGTGATTGCTACCAAGCCATGTGGCTTTCGTTCTCTAATTGACACTCAGGCCTATTATACGGTTTGGGTTTCGTTTCTAAAAATGACACACCCTCGCAGTTTTTCTTTAGAGGACCTTTGAATGTTCAACGAGCGTAACTTAACAATCACTGGTTCAAAGTTCATGATGCAGGTCCTAACTATGATCCCACTCCCTATAATTGTTATTGTCTACAGCAGATTTCCATTGTTGCATTTGCATCGGGTCATCATTAGATAAAATTAATCCCAGCCAGCATTAAAAATGGGAATCGACCACAGTGTCGTGCCGCAACGTTTGATAATACTATTATTTATTTCTCGACTTAGCAAAAGTTTCCATTAAGGTTGCAATCGTTGCTAAAGCCCACTCCATAACATAACATAACATAACATAACATAACATTTTTATTCGGCAACCAACACATTCATTACAGAAAGTGTAATTATACATAAGTTATGTAATATGTCGGTTCGCCCAGGAGACCCAAAAGGGGCCAAAGGTCCCGCTAGCCAGGGCCACCTGAGAGAATTGGATTAGAAATATTCAGCACGGCCGACTGGAAAATAAAGCAGCTTTATGAACAATAAATAATTATTCTTAACTAGCATACTATATACAAAACAAAAGGTGAGTTAGGAAAGTGGAATAAAGTCAGTGCAGTCACATCCATGATTCCCTTCAAATAGGTCCCTGGTGATCCTTGAATTGACTGACCAATATGCGTCTTGGTGGAGCAGTGAAAGCTTCCTTCGAATGCTGTACAGCTCGGTTATCAACCAACACGACGTCCCTTCGTTGCCACTTGAAGGACACCTTGACCTCATCCGTGACCTGCTTCAACGTTTCGATCACATCTTCGCTGATGCAATCACCGTTGGGAAAGATGACTCCTATGTTTCTATAGTCGCCTGTGTACTGCGAAATCAAGACGTACGAGAAGACTGAGTTGAACCACATCTTCTTCCCCGTTCTCTCATCAACTCGTATCGCCGGAAGTACTTCAGTGATCGTTTTCATTCCACCATCATCGAGCCACTCAAAGTCGTAACCAGTTTCCCTGGCTATTCTCTCGGCTTCTTCTTTATCAGAGGTGAAGTATGTCGACTGCCAGCTACGTCCGTATGATACGCTTGGGTTGTTCCCATCCGGGGCCACCCTTATGTAGCGCAGTCCCTCTTTCTCAAGACGGTCGACAAAATCTGGTTCTCGTTCCGCCATCTTGCGGTAGACAACGTTTGAAAGAACGATGGGAGTGTTGCCTCCTTCCGTGGCTGGGATATCGCAGTAGAAGAAGACGATGAGAGGGTAGTCGTTGAGATGCGCCATCTCGTGATGGAAGGGGATCTTGAATCCCGGAAGTGTCTCATTGGACGTGTAGACATTGCCAACCACGTTGTTCCTCACGCCTATGCCGCCGACGTTCAGGAACGGGTCGTAGCCGTAAGCCTTGGCGAATTCGTCGAACTCGCTCTGAGTGTCGAATGGAAAATCTCGGAAGAGGATTGCTCCATATTTGAGAAGTAGGTTCTCAACGGCCTTCAAGTTTTTCTTCACCCAATCATTCCAGAATTGGGCGTCACTTTCCTTGACGGCGTCTGAAGGACTCAAAATTAGCGGAAATGCTAAACCGTCGAAGAATTTCTGTTCGTCTATGTTCACCGAATTGACCTCTTCGGGAAGGTCAGGAACGTTCAACTCAGTGGACATGGTTGTTCGATTTCAAGATTCTGTTCACAATAATTAAATTAAACAATCAATATGTTAAATCAATCAATCAATTATTCAATCAATCAGTCAATTGGTTGATTTACATGTAAAGTATACGACTACTCATGTGCATGGTCATGAGGCATTGACGTGATTGGACATAGATGATCATGGCTCTTACTGCACATTATCTTTAATGAGATGTTGTAATCACAATACGCCAATTTTGTCACACCATCATGGAACCTACGTAATTAAGAATGATCACTGAGGTGAATTTGCCTAGTTACTGTGCAACAATTGTTCCTTTACTAATCCCCCTAGTCGATTAATATATAATGTCAGAGAGAGAAACTATATCTAAATTCACTTGGCTACGTATAGGCCTACAATAATTATCATGCATGTACCATTGTACCTATCACTTCCGTACGTAATACTATGTAAGCTTACCTACATGTGTGTACGAATAATTGTGTTCAAACGATAGAGATTGTGATATTGAACTTACTTTGAGTGCAAAACGAATTATATTCTTCATATATTGAGTCCAAACAAACGCTGTGGGCGGTCTTACGAATGTTTACTTGCTTTACATTAGACATTAACATGGTCCCTGCCGAGTCACGAATAGAAGAGTAAAAACATTACTGGAACGCCTTTAATAAACCCGATTGTGTTTTGTGGATGTGTTTGATTCTGGTCGTTGACTTCTGGACCATGCCAGTCTCAGCGCAGACCAACAATATGTCAAACAATGTCACCAGATAGATGGGGAGGAGGAGTGAGGGGGAAGAGGAGGAGGAAGAAGAGAAGAAGAAGGAGGAGGAGGAGAAACAGGAGGAGGAGGAGGAGGAGGAGAAGAAGAAGAAGAAGAAGAAGAAGAAGAAGAAGAAGAAGAAGAAGAGAAAGAAGAAGAAGAAGAAGAAGAATAGAAGGAGGAGGAGGAGAAAGAATAGGAAGAAGAGGAAGAAGAGGAACAGGAATAGGTGGTACGAGGGCGCGGAAGAGGGAGAGGAAGGGGAGGGAAGAGAGGGGAGGGGAGGGAAGGAGAGGGAAATAAAGACGGAGATGGAGAGAGAGAGGGAGATGGAAGCGGAGACGGAGACAGATAGGACAAGGACAGGTAGACGGAGCCGGATAGAGATATGGAGAGGGAGAAGGTGAGGGATAGGAGGAGAAAGAGGAGTAGGAAGAGTGAGAGGAGGCGGGACCCGAACACGGAGACGGAGACGGAGAGAGAAAGAGGAGGAGATGGAGACGGAGACGAAGAGGAAGAGGGAGACGGAGACG
Source organism: Lumbricus rubellus (assembly GCA_945859605.1). Classification (NCBI taxonomy): domain Eukaryota; kingdom Metazoa; phylum Annelida; class Clitellata; order Crassiclitellata; family Lumbricidae; genus Lumbricus; species Lumbricus rubellus. The sequence continues at coordinate 1,056,578 of OX243811.1, read as the reverse complement.
GAGAGGGAGATGGAGAGGAAGAGTAGTTACCCCAATTATAATCTGATTACTTCACCCTACCTACACCCAATCGTTGACCCCAAACTTATAAAGCTGCACTCTTTAAAGATAGGCAGTAGGCACGCGGCACCAGCATGGGTTATCCAACGGAAATGCAAAGCTGGTTGACAGGGAACATAGAATGGAGCTTCTAACGCGAGTTTGGATGAGGATTAGAAAAGTGGAAGGCACCAGAAATTCAACAGCGCAGTGGCTATCGAAAGGTATAGAATTGATCGACAGTAAAATTCCTAATGATCTGATGTTGAGTTTATAATTGTAGCCTATGGTTTGAAAAAACTATATACGTAATCAGAGGCAGAAAACATCGAGAATGTAGGAGCAAGGATGCTTGGAATACGCGGGATATCGAAGTCATAATTATATATGAACAATAAGCTTACAGTTACTATCTACAGGTATCTCCTTACCTTAGACCTTAGTCCTTCCACACACTTGTAGTGCATCGGGCGACACAGCTTGACACCTGTTATCTCAGTTTTTATTGATTATTCCTTGTGCAAGACGCTGCGCTAAAGAATGTGTATGATTGTGTTGCGTTAGATTAGCCGTATAGCCTATTGCACACTGTTAACCCTAGGCAGCATAACAACTTCACGGGATGTTGGACGGTGTTGACCTGGGGCAACAATCAGTGGCGTAGCAATAGGGCGTGCAACCTGTGCAGTGCACGAGGGCCCCCGGCAGTAAGGGGCCACCCGGCAGTCAGAGTCAATTTTTTGCTTTCTGAATATTCAGAACGTAATCAAGTCTAGCCTACAAGTTTCGCGTACAAACTCAAAAGTGTCATTGGTTTAGACTCTAATTCAATTTTCTCTGGTAGACTGAAGAAATTAAAAATGTTTTATAAATGTAGTCCTAAATGAGAGAAAATAATAAAATTGTGATAAGCTAATCATAGGCTAGCCTACGGTATATTAAGTTTCGAGTGTGAAATATGCAGTGTCTATATCAAAAGAGCCAGGCGCTTTTGCGCGATGCCTTTTTGTTTGAAATCGAGGGCGTTCAAGCATTGAAGGGGCCCGCCACCGAAACCCTGCACAGGGGCCCCCAAACACCTTGTTACGCCACTGGCAACAATCCGATTTTCTGCTATCGCCATCTCGCGAATGCAAATCAAATTGCAGCATAACGCCGCAAACAGAATATTTTTCTCGCGACTTACTTTATTAAAATGTTAAAGTTCATCCCCCATGATTTTTGCTCTGCAATAGGCTATTCTCCGCTATAGGGCTAAAAGATCATCGTAGATTCTAACTATTGCGCTATAAAAATTTTAGATATCCGCGCATCCTTAATGTGGCTTCTGGTGTGCGTATACAAATGTTTTCCGCATTATTTCATTCAGTGTGTTTCTAAAAAAATTAACATGGAGAAATTTCGGGTCGTTTCCCCTAAGCGGAAATTAGCACGTTTGACAGCAATCGGTTACTTGTACAATGTACATAATATACCTAGATAAAACTTGGTGAAATTTCGACCATGGCTAAAACCCTGACCAGTAGGTTACCCTATGTCCTAAGTTCTTTGGCAAACGCTAATTTCATGATATAGATATTCGGATGCTATCAATACTGCATCCGGATGAAGGACGGACTCTATCGTAATATACAAATTTCTAGTAGGCCTATTTTCCTATTTAAATAGCTAGTTATCAGTTATGATTTTTGTTTAATTGTATCTTTATAGGCTAATTAGTCTTAAAGCTTAGAGTAAAGACGGCTCAGACTACGAGACTGTGTTCAGAGTGTCCTCCTTTGGCCTCGACACTATTAGCTTGTTGACACAATCATGGCCAATAGTGACATCGATGACTATCTGATCGAACTTGTTCACCCAGGCATTAATTATTCGCCCACGGAATTCTTCGATATCTGTCATATTTTTTATGTTAATCTTCTGTTGCATCATTCTCCGAATCTTGCAGTCTCCACTCAACCGGATCCATGTCCCGCTGTTTGGTGGTCAAATATGTGGAAGTATATATGGCCTACGAAGTCTCTTTTATAGCAATTTTGTCTTCTTGACTAGACGCTATTTTCTATAAGGCTTTTTTTATATTTAGGCTACATTAAAATAACTAGGCCTAATTTATGCATAATTTTAGTTATTCATTTGTTATTAACATATTATTACCACAGCACATCCTTTAGCCAAGACACTCGGTGCTGCATAGATCTACCATAATTATTAAGAATTCAATGTGGTTAAGGGTACAATAATTAATGGTCACTGTAGTGTATGACCTTATAATTATGCACAACGTAACGATCGGCATGTAGCCTACTAATCGCTAAATTAGTCAATTCGCGCATTTCTTTGATAATATTGGTCGCGATTAAATTTTGTGATTCGGTGATAAGTAGGCTACAATTAAACGTGGAAATTATAGACATAGCCTAAAGCTTATCCTGTCAGCAAAACAAAACTCCTCCTCACTGATTAGGCTTACATACTGACTCACGTCATCTTGTAAAACAAAGTGTAAATGTTTATTGTTCTTCAAGTGATTACAAAGCACGAAACGTAGCAAAATACAATAGTCATTGACATCGTTTCTCAATCATGCCTGGCGTTGTGATCAATATTCATCGCCAAATACCACTCGCTGGATGGAACTTTCAAATAGGACCGTGGTGGTCCTTGTACAAACTGGCCATTATGCGTCTTGGTGGAACGAAGAAATCGCCTCTGGAATGCTGGACGGCCCGGTTATCAATAATGACGACATCCGTTCGTTGCCAGTTGAAGGACACTCTGACGTCATCCATGACCTGCTTCATTGTCTCAAGCACCTCAGCGCTTATCGTGTCACCGTTTGGAAAGATGGCTGCCTTTGTTACATCGCGCTCTGATACAATGGCATATGTGTAGATTGAGTTGAACCACATCTTCTTCCCAGTTCTCTTGTCGAGACGAATTGCACGAAGGATCTCCGTCAACGTTTTCATAGATCCGTCTGGTAACCACTCGAAGTCGTATCCGGATGCTTTAGCCTTCCTCTCGGCTTCCTCTCTGCTGGAGGTGAAGAACGTTGACTGCCAGCTTCGTCCAAATCCAGTGCTCGGATCGTCTCCATCTGGAGCGACCCTGGGATAGCGCACTCCCTCCTTCTCCAGGCGGCTAACGAAATCCGGTTCTCGCTCAACCATCTTGCGGTAGATTACATTTGAAAGGGCGAGTGGAGTGTCACCACCTTCTTTGGCTGGAAGGTCGCAGTAGAAGAACAGGATGTGAGGGTTATCACTGAGGTGTGCCATCTCGTGATGGAATGGGATCAAAGCTCCAGGAGCTGACTCAGTTGCCGTGTAGACATTGCCAACCACGTTGTTCCTCACACCTATGCCTGCCACGTCGAGGAATGGATCGTATCCGTAGGCCTTGGAAAATTCGTCGAAGTCATCTGCTGTGTCGAAGGGAAATCCGCGGAAGAGTATAGCCCCGTACTTGAGGAGAAGACCCTCGATGACCTTGAGGTTCTTCTTCACCCAGTCGTTCCAGAACTCTGAATCTTTGTCCTTGAAGTCATCGGCTGGACTCAGAATAAACGGAAATGAAATACCGTCGAAGACCTTCTGCTCTTTTATGGTTACCGATTTGACCCCTTCGGGAAGGTCACGGACTTCCAAATCAGTGGACATGGTTGTTTTCACGAAGCTACGCAAAAAATAATCAGAGATAATAAGTTATAATTCCTTCAGTAAACACAGAGTGGTTGACAATTGAAACTAATCTCTCATGTTAGTTTACTTTCGAAATGATAAAATTATCATACTTGTCTACCAATATCCCCATAAGAATTATTTGATGTCGACCAGAATCGTGATTACGACTAATTACAATGTGAGTCGTTATGTGAACGAGTAAACATGACTGTTTCTTATCGCACATGATAATTATGGGCTTTGTGAATGGCACTGCACAAATGTTCTGTAGGTTGAATTCCGTCATTATATAAAACTAGCTGTACCCGGCCACGCGTTGCTGTGGCAGAAAAGACTCTCCCCCTTACCCTCCCCCTCCCCTCCCCGTACCCCTCCCCTCCCCCTCTCCCTACCCCTCCCCTCCCCCTCCCCCTTCCCCTCCCCCTCCCCCTCCCCCTCCCCCTCCCCCTCCCCCTCCCCCTCCCCCTCCCCCTCCCTCTTCCCCTCCGTCCTGCTCCCCCCTCCCTCTGCCCTTCCCCCTCCCCCTTCCCCCTCCCCCTCCCCTCCCCCTCCCTCTGCCCCTTTCCCTCCCCCTTCCCCTCCCCCTCTCCCTCCCTCTGCCCCTCCCCCTCCCCCTCTCCCTTCCCCTTCCCCTTCCCCTCCGCCTCCCCCTCCCCTCCCCCTCCCTCTTCCCCTCCGTCCTGCTCCCCCTCCCCCGCCGCCTCCCTCCCCTTCCCCTCCGTCCCGCTCTCCCTCTCCCGCCGCCTCCCTCCCCTCCCCCTCCGTCCCGCCCCCTCCGCTCCTTTCCTCCCTCAACCAAGAAGGCCGCAAATTAATTATGCGAATCGCTTATGACGTCATGGGATGCAACCTCATTCATGTTTCGTTTGCATGGTCGCAGTCACTGTCAAGGCGTTTGTGAATCTGGCAACGTGCGGTTTTTTTTAATTTGCAAATGGCGGTGGAGCGGAATGCAAAGTTCACTTTTTGTGGAAAATATTGCGTTTATTCGGAGAAAAAAAAGTTGGAAACTCTCTGATAGGAATGGAAGGTTTTGTGAAATTTTCAAAACAATCTGTGCGGTACGTTTCGAGAACACTTTACACAAACTATTGGAAAGTTTCATTTTTATATAATATAGATTCGTCGATGCTGTGCCGTTCGGTCGCGTCATCTCTGACTGGTGCCCATTGTCACATAAGCTTACAGTTCTATTGTAAACTATTTCAGCATTTATTGGAGTTAGAAAGTTTAAACATATTTGTTTAGGCCTGAAACTTAAGTTGTTTGAGAAGAATTCGTCTTGGTTTCTCACATTGCCAACATCGCTAATTCTATTTATTGAGGCTAAAGTATTGCACTTACCTCTAGAATAAAAAAAGCAACAACACCGATTAGTGACGACTGTGTGATTTAGAGAAATAAATAATATGATGTGCTGCACAGTTCCGCTTTGTTTCATATGTTCTGAGCGTCAAATAAAATGGCGCTTGCCGAGTCTGAAGTAGGCCTACAAGTTAAAAATATATTGCTAGATCTTGGTTATCGCACACTGGGCGGGAACGCATCTGTGTCGTTATAAGATGTCAACCACATGGCGTCTGCAGGTTCCAAAATCCAAGTTGATTATCTGGGACAAGGTCTAGGCCGACAGCGGAACAATTCGAATGTGCGATTCACATTAAATTTGACTGCATTTGGTACATTGCTATATTCACGATATTGTCAACAAAATATAGTCAGTAACAGATTTAATGAATTTAATAAGATTATGAATGCCCTATAATTTTTAGCGGATATCATGCGTAGTCTAGATATATATATATATATATATATATATATATATATATATATATATATATATATATACTAGTGTGGCCCAAACTTACATGGGGAAAATATTTTTCCCAAAATATGCTGCTCCACAAGGCTGCCCTTGTTCCACTTGACTAGAAGACTGTGTGTTGAAAAAATTGAAGAGATCTGAGCATGTTTAGAGGTACCAATTGTCGAGAGCTTTTATATAGGACCCACGTAAAATGCGCATTTCAAATTTTAACAGGTATACATTAATGTAACATTATAAATTGACAGTAGCACCCATGAATTCCAAGGACCATCTATCTAAATCACTATCAAGATGTCAAGTGTATTTAAATAAATAGATAACTGTAAGATTATATACAAACAGAAGCTTATTTTAAACTTTTTATGTTAGAAAACTGTTGCTCAATTGAAGGTAATTTCAAAATTTTGCCTGCCAACTTATAAACGAAAGTTTTTCGCTTGCAATTTGCTTTTAATACAATTGGATTGTTTACTTATAATTGCTCTTCATACTGCTAATTTAGGTTATTCCAGTATTTTTTACAGTAATTTGTTAAGCACTTCTTGAATATGATATGAGATTAATGTTGGTCTTTTGACTTTGTGTAATAATGGCTCATTTGACAAAAACCGCAGCTATCATGGCATCATCCAGAAGCTTACAACATTGTTGGCTCTTATGGATGCCACGAACATTCTTTCTATACACAAAATTTAATGGATAAATCCTGAAGAATTTCATATTTCATTAAGAAAATGAATTAACAGTTGGTGATGTCACGAAAGTAGTAATGGCTGCTACCTTGGTAATCAGTTTTTAATCTAGGCATCTCCGAATGACATTCCCCCTACAGAAAATCCAGAGCTGTTTTTACATGAACATATGTAACACAGTTTTAAAGTGTAAAGTCTCTGCTTTAAAATGACAAACTTCATTGCACTATCATTTTCCTGTCTATAGGTTGAGTCAAAATATGATTAAACTGTTCAAATTTGGCTATGAGAAAAATGCAAAGTTTGCATAATTTTTTGAATGCAAAATTCCTTAGTAGGCTAACCATGTTAAAAATTGAGTGAAATTTGAAAAAGATAAACAGGCTTCATAATAATCTAAGTCTGGTTTGTTTAAATCATACGTCACTGCTATGCTAAGCCTTATGACAAGTTTGGCTATTCATGGCGAGGAAAATGGCAAATTTTATATTAGGAAAGTCATTGAATTATTAAAACAACAGCCAATAAAAAATTATCTAAATATCATTAAAAATTGTTCACAAATTATTGTTTTAATGTCATTAAACAATAATTATTTATAAGTTCATCAAACAATAAAAAATAAAAAATGAGCCTTTTCACATGTTGGTCATTAGATATAGGCTATCTAGGAAGCACGTGTTGCGACATCTATAGGCCTAGTTTGGGGCTATCATGGAATGCCTGGACAAGAAATCTCTAATGGATATAGGTGTATGTCACAAAAAGATCTCTTTAAAAACTGTTTGACCTTCTTACTACTCAGGGTCAAGAATTAGCCAAAGCCTGCCTATCGAACTTAAATCCAAAATTTTAAGAATGATTAAGAAATGTATCTAAAATGTTTCATGTTATACTTCATATTCAATTTTTGTAAGACTGTAATTGATTCTACATTAGCTTAATAGCTTTAATAGAGTGGTTTAAAAGACCCATTTTTGACGACAATGTTTGTTTAAAGCTGACAATTGCACGCCTCTTTGGATTATGGTCGAAAAGCGATTTTTTTGAAAATTTTTATGCTTAATTAAAATCTTGCAGAAAATTGGTACCAGTAAACATTGCTCAATTTTGTTGAAACTTGGCAAATAAATCACTAATAGCATATGGAACAAGGGCAGCCTTGTGGAGCATTGAATTTCCAACTTTTATATTTCTGGGCCACCCTAATATATACAGAGCTATATATCGTTGCCGAAAGAAAGCTGCTTGAAAGTGCTCCCGATTTCAACGAGCCCGAAAACAGAAATTTTAGGTTTAGTGAGGAACGTTTCTGCAACGCCCCAGAGTGCTTGATTGGTAAAGACGAAGTTAAGCCTTGTAAGGAATACGGTAAATAGGGCCTGCATGTCAACGTCAGTGCCAGAATTTCAAAGTGGCACGTTTACTAAGTGAGCTCTCCTTTTATCTGTTACTCTGTCGTACGCACTCGGGTGTAAATGTAGATCTAAATAATTAATTTCTTGAAACCACTCAAAGAGGTACAGGTAGATTGGCGTTAAATGAAACAAGTATGCAAGAGCCAGGTTATGTTATATGTTTCAGTGCAATTAATGTCAGAATCTTTGGGGTCAAAACGAGCAAACGAGCAGAACAAAATAATGGTAGACCTACCACAGCGAAAACATGGGTGGTCAGCCAATGTGCAGGGTGCCGATTCATCATTGCAGATTGACGACAGTAAGTTTGATCATACCCGAATATTCTCTTACTTTATACAAAATAATTACATCTGTTGTTATATTGTATTATATCAAGAGATTTATTTTGCGCCTCACTCTGTGCACACTTAGCCTATCAGAAGCGCTTCCGGTGCGAGAGACGAAGAGATAAAAATAGTAAGTAGGCTATTGAGAGAGCAAAAGAGTCACTTGACCCACCAGTTAATAAGGCGAAAGGCGCAAAAGGAGAAAGCTGGTTCCACAGTGCAGGACAAACAAAGAAGCAAATTTCGAGTTTTAGGCTTGAAATTCTGCAACTGGTTTCAATCTTACAGTCGGTTCTTACAACAAAAATTATTAACAATTCAATAATAATTATTGTCGGTAGCGATGGGGTTAATTTAATTCATTCATTCATTCAGGGCATTTACATAGCGCCCCTTCAAGAAACTACTCCGAGGCGTTCCCAACCCAACCACGAACAAAGAAAAGACTTGAGAGACTTGTAGAACCCAGCCGCGGATGGACCACAAGTAGAGAGCGTCTTTGATGTAGGCCTATTTCTGATGAATTATAATAGTGCTAGCCGGTGAAAATTAAATGTTAGTTAGATAGACTAGACTTCAATCATAAACACTGAAATGTGTTTATTAATATCAAATGACAATTTCGAATAATGATTCTAGTGAAACATAATAATAGACCTATTACAATATCAAGGAAATGATCTTTTTATTGCGTTGTGATTGATATTTGTGATTGATATTTGTGATTGATATTTGTTTCTGATTCTAAGTTAGCGTTGCTGAAATGTGATAATCGTCGTCAAAAGCCACTAATGGATGTGGTTTCAAATTGGTCCCTGGTGGTCCTTGAACTGACTGGTCACTATGCGTCTTGGCGGAACGAAATCGTCCCTGGCATGCTGGACAACCCGGTTGTCAATCAAGACGACGTCCTTGTGTTGCCACTTGAAGGACACCCTCACCTCACCCATGACCTCCTTCATCGTGTCCAACGTCTCATCCGCGATAGTTTCACCGTTCGGGAAGATGACTGCAATCCTTGTGCTTGAGGCAGGCGCGTGCTGTAATATCATGCAATATGTGAAGACCGAGTTGAACCACATCTTCTTCCCAGTTCTCTTGTCGACGCGAATTGCCCGAAGGACCTCCGTCAATGTTTTCATAGATCCGTCTGGTAACCACTCGAAGTCGTAACCTGACGCCTTGGCCTTCCTCTCCGCTTCCTCCTTGTCAGAGGTAAAGAACGTTGACTGCCAGCTTCGTCCATACCCAGAACTGGTATCGTTGCCATTTGGGGCCACCCTGGAGTAGCGCAGTCCCTCCTTCTCCAGGCGTCTGACGAAATTGGGATTTCGCTCAACCATCTTGCGGTAAATGACGTTTGAAAGAGCGAGTGGTGTGTTGCCTCCTTCTTTGGCTGGAAGGTCGCAGTAGAAGAACAAGATGTGGGGGTTATCACTGAGGTGTGCCATCTCGTGATGGAATGGGATCAGAGATTCCGGGGCCGCCTCAGCTGCAGTGTAGACATTTCCGACAATGTTGGTTCTCACAGCTACCCCGGCAATGTCGAGAAATGGATCGTAGTCGTAGGCTTTGGCGAATTCGTCGAACTCTTTTGCAGTGTCAAATGGAAATCCTCTGAAGAGGATGGCTCCGTACTTGGGGAGAAGGCTCTCGATGACCTTGAGGTTCTCCTTGACCCAGTTGTTCCAAAACTCGGAATCTTTTTCCTGGAAGTCATCTGATGGTCTAAGAATCAACGGAAATGAAAGACCGTCGAAGACTTTCTGTTCCTTGATGTTTACCGACTTGACCCCTTCTGGAAGTTCAGGCGTGTCCAATTCATTTGACATGGTTGAGATTTTATTACTCTGGCAAAAACATTACACAGGAAGTCACTCGATCAATTATTAAATTTCATCAACAATCTAATCATTCGATTAATTGATTGATTGGTTAGTTGATTAATTTATTGGCTAATTTATTTATTGATTGATTACTTTATTTATTTATTTATTTATTTATTTATTTATTTATTTATTTATTTATTTATTTATTTATTGACTCATTGACTTGCGCGCTGTCTCAATTCGTTTAGGCTGTCAAGTAGGCTATTTAGTGTTTGAAATTTCGACTCATGCGACTAAAATGATTATGACAATCTCGCATCGATAACCATCTGCGAATAATAATAATTGTGTTGATCATAATGAGGTAATCACATACAAAAGTGATATTTAGAATTTAGTGATTAGCACATGGAGCATAATCTGGAGTTATAATGAAGGTGGAGCGCATGCAAACGAATCGCTGATTTGTTGTAATTATTTAATGGGGCTAAAAATGGGGGGGGGAACGTTCTGTCCAAAGTTTTGCACATCAGTCGCAATCCTATATCAATTAATTAAGTTTATGACTTTTAAGTGATTTGGGTTGGTTTACTATTTTGACCCGATCACAAGTTCTACATAATGGTGGCTTTCCTACGTCAATTAATAAAGCCCATAAATGGCTTTTAATTAATTTGACAATGTGTCGGTTTACTATTTTGATGCAATAACAAGTTCAACGAGCAGAAGATATATAGAAAAAACCTACCTTAGTCTTTGTAGTCCACACGCAGAGAAAAGTTTATGCGAGGCAGAGTTCAAATGACCTCTAAGCTTATGCGATATCGTGAGTAGAGTGGTATACATAGGAAGTAGACCTAGTGCCTTTTATTATGTTAAATACCAGAAACCAAGATGGCGTCAGCAGAGTCCGAAGTTGAAGATAAAATAATAAACTACTTGTTATCAGCAACACGCGATGAGCAGAGGCGAGCTGTTTAACTTTAGGCTTTGGCAACAA
>OX243811.1:944485-1041985 GCA_945859605.1 Lumbricus rubellus | reverse complement strand
TACCGATTTGTCCTACTGCATTCTTGTTAAACGTCACATTACATTGCACTGAAACTGCGTGCTTAAGTTCATAAGTGAAACGATTAATTAAATTCACACGAGCAGAGTTTTTTATACAGCCGATCTTTGAAATCCATCAATATCGGATCCCTGGTGTCTTCTAAAGTCCTTTAAGCAAGACCTTGATGACATCTTTCTTTCTCAGTTAACACGAAGATCAATTGTCGTTAAAGGTCGCTCATGATCTATTTCAAATTGGTCCCTGATGGTCCTTGTAAAGACTTGCCAGAATGCGTCTTGGTGGAACAAAGAAATCGCTCCTCGAATGTTGAACAGCTCGGTTATCAATCATGACGACGTCCTTGAGTTGCCACTGAAAAGACACTCTGGCCTCATCCATCACCTGCTTCATCGACTCCAATATCTCAGCGCTGATTGGATCACCATTTGGAAATACCGCACCATTTGCGCTGCTGTTCCTCGTGTCCTGGCCTGCCATCGCGAACGTAAAGGCTGAGTTGAACCACATCTTCTTTCCAGTTCTTTTGTCGAGACGAATTGCGGGAAGTACTTTAGTCATGGTTTTCAAACCTCCGTCTTCGAGCCACTCGACATCGTAACCGGAAGCATTGGCATTTCGCTCCGCTTCCTCTTTGATGGAGGAACGGAACGTTGCCTGCCAACCCCTTCCGAGTGCTGAGCTGGAGTTGTTTCCGTCTGGGGCAACTCGCACGTAGCATAGTCCCTCCTTCTCGAGTCTGTGGACGAAATCAGGTTCTCGTTCTGCCATCTTGCGGTAGATGATGTTTGAAAGAGCGAGTGGTGTGTCGCCTCCTTCCTTGGCTGGAAGGTCGCAGTAGAAGAACAGTATGAGAGGATAGTCTTTGACATGTGCCATCTCATGATGGAATGGGATCAGAGCTCCAGGTGGTGACTCATTGGCCGTATAGACATTTCCTACAACGTTGAATCGCACACCAACACCTCCAACATCAACGAAGTCATTGTAGTTGAAGGCCTTAGCAAAATCATCGAACTCTTTTGGGGAGTCGAATGAAAATCCTCGGAAGAGGATCGCTCCGTACCTGAGGAGAAGACTCTCGATGTCCTTGAGGTTCTTCTTGACCCAGTCATTCCAGAAGTGGGAGTCCTTGTCCTTGAAGTCGTCAGTTGGACTCAGGATTAAAGGAAATGAACGGTTGTCGAAGACCTTCTGTTGCTCGATGTTTACCGACTGGACTTCATCCGGAAGCACAGAGACGTCCAGATCACACGACATGGTTGATTGATTTCACGACTATAATCAAATTAATTTACAAATAAATAATCACTAGATAAATCAATTTATCACTCGCCGTCTCAGCCACTCAGCGACAGTGTACTGTACTCGTTGCATCTGTTTCCCTCGAATGCAGATGTAACAGAACACCTTTGAATACAACTAGAGCGCCTCTGACTAGTCATTCTTTTAGAGGCGCTATATAAATGTGTAAATACAATGCACTGCAATACAAGACATTCGCCTAGATTTGAGACATTGATATAACAGTTATTTGCAGCGTTTATTAGTAGAGTAATGACTTGTCTATTTTCATCAACTAGCTATCAGAACATTGATATTTTCGACAGATTAGCCGACAGAGATGATACTTATGATCTTACCTTCGACTTCCAGTGAAAAATAAAGATACTGTAGAAGACAGAGTTCAAATGAGTCGACATGTATTACATGTACAATTGTACATGTATAATGTGGGCTGGACCATCACACAGCCGTAATCTTACACTTGGTGCTAGAAAACAGCATGGTGGTCGCAAAGTTCGACACAAAAGATATAAATATACAGCTGAACTTAAAAACTCGCTGAGCGACTTGTTTTTCCTGGACTCGTGAACTGTGTCAGTGATTGAAGACAAGCAGATAAAATAAATTCACCAGAGCGAGAGAGAGAGGGATGTACAATGAAACAGAGTTAAAAGCAGAAAAGCAGACATAGAGGATCAAGTTAAAAAAACAGAGAAGTTTATTGTAATTGTTTTGGTAAAAGAGAGTTTGCTCCGAGGGAAAGGATATCATAGAGAACATGGATGCACAGAAGAAGAAATTCTGAGAGACAATCGTTGTGTGTACACGGGAGTTTATACCGAAATCAGTTGTGAAATGCACTGACAAAATGTTCTTCAGCCATCTTCCACATAAAAAATGAATAGCACAGAGATGGTTTGCTGATCATGTAAATGACATCGCAACGTCAGGACTCCGTTAAGGCAACACACCAATTAAATATTCCACAACTGTAAAATCGATATCCCGTGATAGACTCCCACCATCCCCCCAAAAGTTTCCCGGTATTTGATGTACTAAATGATAATCACGAAAACTAGCTGGTCGCATGAGCACTGAATTATATCTACATTAAGAGCATTGCATTGTATTCAACGATAAAGGCACCATGGGTGCATTTCGAACCAATGTTATTCTCATAGTCTTTTACAAGTAAAGCCTGTTTAACGATACACTCCCTGCTAGATGTCACTCTTGAGTGATTTCAAAGAGGTCCCTGGTGGTCCTTGAATAGACTGGCCATGATTCGTCTTGGTGGAACGAAGAAATCGCTCCTGAAGTGTTGAACAGCCCGGTTATCAATCATCATCACATCCGTGTGTTGCCATTTGAAGGACACACTGACTTCATCCATCACATCCTTCATCGATTCAATCGTCTTAGCGCTGATTTTATCTTCATTTGGAAAGATCGCTGTCCTTCTTCGGTTGGTTGACTCGTCTTGCCAATCAAAGTAAAACGCGAATAACGTATTGAACCACATCTTCTTTCCCGTTCTCTTGTCGACACGAATTGCAGGAAGTACTTCGGTTATTGTTTTCATGGATCCGTCTGGTAACCACTCGAAGTCGTATCCGGATGCTTTGGCTTTTCTCTCGGCTTCCTCCTTGTCTGAGGTGAGGAACGTTGCCTGCCAACCCCTTCCGAGTGCAGAACTTAAGTCGTCTCCATCTGGGGCGATTCTCACGTAGCGTAGTCCCTCCTTCTCAAGGCGGTTGACGAATTCTGGTTCTCGCTCTGCCATCTTGCGGTAGATGATGTTTGAAAGGGCAATGGGGGTTTCGCCTCCCTCCTTCGCTGGAAAATCGCAGTAGAAAAACAATATGTATGGATAGTCTTTTGTATAATCCATCTCGTGATGAAATGGGATTATATTATTATCTCCCGGTGGCGTTGAAGTCATTGTATAGACATTTCCAAGTACATGTCTCTTAACAGGAACGCCGTCCCAGAAGGGGAATTTCTTGTAGCCGAACGCTTTTGTGAACTCGTTGAAGTCCTTCGCATTGTCCAATGGAAATCCACGGAAGAGGATCGCTCCATACTTGAGAAGACGTTTCTCGATGACCTTGAGGTTCTTCTTGACCCAATCGTTCCAGAACTGTGCATCCATGTCCTTGAAGTCTTCGGTTGGACTCAGAATTAAAGGAAATGGAAGACCGTCAAAGACTTTATGTTCTTTTATACTGACCGATTTTACCCCTTTCGGAAGGTCAAGTATGCCCATTTCAATCCACATAATTTGAATGAAATCGCAATGCTGTGTACGAATTAGCAATCACACAGCCAGTAAAGAAATCAATAACTCAATCGGTCGATATTTTAGCTGACTGCTGATGCAACCAATCACGTGGCCCTGAAAATAATTTTCTGGGATTTATAAACTGATTAAATGACGAGAGATGCAATGATGATGATGATGATGATGATGATGATGATGATGCTTTGGTCAAAACAAAAGCCGTGACGAATCTTACTTAAGATGATCATGACTAAAATCGGAAATTAGTGGTCATGAGATGGATAAACTTTAATGATTGTTTGGCGTTTCAATGAAATTCAATCACTTATTCGGCCTCAGCTAAATGTCAAGAGCAGTGTCTCTCTCCTTCGACATTTATGATTTCAATTAACGTTTCAGTATTGACCATCGCGCATCGGCCTGGAGATAAATTTATACCAAGTCGTTTTTCACCTAAACCATTTAGAGGGAAATGAATATTCAAAAGCCTTTTGGTGACTATGTTCTCCTTACAAGGTGGTCTAGTCACTCTAGTGTTTCAGAATGCTACATTGCATGACGCTGTATAGCTTGACGTCAAATTCTGCTACACAACTGAACAAGAATTGGTTTGAATAAAGATTTTCTATCGAAGTATTGTTTTTCGGCACAAAGGTCAGGGTTATGAATTGGAAGACCATCATCATTTAAAACACCATTTGTAATTATTTCCTGATCTGTTGTTCACAAATAAGTAGGATCTGGTCATTCACATCTACATGTACACGATCACAAACCTTAAAAACATGGCATCGGCATCCATACATGTAGTGTGATTTTTATTCGAAAAGAATTGCTTGCAAGTCACTAGGCCTACTGTAATCAAAGTCCACGCTCTACTGTATCGAGTTAAAGGTCGTCAGGTCTTTGACAGTTCAATTAACCAGCAAGACCAACATCCTAACACTCTTGAACTTTCGCTTAAATCGAGTTCGGATGTCGACCGAAGACGTCGATAGAAGGTGACTGCAAACACGTAGGCCCGAATTGAGGGTGGGTTGGAGGCATGCACGGAAGGATAGATGCAGGGAGGGGTGGACGGCGGGTTGGAGGGATGGACGGATGCAGGGAGGAGCGGACGGCGGGTTGGAGAGGCGTGTGGGAGGAACGGCTGGTGGTAAGGGAGGAAGGCAAGGGAGGGACAGTTAAAGGTTTGGGGGGGGGAAGCGAACGAACGGACGGACGGGGAGAGGGAGGCAGGGGAGAAAGAGGCAACTCAGATCAGTAGGGTACCACGTGACGACGCTTCTTTTGGCATTTACAAATTGTTTTAACCGTCTTTGGCTGTTTAGCATTAATTTTAGTTTACCAACGAAGGTCAAACGGCAAAAGCGAATGTCCTATAACGTTAGAATTGGTTTACCCAAGACCCGATCATGCACCCAAAACTGTCTTTATGATCTTGTAGTTCCTCCGAGATCATTGGGCTTAACAATACTATCTGGATAGCTGATTGGGCCTACTTTCTCCGACAGTGCATCGCGGTCTGGGGCTAATTTAATTGCTAGACCGCTAAAGTAAATTCTGCTAGATTCATTGCGATGATAATTATGTTTCAAGCTGAAATTATAATATTGCACTTACTCTCGTCAAGAAATTCACAAAGAAGTTGCCATTGCAAGTACATGTAAGCTACATGTAGAATACGAACGATCTGTTTAAGGATTTAATTATCGTACAGTGTGCAGACCAGAATGGACAAAGTTTAAATGTAAGAAGCGACATTTTACGCAGCAATTTTATGTTAACTGCAGGGACCGAAGTACAGGTTACCATCAGCAAAATATTCTGCGCATGTGGTAACACATTCGCCTGAGTTCGACGGCCTATTAAAACTAGCAGAAGTTACTGTCTTGTACTTGTACATAACCTGGTGTAAGTTCTTTGTCAGATGAGTGATGTGCTTTTGAAAGACGTTCCTCAAAATACAGAATGAAGACAGTGTTAAGCAATGAGCCTCTAATATAGGCGCAAAATAAGTTACAAATACATTGGAGGAAGCAACAACAGAATTCACTGTGAAAGAGATTTTTGCATAAATGTACATGTACATCTTTTAATTAATATAGCGAACATTTATATGAGTATAGTAAATAAGCGCATATTTTCTTTCGACGGAAATTTACAATTTACGATGATTATGAGAATAGCATACAATAGTAAAAGGCTAACTTACTGGGGGAATATAGAATTGCAGTTGATGACTAATGCACAATTAAAACGATAGTTTGTTATATTCAATGGCTATAATGTCTACGACTAAAGTAGATACTTTTGAAAGCAACGTCGATTTGTTTAGAAGAAAAAAAACATGCAAGAAACAAACAATTTGACTACCACAACGATTAAGCTTACAAAGTGCACAGTTACACTGTATCGGTAGAACAACACAAGCGTACTTCTAAGTTATATAGCGCATTTATAACACAAGTGTACCTCTAAGTTATATGGCGCATATAATAACACAAGTGTACCTCTAAGTTATATAGCGCATTTATAACACAAGTGTACCTCTAAGTTATATAGCGCATTTATAACACAAGTGTACCTCTAAGTTAAATGTCGCTTTTATAACAAAATAACTTAAAATGTGAATACTTCTACACAGAACGAAATTGGGGAAATAACAAAGGGAAAGACATCTTGGTATCCGTATACCCTGAATAATTTTGTACATTACTGAAAATGAAGTAAGTACTCAATCACTTTTCACGTCAACATCTACATTAGATTGCACTGAATAATATGAGAGTACACGTCAAAATACATTTTAAAAGCGAGAAGATTAAGAAAAATCGACACGATAAGAAAACATTAATTGCGTAGTTCAGTAGCCTTAAAATCTATCACTAGGTCTATCATCTTTCGGGTGACTCCAGAGCTCTCTCTAAACACCTTTCACGCTGTGACCTGCGACTGAATCCAACTATAATTGGTAAATCCTGTCGCTCTCGACATACGTTGATTATTTAGACTTTAACGACAAGCGGTCCTGCTTTCCTATTCATTACACTATTATGATTGTGACGTCCGCTACAGTAATAATACAATTTCCGAGTATCAACTTTGAGTAAAATCTATCTAAGAGATCCAAGCAATTTTCTTCCGACGCAACTCGTAGACTATAATAATAATTGGAAACTGAACAATAAACTCACAGACACTTTTCGATGAAATAAGAGACGGAAGACAAGACTGTCAACAGTTTTTAAATGAAGACAAAATTCGCGATCACCTTCGAAAAGATGAAAACACAGCACGTCCATATCTGTAGCCTATCTCTTTATCTCTCTCTCTCTTTCTGTCTGCCTTTCTTCCCTTCCTGTTATCTCTATCTCTATCAGTCTTTCGACGCTGAGTTCTGCAGGTATCGATAGGTTGGATTCTCGTATCCATTCGACACATCCGACTTCTTCGACGATGATGACTTCCTGCTTCCCTGCAGGAATCGACTTCTCTGCTGCGGTTTGTTGCTGACTCTGAGCGATGCGGATGCAGCTGAACCACGTGCTCTGCGATGCAATAGGATGAGAGTGGCGGCGATGAGCAAGACAATGGCGATGCTGAACAATGTCATTCCGATCGGTGTTGCAATGAATGCAACAGGATCCTTCGTTGACTTCTGTTGCTTCAAGTCCACCTGCGATAACCAGGTGACGTTAAAATAATCTTAAAGAAGGATTTTAATTCAACTCAATACTGTGATTTTGGCCGTGCTAGAGTTTGGGGCGTTCGTGATTTGACCCCTGGAAGTATTCTTTAAAGCGAATATCGACTTAAGCTTATAGCTTGTGCAATACTACTAGATATCATCATACATACGTTTTCGTATTAGAGTTACAGTGTAAAGTAGCAGTGCTTGAGCAATGAACATAACATAAGCATAAGTATGACTAGATAAATCAGGTCAACTTGCTTCATTCAAATGGTGTTCGCTCTTCTGCATGAAAGCCACGTGCTCCAGTTTGACCTTGCGCATGACCTCTGCCCTCTTCTTTGCCACATTCTCTCCCTTCGCCTTCGTAGCCATGACAACGGAATGAGACGTGGTTGAAGCGGTTGTCATAGCAACAGTTGTCAAGTCGACCTCTTCAGTAGAATCTATAAAGTTGTGATATAACTTTTTGCGACTTTTCTCAATCCGACGAGAAAGCTTCATCACTGTCATCATCATTGTTACCGTTATTGTCATCGTCATTTTTATCATCACTGTCATCATCACAATCATTATCACTGGGATCATCACTGTCATTTTCAATATCGTGATTATTTTTATCATAATTGTCATCATCATTGTCACCATCGTTGTCAGCATATCTGGCATCATCATTGTCATCACTAATGCCATTATCACTCAAATTATTGGAATCATTGTTGTCATCATTACTATCATCATCATCATCATCATCATCATCATCATTGTTACCGTTATTGTCATCGTCACTTTTATCATCACTGTCATCATCACAATCATTATCACTGTCATCATCACTGTCATTGTCAACATCGTGATTTTTTTAACCTCATTGTCATCATCATTGTCACCATCATTGTCAGCATATCTGTCATCATCATTGTCATCACTAATGCCAGTATCACTCAAATTATTGGAATAATTGTTTTTCATCATTACTATCATCATCATCATCATCATCATCATCAACAACATCATCATTGTGGTAGTAATCATCTATGAACGGTAACGATGGTAACCAACACCACCGTCACAGTTAGCTTTACCATCCTGTTCATATTTTCGTCGACATCTTCCTTTTCTGCTTCGTCTTGTTTCTTCTCTTCCTCCTCACTTCTTCGTCTCCTATCATAATTATAATCCTTCTATTCGACGACTTCTAGCCGCTCTTTTTCCCAATCCTCCTTATTATTATTTTCCTTCTTGTTCTTCTATTCCTGTTTTCCTTCCTCCTCCCTCTTTTCAATTCTCGTTCATGTGACGATTGCTCTTTCAATTCTTTCCAAATCTGTCTCGTCTTCTTCCTGAAATGAACTTAACAATGACATGTGATATAAAATATAGACCGGATCGGCAGATATCTCTGTATAAAACCTTACACAAAAAGCTTGCTTACATCTCTGATCATCTTCTGAAGTCCTCTTCACTTTCACGTCATCTTCTTCTTTTACTTCCTGCGGCCCTTCCTCTTCGCCAGATGTAGTATTAACCACTTCAACGACCTGCTCCATCTCGGAAACTGACTGCGTGATGACGTCCCCGGAAGCTGTGCTGACGTCACTCACAACTGTGCTGACGCCATCTTTTGCGCCGCGAACTATCGCAATGTTTTCTTCCAAGGTTTCGAATTGTCGTACAAAAGGATCTGCAATTTCATAAACATTTTCTTCCATTTAGAAAATGAAAGGATTACTTATAAACGTTAGGTCGTTTATGTTGTTAAAATAATTTGGGTGATTACAATTACGATTACAAGATTGTCCATATTGACACATATTATTATCTATATGAACCATACGAACCATTACCTATTATAGGAATCACATTGTCTTTATCAACAACATCGTTCTTAAAACCCGCATCCTTGGAGATACGCTATCTAAACAGCACTGCATCGATAATAATTTTGCGATCCGGAAATTTTATGAACGGTGAAGCAACAATTTAGAGTCTACCAATTTCTCGCAGGATGATGTTCTTGTGTTTCGGGACTCGATCAAGCATGTCAAAGGCTTGTTGAATTCTTCTGTCGATGACGTTCAGATGTTCAATGACGTAGGTGATGACGCTCTGAGCCTCGTGCTGGTCCTTCCGGCGAATGTGCAGATAGCGTGACACTGTGTGGTCACTGTCACGCTCCTCCATATGAATGTAATGCTTGAGTGACTTCAAGATCAGAGGTGGCTGCTCAAGAAATTAATTGCATAATGTAATTACTATAATTCACATAATATGTTGTGCCACTTTATGAAGTTATGACGGCAGTTTATAATATTATTATCAGCGTCAACTAATATTGATATCAAAATTATCGATTTTGATGTTGCTGTCATTATCAGCATAACTTTCAATACAAAACTGCAGATAATAAGTCAAATGTAATCCATGGATTCTCGTAAACAAAATGTTGGAAAGTAAGCATTATCATTCTACTCATCATTGTGAAATTTATCAGCATAATCCTCAATTCCTCATCATCATGAGATTATTCATCAGGATCATCACTGTCATCATACTCTACCAACATTCGTGATCCCTCACCTTTATTATTACCATAATTGTAATTATAGTTGTAATTATAGTTGACGGAAGTGACGTCATACGTACGTCAGCTGGATCGTCACGAAGTGCTTTCATGTAGCTTTCGAGTGCATCACGCTTGAGTCGGTTGAGTTCCGCTTGAATGCGTTGTTGATGCAATTCACTCAGCTGTCGATCCTCGTATGTCTCTTCCTGTGTCAAAGCTTCCATCAACTTCTGAAATCTCTGCATAATATAGTCAACAAATCATCTAGTCTCAATTATAGGATTCTTAAACTTAATTTTTAAAATAATTTAATAAATGAATTTAATGAAAAAATAATGAATCGATGAATATATTCATTCATTGAATGTTCTAAATAGAAAATCAATGATTCAGTTAGCCAAAGTACATGTATATCTGATAAATCATTTTTCCAATATAACCTACCAAACGAATAGCAATTAACCAAACGAATAGCAATTAACCAAACGAATAGCAATTAACCAAAGAAATAGCAATTAACCAAACGAATAGCAATTAACCAAACGAATAGCAATTAACCAAACGAATAACAATTAACCAAACGAATAGTAATTAACCAAACGAATAGCAATTAGCCAAACCGCAAACCGTTGTGATCTGTTTCTGTAATTCCTCCGCATTCCTCCAGTCGCTGATCGAAGTCTTCTCGGCCGTTCGATTCATTTTCGTCCATTGATCCATCATCTTACAGAGAAGCATTCAACAGACAAAATAATGCCGCATCGCAATCAAACGAGGATAGGACTTTGAAAAGAGGCATTCACAAAAAGAAGAGGAGTACTAAGAGGGAAAACAAACAAGAAACTGAAGAAAATGATGATAAAGACATTGATATGGAGTGTGAAGCGGTATGGGAATTTACAATCATGAACCATGAGAAAACAGGATAAAATAAACAATCTGGATGCCTTCGAACGGAGTAGGTCTACATGAACAAGAATGGAGAATATAATTTCGAATGAAAATTATAACAACCGAAGACGTTTCGTGAATGACTGGAGAAGAAAGAGTCTTGACAACACAATAAGGGAGAAACAGAAGGAGCGGATATGGGGCACACCATGAGAATGGTTCACTACTAAGAACGGTGGTCACAAAAAATAGAATGGGGAAGTAAACAAAAAGATACCAAGACAGATGTAGCATACACATGCAAGCATATGAGTAAATTATAATAGTATCATGATACATTTGAATCTACACATATTACGTGTATAGTACTGTATACACTATACACGTACCTTTTCCATTTTGATGCGATGGCGTTGGTGTAGAGCAGTCTTGGCTCTGGTGTAATACTCGTGTTCGGTAAGGTTCATTTGTGGAAAGTTACGAATGAAGAGGACGTAGGCATCGTCTTGTGGAGGGTCCTGTGTTGGGTCCTGGTCGATCATTGTGGACTGGGAGTGGAAAGAGGTGGATGATGAGGGAACTACTGAAGCGTTGTCTGCTAAGGCATTCACCAAAACCAGATTTATGTTTTAAATTCAAAGAGAACTGTTCTAATAAACTGCTTACAATGCCTAAGATATTCTCCAAATCATGATCATTACGGAAGTCATATTGGTTAGGCAATAACGGAAAATAATTACCGTAGGCTATTGTGTCAATATGATATAAAATTATACATGTACATTGTACATGCATTGTGTGAATAAACGAATTATTTAAAACATTCAAAGTTCGTGTCTCAGCATCAATTCAAACAAATTGATTCTTCACAATTTCCCATTTTACAGAAATTACAAACCCAATTAACATTATTTCTTTATACACTTGGGGATATTTCATTTTAAGTTTCCAAGTACCTTACTTGGACACTAAGCCTACAGCGATAGAAAGGTTACATTGTTGAGTCTTACTGAGACAGTGAAATGGTTTGACGAAGTATGAATGCGAGTTGCATCGTTTTCGTCCTGATTCTTTGCACCAGTTTCGGATTCTTGTTGGACGCGTTGATTCCGTGATGGAGTTGATGGAAAGATCCGGATAGACCTGAACGACATTTATCAATTAATTAATCACTTGTGTATTTTATTAATTATCGACGGCTAATTAATTAGACAGCTGGTTTTGCCATTGTGTTCGTTGCACATCTCTGTTGTTACCATTACATGCATGCATTTAAAATATGTACACTGCTGAGGAACATAGTATTACAATCGTGATTTAGCCAAAAGGGAATTTCTAATGCAAACAAAATGAAGATAAATCATAAATCAATAAGTTACAACTACAGCAAATATAATAATTAATTATGTGCTTCTGTTGCTGATGATGGTGCACCTCTATAATACCTTTTGACAGTAGTCGATGATTTTGTTGTAATCCTTGATGCATCCTGTTGTCTCATCCGCAATCCATCCTTCGCTTTTCGTCCAATGCATGGCAGGCAGATGACAGACAAAGGCCACCATTGGCTCAAAGGAATGCGGTGTCACTGTCTTCGAAACCTTAGGACATACATTCATAGTATCATAATTGAGTTTATTACAATTGAACTAAATTAAATGTCAGCATTACATCTCAGACAAGCAATCAACCAGTACAAACGGAGCCATGTACAAAACAGGGTTAGGCACGATTTACAGTAAGCAATTGCTCATAGGTGGGCCTCGACCATTGGATTTAAGCATATAAATTATTAAGTTAAAACGAAACGGAGAATATTTGATAAAACTAACTTCCAAACTGCAAATCAGTCTTTCGGTTCAGAATACAGGTCAACTGAGAGGTATTGACCTGGTATTCGAGGATGAACCATTATAGTAAACAGAACCATGCTTTCTCGGTTGTAAGTCCCTCAACCTGGAATGTCCTTCCTCTGACACTCTGCTCCCTTTCTAAAAGTCCTCAGGTTTTTTCCATCTTAAGATAGTTTTATTTGGCCACGCTGTGGTTGGGAGCGCCTCTGACTAGCCCTTGAAGAGGTGCTATGCAAATGCAGTTAAGGAATCAATCAATTAATTAATCAATGAAGCAATGCTACTGCTTAATACACGAAAAACATAGTTACTAATAAAAGCATTGGTAGACGGTAGACCTAATAGTAATGGTATTACATAATGGTCATTATTTTGTAAAACATTAGTAGTGACAGTAATGACAGTAGCAGTGGCATTAGTGAAACTTCTCATATAAATAAAAATATTAGAGGCACCACAACCTACATATCAGCTATATCATATCTTTAATGAATCGAAAACAGACATCGTTATTCTATCTTTGTCTTAGGTACTTGTACACCCTCAGAACTTCAAACAAGAGAGATGCTAGTTTATCAGATTCGTTTAACTTTGTTTCTGTTGTTCTGAATGCAGAAGTTGCGGTGAATTGTTTGATGGCAGAAGATGAACTATAATGGAAGAGAAATGTAGCTTAGGCCTTTGTCGTCCTCAGTTATTTGGGAAAGCCGGTAGCTATTTTATTATCAATGTAATTTTCATTTCATTCAGCTACTATATTATCATTTATCTTACTGAAATTAATTAATATTTATCATGGCAGTATAATTGAACCATTCATATCTCAGTGGTGGTTTACAAAACAGGATAGCTTTAGATATAATTAGATGATAATATTAGGCATCGTCCTGAGTCAATGGACCACAGTGCCACCAGCCTCCTCTGCAGTTGAGCACACATCTATTGATTACCATCGGCTTCGGCAGCAGCAGCAGCACAGCCCAAAGAACCGAGCCTCTGTTTATAGACCGTGAAGAAAAAAACCACGCACCTGTTCTGCACCGCTCTCTCCAAATATCACGACCGTGACGATGAAGATGAAGCCAATGACCCGTGGCGGAATCATTTTTCTCCCATCCATCTTCGGTGACTCTTGACTTCTTGTGAGGTTTCGGGTAATTGGTACCGCGATGTCGATCCGACCCCTGATGCTGCTGCTGCTGCTGCTGATGCTGCTGCTGCTGCTGATGCTGCTGGTGCTGGTAGTGCTGGCGCTGTCTGACTCAGACGACTGTGCCCCAGTTAATCTATGCGACTAGCAGACTGATGGTGGTTGTGGCAGTGGGCGAAACCTTTGCCACTACTAGTAGTCAGTAATCGATACTAGACTCGGATTCTGTGGACGATTAGTAGGCGCTCGCCTTGGCGCTACATAAATGATTTTTTTACTCATACATGTAGACAAGCATACATACAAGCTGCATGATCGAGTGTCGGTTACGTGCAACTCATACATAACCTACTACAAATGCATACATGTATGCAATACTATGCATATTATACAGACATGCATGATAAGCCTACACACTACAGTAGGACTAATCATTCATTCATTCGGGCATTTATATAGCGCTAGTTCAGGTTTTTTAAACTACTCAGGGGCGCTCCCGACTCCAGCGCGCGAAAATATAAGAAACATCGGTATTGAATTGAGACATGAGATCTATTCATAATGAAGTGGGATGCATGATCCATTCCGTCAGACTTCGCAGAATAGGGAAAAAGAAGGAAAAGAAATTCTGGTCCCTGCACGTCTCGTCCCCCGAGAAACGAGAATTAGAAATCGACCAATGAATTTATTAGCATAGCTATAGACCGAGACTCTAAGAAACCTCGCCCGAGTAATCGACAAGAAGAGAGCAGACGAATAGTCGTGGACGGAACGAATAATCATTCGAATAATTAGACGATGAAGTGTAACGTCAGGAATATAATCAGAAGCTATTGTTAGGCATGAATATTATTATTATTATCTAGCAATAAAACGCAATCAGTTGGTTTTTAGTTTTAGTTCAACCTTTGTCCTCTTAACTGTCTAAGCTTACATGTCATGTATGTCTAGTCGATTGAGGATATTTTCAAGTCGTCTGCGCAAAATGAAGATTCACGATCAGCTTGCGCCACCTACTGAGCTGCATGGAAACACGGCTCGTCTCCATGGCAATATCGTTGCCATGGCTGCGCTCGCCCACTCGCCAGGGGGCTCAATGCTCATTCATTCATTCAGAAGTTTATATAGCGCCGTTTCAAAAAGTCTACGCAGAAGCGCACCAAGCCCAGCAAAGGCTAGAGAGAGAGGCAACTGGTACACAGAAAAAAGGCAAATTATTTTGTGGTGGTAAGCGGGAACCCATTCCAAGTGGTAGGGCCAACAACCGAGTAAAATGAACGCTGCGTGACAGAGGAGCGTGCCCGAAGGACCAAACACTCCCCATTAGCTGAAGAGCGCAAAGCTCGACGGGAGGCTAGGTTGGAAACAGGGCGACAGAGATCAGATAAGTAGGAAGGATCACTACCAGCGAGACACCGCCAGGTAAGTGCTGCAACTGCTCAATAGGATATGCGCTGCGAGACAGGAAGCAAACGCAAAACACCACGCAATGCACGCATGCAATTGCAATGCACGAATGCAATTGCAATGCACGCATGCAATTGCAATGCACGCATGCAATTGCAATGCACGCATGCAATTGCAACGCACGCATGCAATTGCAATGCACGCATGCAATTGCAACGCACGCATGCAATCGCAATGCACGCATGCAATCGCAATGCACGCATGCAATCGCAATGCACGCATGCAATCGCAATGCACGCATGCAATTGCAATGCACGCATGCAATTGCAATGCACGCATGCAATTGCAATGCACGCATGCAATTGCAATGCACGCATGCAATTGCAATGCACGCATGCAATTGCAATGCCTATGTCTCAATACGCTTTCTAACAAAGCATACCAGGGTACTCATTATAATTAACGTATCTAAAAGTGACGCTCCTTGTGAGTAGCAATGGAACAACAACGATAGGCCTACTGCCGCATTACTGAGTTTATTTGTCAAAATAACATATCCAGTATCCAATACGGATGGCCATTCAAAAATATCCTATATCCTTCCTTCTTCTTCTTTTGGTTCTATACAAATTGCAGCATGTTTCCAATGTCACCGTTGTCCAAATGTCCAACAATAGCCAAAAGAACAACAATCGGATTCTTTGATAATAAGGGTCTTTGCACGTGTCTGGTGCTGTTATCTATGTACCTTCGTGTACGCAGGCCTTACGTGGCTTTATAAGACTTACATGTAAGCCTATGGGTGATTTGTGTACAAAACGCCATCTTGCATATATAGGCCTCTAGAGTACGTCCAGCCTATTATAATATAATACGTAAAGTCCAGAATATCCTCAGTTGTGCCCATATTTTTAATGATGTAACCCATCCTATTTATATTACGCTCTGTCCAGTTTATTGTGTGGTACACAATGGCCTATTATACATAGACTATTATACATAGCCCATCTAGTCAAGATGTTGTCTGTGCAGCCTGTATAATGTGTATATAGTCTATCCAGTCAAGGAGTATTCTATCTAGCTCATATTTATAAACTCCAGCATTCTTGTGAAGTTGAACATTTTAGTTTCAGCAATAGCCTACGTACGTTGAGATTTCAATGTTTAAAATTTTTTCAACGCACGTACCTTTCTCAGTCTAGTGTTTGGAAAAGCCCGATTCTAACGTTGACTCTAAATTTATTCTGGAGTTTGACCGCAAGTCTAACTAATGACCAAGTCGTGCGACTTGAAACATTGAGCCAAGCCATCAGAATTTGTTTAATTGATCCAATTCGCTAAATCTTGTTCATTTCCATGCAGTGGCTTGGCCAGGAATTCATGATAGAGGGTTTTAAGGCCGGATGCCCTTCCTGACAGACAGAGAGGAACCAACAGTATTATAGTAAATAAATCAAATAATTGACTTAATAAAAAAGGGAATTTACCAGGAATTTACGATGGAGGGTTTTATGGCCGGATACCCTTCCTGACATCAACCCAACAGTATTACAGTATATAAATTAAATAATCAAAAGGGAATAAAGTTAAAAAAAGGGAAGAAAACGATTGTTACTACAAACAATTGTTTTGTTTTTTCTTATTTAAGCGGATGAATTACCTTTTAAAAACCTTTTTCTTAAACAAATAATTGACTTAATAACAAAAAAGGAATTTACGAGTTCACCCCTAAACCCCTTTGTCTACGCCACTGTAAGCTTCCATGACCCATTGGTCTGTGACGTCTGTCCATAAACATACCTTAATAATGAGTCTAGTCCTTTACGCTACCCCATCCATTCATGATCACTTCTGCTACCAACCTCAACTGTTAGCCCCAGGTTTCACTCCATTATCTAGCCCTAACACTGACCAGAATCCCAAACCCAGCTTTGACATCAACCTTACTTCACCCGGTATCGTTTTCCGTTGCAAGGAGTCGGGGGAGATAATGTCACTGTCCGCTGGGCCTTCGTCGGTAAACTGGTCAGCGAAAACCTCGGTTTGTTGGCAGGATATGGAGAGCGGCTTAATGGACGACAAGGTCTGAACGCCAATTGAATTACAGACACACACGCATGCACACGCGGACAGACACGCATAGGTACACATATAAACAGACACAAACACATACAAGCACACAGACACGAGAAGCCCACTGTAGTTATATTGGCTGTGGGATTTGACAACAACATCGGTCGACGTATTAATATTAATAACAGCGACTACAGAAAACGACCTTTCGTCATGTAAACAACATTTTTGCAACGGTTGCTTTGAAGCTTTCGTCATCGGATGACGAAAAGAGCAACGGTTGTTTATGGAGTGGTTGTTGACAGATGAAGAAAAGAGCAACGGATTCTGAAATCTGCATTGCAACTGTTGTCATATAAAACATATATTTTTATAGCGCCGTCGTTCAAAGACGTTCTTATCACGAAAATCTAATGTCCAAACCATATCACAGTTCGTTGACAACAAGAAGAAAGCAATTATGTTTATCAATAATTATTATTATAGTCAAAGATCATGCAGGAGAACACAAAACTGACCACTGTGACCATTGTATTTACCCGCATGCACTTAGAACGGAGCAAAAGAATCGGCTAACACCTAACACCGCCACTGGTGGCACTCTGCCAGTGCCAGTCCCAAACCTGGATAAAGGCGGAGGGCGACATTAATCATCTTTAAAATGGCAGTGTCGTTAAACAGCAACAAGAATACCACCCTAAGCGTTGGCCGCTCATACTAAAGGCGGGGACAAGGACTGTGGGAACAAGGACTGTGGGGACAAGGACTGTGGGAACAAGGACTGGGAACAAGGACTGTGGGAACAAGGACTGTGGCGACAAGGACTGTGGCGACAAGGACTGTGGGAACAAGGACTGTCGGGACAAGGACTGTGGGAACAAGGACTGTGGGGACAAGGACTGTGGGGACAAGAACTGTGGGGACAAGGACTGTGGGAACAAGGACTGTGGGGACAAGGATGAGGGAAACGGTCAATTGTTGGTAGATCACATTAAGTTATTTCTAAATAGAATGTACAACAATGTTGTCCTATAGTTAACATCTTACAATGGAACAAATGCACTGGAGAATAGAGTGCGCTTGACAAAGGTTGGTAATCATGTAATCATGTGATACCATCGCCCCAATTGAAGTCACTAAATAAGATTAGATTAGATTAGATTTTACGTTGAGTTTATCAGATACGTAAATCCATCCGTTTATCTAGTTTACGATATCCATTCTGGATCAATACAGACACATTTAGATCCGGTTTTATTTACTCTTCCCGACATTCTAAGTGCTGTTAGTTTTTGCGAAAGACGCACCATCCATTCTTCCATCCATCCTTCCATCCATCCTTCTATGCATCCGTCTAGTCTCTTCTCATAAGATGCCATTCGCCTGTGAGAACTGGTTTATCCCATCGTCCATTAGACCCCCGTTTACCCAGCATGCCTCACCCAATTCCTCCATACATCCCTCAGTCGTCAGCGCTAATGCTGTTGCTTGCTGCCTCCATCTCAGTCTCCGTCGCTGCATCCGCATCTTCGTCTCGCTTCTTCTTCTTCTCTGTCTTCATCGACGTGTTGCTAGGCGTCCTGTGCTGCTGCAGCCTCCGCTGCTGCTGCTGCTGCTGCTGCTGCTGCTGAAACTGAGCTGCGTGGCACGCACGCGCCACAGTGTTTGCCGAAGCCACCGCTGGTGTCGCCTCGACAACGAGATATGATCCGACGGCGGATGGGTCTGAACTACTGTCCGTCAGCTTTCGAGGGATTACTTGCGTAAGTAAGTATGTGAGCGGTACATGAATAATTCGAAGGAATTCGAGAGTTACATTACTTCATGGAGTTATTTTAAAGGTCAGTTTGTTGTCTGTAATTGTTGGTGATTGTCTTGCATGGACAATAATAATTATTATTTGTTTACGCGTCAGTTTAAGATGCATGCGAAATGAATATCGACAACGGAAATATTACTTCGATATGAAATTCTTTGTGCATTACTTTACCCACTGTCTGATCGACTTATTGACTGGCTGATTGACTAAAATGATTTGCTGATTAACTGACTGACTAACTGACTTACCGACTACTTAGCTAACTGACTGATTGAAAGACCGACTCACTTACTTGCAAGTTATCTGGACGACTGACTCACAGACTAACTGACTGACTGACTGATTGTCTGACTGACTTTTCTTGAATTATGTCTTTGGCTCTTTTTATGCTGAATAATAATATTTCCCTCGTTCGTCCTTCTTTGAAATAAAATAATATTACTTCATTTTTGTCCTGGAATTTATATAGCGCATTCGTTGAGATGTCAAAGCGGCGGCTGGGGAAATTACCATCTGACACGCGACTAAAAATCGTAACTTACCTCAAGTTGAATCCAGTTTTTTTAAATCTCTGATTATTGTTTGATATCGATGATGTATTATTATTGATCACATTGAACATCTATCAAACTCGATCATAATCTTTATCACTTGCTTTAATCTTGATCATTGGTCATCGTTTGATCACGATCGTCAAATCTCAAAGCGAAAGAGCTTTACTGGGTGTTTGCAAAGCAAGCCAAGTCATTCTTTGACCTTTTTGCGTTCAGAGGTATTGTTGTAATGACCGCTCACAGTCGAATTTCAATCAGAGCAGTCTTGTGCGCACATACTTGAGAGAGACTGAGAAAGATAGGAGATCTCTACAGGTTGAAGAGCGTATGAACTCACCTGCTTCTGTAGGTCGCTCAAATCCTATTTATTGCTGTGGCTGGGCTGGGATTGCCTCTGAATAGCTTTTTTAAATATGCGTTATATGATTTCTTGAAATTATCGAATGAATTATATATCAGTAGGCTATATCTTGTTGTGGTGCTGTGCAAATTTATGATTTCTGCAACTCGTAGCCTACATCACAAAAGAAACTTACCTATTGTTATTATTATTACTATTGTTATTATTGTTCACCTGGCGATCGAAACACCTGCCGACACAATGTCACTAGCGGATTGATTTGTTCAACGCTGCTCAATTGATCCATCTTTTTTCTTTAATCATTTCATCGATAGCGTGGATACTTCAGCAAGACTAGTACCTTAACAATGTCTGGATTGAAGAAATAGAGACTGATTTTAATTAATGATTAGAGTTGGGCTGAGATGAGTGTCTCATAATATTGATTATTTTCTACAATATATAGTATTACTATTTTTAACGTTATTTTTTTTTACCCGAGGTACCTAGGATCCCTAGGGATTTAAAAAAATTATGATTGGAGCTGTTAATCAATGTTATTTTATTATTATAGTTATTATAATTGCTATTACTATTGTTATTATTATTATTATTATTATTATTATTATTTTTATTATTATTATTATTATTATTATTATTATTATCATTATTATTACGTTTTGTTTTTTTTTTTTTTTTTTTTACCCGAGGTACCTAGGATCCCTCGGGATTTCAAAAAATTATGCTTGGAGCTGTTTTTGTATGTTAAGAAGTTCAGGCCTCGTCCTCCGCAACAGTGGTGAAAGTGCCCCGAAATGCAATGGCATTGTAGCGCTGAATAGAGATAGAAAGGCGCTGAAACAGAAAGGTCACCTCCCGCTGTTCACCAGAAACGACCGAGAGACGTTGGCCTACCTCGCGGATGAAACTGAGTCCGGCAGAGTTGATGGGACCCAGTGTTTCCAGGGCAATGGGAACAAAGAGGTGTGAAGATGGCAGCCCCACGTACTTCTCGATTTTACGTACGGCGGCTTGTTCCGCAGCGGCTCCCGCCACATTTGCTGTGTGGGCGATGTAGGATGCCGCGCAGGTATGTACCACCGTGGCGTCCCAGGCCAGATGCCTGCCTGCTGCCCAGGGGATCAGTGTGGCCCCATCGGGTCTCTTGCCGTCTATACGAGATAGACCAGACGGCTCTTTAGAGCTTGGGACATCGGCTCTCTGCAACGCCCGCCAGACTATATCATTGATGGCGTGATGACGAAGGGACCGCCCAAAAGCCAATCTACAAGCGAGGCCGTGTTGGCCATCAGGGCCCACCAGAGCACCGCAACCACATTGATGTGGGCTGCAGAGACTCAGGCCCAACCGAAGACCAACTGCCACGCGCACTGCCTCATTGCTGAGGCAGAGGCCGCACGATGGGATTGGAAGGACTGTCAACCAGTCGCCGGAGTGAGGGGAGCTCACTGCCAGCAAGCGCGCTCGGTCAATTGGGCTGGTGTTGTTACCCCAAAACTGCCGCTTTGACCGCTTTTATTACTATTATTTAAGTATTCATCGATCGTTCTGACAGTCTCTTGGGTTAATGTTCTTCACATTCATTGATTGAGTTATTTATCCATCGATCCATTTATCGAATAATAAACGCAAAGCAACTGGCGCCTCCTTCTCCACCCGCCACAAGATGACGCCACTGTCGCTATCAACCCGCCAAAACATCGATTAAAACGACGCTCGTCTTTGTAATGATATCTCTCAGGTCCTCCTCATCTAAAGTTTCGGCTGCGGCTCGCTTCTCTCCTAAGGCCACATAATCTTCTCTCGTGGGCCACATGAGCCGATGCGCTGGCTCCCATACATCAGTGCCCCCTCCCGGACGTCAAACCATCATAAGATTCGACTGCACGGTCGGTCTAAGACCCAACGGCGCGAAAGAGACCGCCCGCCGCCGCCGCCGTCGTAGACCGATGCGCCGCTGCCTGCCTCGCTGCTGCCTGTCCAGCGGTCCGTTCAAGCAGTCCACGGACGGACGACGGTCTGAGGCGGCGAAGAGAGATGGACGTCTTGGCGGCTGGCAGCCACGCGTGAAAGCTGGCCATCCGTTGTGCATCTGGGAGAACGGTGGCTGGACGTTCGGGACAGTCCTGTCACCCCCCCAACGCCAGACCCAACGGAGGAGTTGTCATGGCTACGAACGGTTGGTCAGTGTAGCACGCTATTTATAGCTAATTCTGGCGAGACGGTCACTTCCGGAGAGGCAGGAATCTTCGGAGGGAGCGCAGGGGAACGGCAGAAACTTGCAGCTGTTCACTGGACATTTCTGTAGCGCTAGTCTTTTTTCCATCACACGCTGCCATGGGATCTAATTCCCACGGGAGAGAGACTCCTATCAATGATGATCGGAATTCGTGATCGACCACAATACTGGTCACCGGTCCCGCACACATCTTGCCATGGTTTTTATAAATCGGTTGCCATGGTTTTTATAAATCGGTTACCATGGTTTTTATAAATCGGTTACCATGGTTTTTATAAATTGATTTCTATGGTGATGGACTTTGGATTCAATAAGTGCTCTCTAATTTATTAGGTTGAATGGTTCGCGGCTGGATTCGAACGGACAGCTGCACTACAAGCCATGAGCGATGCTGCGGTAATTGAAGTGGCAGTCAAGGGAGGAGGAGGAGGAGGAGGAGGAGGAGGAGGAAGTGTTGGAGTCATGTGAAGTGGGTGGGTGGAAGGAGGGCGAGAGGGTGATGTAGTGGAAGTGACAGGTTTTGAAATAGCATCATCGAACGATATTTGGCGTCTGATTCGAAAGATTGCGTGTTTGCCATTGATTTTGTCTTTTATTATTAACTTGCATGAGACAAATGTTCGAGATCGTGATAGCACAAATGACGACGACGATGATGACGGTGATGATGAGAATAAAAATATTTATACTAGGCGGTGGTGAAGTCCGTAAGGAATACTGTATGCCTCGGGGCAAAAAATATTAATAATAGTAGGCTAATAATAATAACCTACTAACAGTCTCCAGATAATTATTTACCTCCTGAGGGATTAGAACTACCTCGGTTAAATACTAAATTGAGAATAATTAATAAAAATATTATCATTATTCGGCTATTATTTGAGTAATAACAAAACAAACGATAATAGTTTTAAAATAGTAGATCTACTAACAGCAATATTATTATTATTGTTATTATTATTATTATTATTATTATTATTATCATCATCATCATCATCATCATCATCATCATCATCATCATCATCATCATCATTATGAGCACAATCATAGACATGCTCGTGATCGCTATGATAAAAATAGCCATCAATAATTATTGTTCATGATATATTTATTGCACTCATTCCAACCATAGTCATCTGTCCTTGTTCTCCATTATCTGTCTTTATTAAACTAGGTCGCCTGCATATTTATATCTTACTATAAAATTAATAACACTCTAACCTTGTGAATGAGCTTTACCGAGTTTTGGACTCGGGCTTGGAAACCCTTTCTCTGTACAGTATTCGTCCGTCCTGCTGAGTAGTTCTCTCTCTGTCTCTCGGTCTCTCTCTCTCTCTCTCTCTCTCTCTCTCTCTCTCTCTCTCTCTCTCTCTCTCTCTCTCTCTCTCTCTCTCTCTTTCTTTCTGTATCTGCCGGTTCTGATCAATGGCGGTGTTTCTGAGTCTGTGTACTGAAATACATGTATGATTTACTGCACGGTTTGTGAGTACTATTCGAAAGTTAATTAGTGACTGTAATTGCGATTATAATGAATGAGTCGAGCATGGAAGTTAGGTGCAAAAAGATGAATTCATTCACATGAATGGCAGAGATGAATAAAGAATGCAACAGCAGCTGACAAATGTGAGTTAGAATGACACGTTGAAAAAGCGGTCGAAAGAGCAAAGACGAAGGAGTAGGACCGAGGTTTAGCCGAGTCATCATCATCCATCACGAACCAAAGCAATTGGACTGATGATGATGATGATCATCATCATCATCGTAGAGAGAAGAAAGTCACATACTAATCAATCAGCCAATCAACCAACCATTCAGAAGTCAATCAGTAGGCTAATCAGTCAATCAATGGTTCTGTCAATCAAGCAACCAGTCAGCCAGTCAGTCAGTTATTCAAACAACCAGTCATTCGGTAAATCAATCCGACAGTAAGTCAATTAGACAGTTTGCCAGAAAGTCAGTAAGTCAGAATATCAGCCAGTCAGGAAGCTAGTCAATCAGTCAACCAGTCAGTCAGGGAATGACGATTGTCAGTTACTTATAAATTTACCTGCATCATTCATTTATTATACCAGAATTTATAGAACGTTTTTTCGTCATCGCCGTCATCATCATCATCATCATCATCATCATCATCATAGTCTAGTTCTTCTTCTTCTTCTTCTTCTTCTTCTTCTTCTTCTTCTTCTTCTTCTTCTTCTTCTACTACTTCTTCTCCTACTTCTTCTTCTTCTTCTTCTTCTTCTGCTTCTCCTTCTTCTTCTTCTTATTCTTCTTCTTCTCCTTCTTCTTCTTCTTCTTCTTCTTCTTCTTCTTTTTCTTCTTCATCTTCTTGAACTATCACTAATAACACTTCTACATGTACGACTGCTTTTTCTTCCTAATCAGTTACGATGTGATTACGATGTCATTCTTTCCTTAATCTCTGCTGTCATTGTAGTCATCCTAATCTCTTCATCATCGTTGTAATCATCCTAATCTCTTCATCGTCGTTGTCGTTGTGTTCATGTACATGTAGGTGTCGATAGGATCTTGCGACGTCCCCCCGAGCGCCAACCGAGTGGATTTGATGGGCTTATGTCGCAGCGGCGGCGTTGTCTGTTCGACCCGTGAGGAGGAACTCGTCATCCGCCTCCTTCGCCTCGTCCTCTTCCTCGTCCCTCTCATCCAATCATCCCTCTTCCTCATCCTCGTCGCCAACGTTTCGCCATCTCTCACCGAAGACTTCATCCATTCCACCACACCGCCTCGCTCCACCCTCCCTTCAACAACCAACCAGTCCATCTCCACCACCTCCTCGCAGCTGATCTTTCTCGGGCGTGGCATGGCGGGTAGGATTGGATGTCCTCTGAGGGCTAGTCCACCGGATGTCGTCATCGTGTGGACGAAAAACGACCGACCTCTTGACCTCACGACGTCGACGTCGCGCATGCGCATGGACAGAAGAGGTGGACTGGTGTTTAAGTCCGTCGAAGGACAGGACGAAGGACTCTATCGATGTTCCACTTATTCACCGATGTCGACCACTCGTCGATCGCAACTCATGCACGTTCTCGTCAAGGGTAGGCAACCAGTCATCGATCGATTTATTTTACATGAATTAGATGTCGCTCAACCGCTTTGATTATTTACATTGTAAGTTGGACAGACAGAACAATGACTGGCATAAATAAATAAATAAATTAATTAATTAATTAATGAATAAATAAATGAATAAATAAATGAATAAATAAATAAATAAATAAATGCATACATACATACATATTACATACATGCATATTACATACATACATATTACATACATACATACATACATACATGTCACTCTGTGGCTCAACCGTTAAAATATATTCATGGACATCATCAGCAGACTAATGAGTCTTAACTTACAAAGTCTATGTCGGCGATATTATAGATAGTTTGCAGAGGGGTCTTAAGATGGAATTCTGCAGGAGACCACGTAGAACCATGAACCAGTCATACATACAGTGCTGAATTGAAATCCACAGCTTTTGTGCGCCCAGACGGGTCTCCATTGAAATAGAGGGAGAAAGGGAAAGAGAGGGAGAAGGAGAAGGAGAATGAAGGGGCGAGGGCGAGAGGGAGAGAGAGGGCAAGGACAGAAGCAAAGACAGCAAGAGACACTCAACGTTGGATAATCCAGATGAAAGAAGTAAGCCCTAAGTTGAGACGAACATGGATTCAAAATACATGCAGTCCATGCAGCATAAACCAGTGTATGCTACTACTGGAAAGAGTTAAAAGATTTCGTTCGATCGACCAAAAAAGTCCATTCCTTACGAACAGTGCTGGCCACAAAAATCAGATGATCTAGTTGAATGGTTCTGGATCTAGGGAATAAGGATCGACAATAAGTCCTCTACTTTGCCACAAGTCAATATTTTATCAAGGCTGCTGAAGCCGGACCTTGAAAACGGTTCCCTGGTACAAATGGTTCAAGAGCTACAGCACAGGATTTATAATGTATTGACTCCCATGTTGTGTAAACGCAAATATTCGACATTATTTTCAACGACGCAAAAAGACGCGTCAAGGAGACCAGAGCAGGCTATTCGCCGGTTCTTATTCTAATCAAGTTCGCAGGAGTCAGAATATTTTTTGCCAGTTTCGGTGCCAGGACAGAGTTCTGGGGTGGGTAGTCAATAAAGGAAGGCATGTGTGATGATTGCGGTAATGGGATGGATATAATATGGAACAGAACCGGCGGAATCATAATATAATAGGCCTAGATGATGCCTGGATGATTTCTTTTCGATATCAACAAATATCTTGGTGATCAATCTCTTGATGACATCCTATTGATACCTTGATGACATTCTGATGATAACAAGATTAGATTTGATGGCATCTTGATGCTATTATGATTATATCATCCTACTATCTTTATGATGCTTTGATAATTTCGTGTTGGTATCAACGATATCTAGACGATAATTATCTTGATGACTTCCTGATTACATCTTTGATGATATCGGATAGTGAATTTTAGTGATGTCTTGATGAGGACACATGAAGGCATGCATTGCATAATATGAAAACGTACATGCTTAAAAAATTGCATGCATATATAAAATTATGCATTCATACATTCATGCAAAAATATATGCATAAATGAATACATGAGTATGAACATATACATAGATACGTATACAAACATACATACATACATACATACATACATACATACATACATACATACATACATACATACATACAGATGTGTGAGTTCATGCATCGATATACATATAACACATTGCCTATCTCCCATGCCAATCTCTTTACTCTAGCCTCAGATATACACTCATACAACACGAGAAACTTAGCCTCATATAGAACTGTGCGCGCCCGAACAAACTCAAGAAAATTCTCCATTAAGTATGCAGGTCCTATTGAATGGAATAGAATACCTCTAAACCTTCGCAGTATCCCAATTCTTAAGTCATTTAAGCATTGCTTGGGTTTATGGTTGATTAACCAGAACTGTTAGTCGGGTTCATACTTTAAACTTCCTTCTCCCTACTTAGTTAAGGCTTTATGTTTTTTACTTAAGGTTTTCTTACTTTTTTCAGTTTGGTATTGATTTATTTTTTAAAATTAAGACGTGTTTGCTTAACATCATGTTTAGATATTCATATTATGTAATATCGTGATGTTAAAATTTGGAACGTTTAATTTTCGTAGTTAAGTTTTGATTTATTTTTGATTTATTGCATATATGATGGAAAATAGAATATAATTTTATTGTGCTGAATTTGTTAACGCCTAGAACCAGAAAATGTGCTTGGGTGGCCCTAACCAGCGGGACTCTGCAGTCCCTTCTGGGTTTCCTTTCGTTGCCAATAACATTCATGTTTTATTTTTATGTGATGATATGTACCTTGTGTGCTTTTCTCTGGCTCAATAAAAAAATTTGATTGATTGATTGATTGATACATACATACATACATACATACATACATACATACATACATACATACATACATACATACTTACATACATACATACATGCATGCATGCATACATACATACATACATACATACATACATACATACATACATACATACATACATACATACATACATACATACATACATACATACATACATACATACATGCATACATACATACATGCATACATACATACATACATACATACATACATACATACATACATACATACATACATACATACATACATACATACATACATACATACATACATACATACATACATACATACATACATACATACATACATACATACATACATACATACATACATACATACATACTTGCATGCATGCATGCATGCATGCATGCATACATACATACATACATACATACATACATACATACATACATACATACATACATACATACATACATACATACATACATACATACATACATACATACATACATACATACATACATACATACATGCATATTGTATATGACATTGAACGCATATTATGTATGATTAGTATATAAATGCATGCATGCAGGCATAATACATACACCGTTTAAGTGTGAACATGCAAAGACACTTATTCGACATTATACGAGGGAATTGCTAGACTTTCACTCAGAAATTTCGATATAGAAAGGACGATAGACTTTGTAAAGTCTGATGGAAATGACCGTTTGGCATGGGAAAGCTTTTCCAGTTCACTCCCACTGGTCCTCTGCTTCTGTGTTTCGTTTGATTACACGCAGTTACTGACTTTATTTATATTTCCTTAGATAGCAAATAAAGAATTGGTCGCAATTTTTGCGGAATGATTGAAAAAAACAGACGAAAGACCGACTCCCTCAGAAGCTGTTACTATGGAAACAGATGCGGCGACCTAAAGATGTGCGCACACCTCAGCTACTTTCGCATTTTATTTGGCCATCATCATCATCATCATCATCATCATCCTATGGTCGTAATCGCCTCAGGCAACACCTCAGCGATGATAATAATAATAATAATAATAATAATAATAATAATAATAATAATAATAATAATAATAATAATAATAATAATAATAATAATAATAATAATAATAATAATAATAATAATAATAAAAGCGATGAACGCAGCTGGACAAAATCTCATGCAGACGTTTCTGGTGCATTGAGACATTCTTCGTCAGACGAACACGACATAAAATCACTGACTATGCTCAGCAGCTTAGATGCTTAGGAGTTATTGAAAAGGAATCGGAGGAAATAATAATATGTGCGATTAAGTGAACTGCATATTGTAGACCAATGTGTCTCTCATTCAACTCGTCCAAGTCTATAATTGAGCAGACTTTGTGCAATGCTATATATAATAATATAAAATGTATTCCGTTAGAAAAGTTTAGACTATGCATACATGTACATAGTCGTGATTAGGCTACGCATATAAATGGGCCAACAATACATTCCATATTAGGTTACATAGGCTACATAAATCAGCCTTTACATATCTCTCTCTCTTCATCTGTCTCTCTCCTTCCCTCTCTTCCTCTCTCTCTTCATCTCTCTCTCTCCCTCTCTCTACCTCTCTCTACCTTTCTATCCCTCTCTCCCACGCTCCATTCTCTGCATCTCTTCCTCTCTCCCTCTCCCAATCACTCCCACCCTCCCTCTCCCTCTCTCTTCCTCTCTTCCTCTCTTCCTCTCTCTTATCTCTCTTATCTCTCTTCAACCGGACCCACGACTCCAATTGAACCACGTATACATTCCGCACATGAATGATCTGTGGTGAACTGCGATCAGTATTTGACTTGCGCTGCTTTACAATCTTTTCAATGAACGATTAAGGTCAGCAGCGTCTGCTTCTCGACTCGCAAGAGATGAGATCGGTCAAAGAGAATGACCAATGACCAATGACCAATGACCAGACAGGTTGGTTGGTCCACTATAATAGAAGCATTTCGTCAAAGGCACTGATAAAGGCCGTAAGGTTGTTACAAGACTGAAATCATGTACATGGTCTTGAGTTTGTTTGTATGTGCGCTTGCAATGCCGTACCTTCAATATTACTACTCAGAAGTGCTCCCGACTACAGCGCGGACACATAATTGGAGTTTCAACCAATGCGCTGAGCAATTACGAGTTAAGGACTTGCCCAATGTGAATTCGAACCTGCAACCATGCCCACTATAGTGCCCCACACGGGTGACAATGTGAGTGACAATGTAGTAATTAATAACCACTTTATATACAAATGGAGTATACTGTGGTAGACTAGTAGTTATATGGATGACTTAGCTTGTCTATGATACCCAGCTCACTGCAGCAATCAACTAAGTGCAAATTAGCTGTTCTGTGCATATCTTCAGTCGTATACATGTATAATGTATAACACTATAGGCTATGTTTAGCTTGTGTTCGGTTGCATATAGTCTGTTTGCATTTCGTATAATATTAGCCTACATGTATATACGAATGCATACATTATGCATTGATATCTCACGTTACGTGACGAGCGTTCGTGATTAAATTGGCAACAAAGCACAGCGTGTTGTTCACACATCGTAGAAATGTATGAATTTTTCAAACTCTGTATTATATACATAAACAGAGACTGGTGAGTGCTATAACCGTGAGGCAAACGCTTTATTGCCTCTTGGGACATGGCTATTGCACACATTCATATCAGACTATATAACCAGCAGACTTAATTTTGTGTGGTCATCTCTCTACAACAATTGTATCTCGGTGAGAGTCGCACTAATATTGTGGTCTGCATCACTACATGGCCAGAGTGTGTATACCAGACACTGCTCGTGGAAGCAGTAGTGTCCAGTTCCTTCAGCGTTGCTGTTCATTTTCGAATAACGGCGGCTGTTCGCGAAAGCTCCCTTCGATCAATTCGACTTTTGTTGATGTGAAATGCGACATAAAATTTGGTGGCGAACGATCTGCGAGGGTTTGAGAGGAGAGCTGCAGCAATTGGAGAACAATTGAGAAAAGACGTTTATGTGCATACGACGATGTTTATGTTGTGGTAGGTTTACATAGAGAGAGAGAGACACGGAGACGGAGATAGACAGAGTGAGTCACGAAAAGACAGAAAGAGACGCATATAAAGAGAGAGAGAGATATGTGTAGAGAGAGAGAGACAACGAGAGGCAGACAGACAGACAGACAGAGAGAGAGAGACAAGCAGAGAGAATGACGGATAGAGGTAGAGATACATGTATACTTTTTATAACGTGTACTTGCTGATAAATAGCTACACGTAACGTATGATAAGAGATAGCCATCAAAGTAAGACAGTCACAGAGAAAGACAGAGAGACACACAATACAGAAACACGAAGACATATAGAAACATAACAAGAAAAGCAGACACACAAAGAGAAAACGAACAGACAGACAGAAAGACAAAATTTTAATGTATACAACTCCCGGATCAGTCTTTTCGTCTAAAGTTCTAAACATTATGAAAATGATGGTGCTGGTAGTGACGATGACGATGACGATGGTGATGACGATGACGATGACAATGATGATGATGATGTGATGTGATGGTGATGGTGATGGTGATGGTGATGACGATGATGACGACGTTAAGACAACGATGATGATGACGATGATAGCAACGACGATCATTAAACTGTGTGCGATAACCGTCAGGTATTTCATTTAATTTATATCTTGCTTGTATTACTGCGCTAACAGCTGCCGCTATAGAAGCCGCTAGATCAGATTACGATCTAATCTTTTAGATTAGATTGAAGTTTGCTTTGGAGTGTCATCGATCGATCGATTGATGCCTGGCATTTCAAGACAATGGATGAGACAATGGATGAGACAATGGATGAGACAATGGATGACACAATGGATGAGACAATGGATGAGACAATGGATGAGACAATGGATGAGACAATGGATGAGACAATGGATGAGACAATGGATGAGACAATGGATGAGACAATGGATGAGACAATGGATGAGACAATGGATGAGACAATGGATGAGACAATGGATGAGACAATGGATGAGACAATGGATGAGAGAATGGATGAGACAATGGATGAGACAATGGATGAGACAATGGATGAGACAATAGACGAGACAATAGACAGAAGGTGATGCCATCTATCTTCATCTTTGTCATCATCTTCTTCCTCGTCTTCTGCTTCTGTCGCTTTGCCATTGGAAGAGAAAAAAAACAGGACACGCAACACAAACAGTGAAGCCACAAGATGATTTGGACAGACAGACAGTCAGAAAGACAGTCAGAAAGACATATAGACAGACAAACAGACAGACAGGCAGGCAGACAGGCAGACATTTTGATAGACAGACAGACAGGCTGACAAGCAAATGGATAGATGATAGATGGAAACAGATAAATAATATGCATAGATCTACCCTTAGACAGATACATGGACAGCTCAGTTAAACAGAATCACGAACATTCAGACATACAGACAGGCACACAGACAGGCAGACAGGCAATCATGTGAAACAGCTGATGACAGACAAATTGGTAGACTAAAAAAAAATATGCACATACATTCACACAGATAGACTGCATGGACGATAGACAGACAGACATTCAGATAAAATTATGTTAACAAATAAAGACACAACAATTATACAGTCAGATCATTAATTATAATTAAAAGACTGAAAGACATTCGAATCTACTATAGACTTACATAATAGATGATATACAATATGAAACATGCATCATCACACACAGACACACACAGACACACACAGACACACACAGACACACACAAATCCAGATACAAGTTGTCAGGCATCAAATGCGACATGGACTTATTGGTCCTTTCTTTGTTTCTCTATTATATTCATAATGCAATTGAAAACCATCTTGTTCAGACCTATTTCTCCGAGGATATACAAAAATTATACATGTAGGTAAATCAGTGATCACCCTAACAAGTAGAAGAGCAATACAAAGTCGCTGGATTATACAGCGCGATATAAGCTTAATTATGTTTCTATGATTCATTATCATAATTATCGAGCATTAATAATATAAATTTAAGAATTTAATATAGTCGTACAGATTCAATCAGTCATTATCTTATTAGTGCAGCGCAATGTACGACTAATTTTAACTGAAGTAGTCGCCATCATCATTGTCACCGGTATCAACATCAGCATCATCAGCATCATCAGCAGCAGCAGCATCAACATAATCATCAGCATCAGCATCATCATTATCATCATCATCGTCAGCATCATCACCAGCATCATCACCAGCAGCAGCATCGTCCTCATCATCAGCATCATTAACATCATCAGCATCATTAACATCATCAGCATCATCAATATCATCATCATCAACATCATCATCAGCATCATCATAATCATCAACATCGTCATCATCATCATCACCAGCAGCATCATCATCAGCATCATCACCAGCAGCATCGTCAGCAGCAGCATCGTCCTCATCATCAGCATCATTAACATCATCAGCATCATTAACATCATCAGCATCATCAATATCATCATCATCAACATCATCATCAGCATCATCATAATCATCAACATCATCATCATCATCAATATCATCATCATCATCAATATCATCATCATCATCAGCATCATCATAATCATTAACATCATCAGCATCATCAACATCATCATCATCATCAATATCATCAGCATCATCAGCATCATCATAATCATTAAAATCATCAGCATCATCAACATCAT
Organism: Lumbricus rubellus; assembly: GCA_945859605.1. Taxonomy (NCBI): domain Eukaryota; kingdom Metazoa; phylum Annelida; class Clitellata; order Crassiclitellata; family Lumbricidae; genus Lumbricus; species Lumbricus rubellus. The sequence goes on along the minus strand of OX243811.1, from coordinate 1,008,592 downwards.
CATCATCATCAATATCATCATCATCATCAATATCATCATCATCAACATCCTCATATACAGCGCATCAGCATCAACATCATCATCATCAACATCAACATCATCATATTCAGCATTATCATCATCATCATCATCACCAGCATCATCAACATCATCATCATCATCTTCATCAGCATAATCATCAGCATCATCATCAACATCATCATCAACATCCTCATATACAGCGCATCAGCAGCAGCAGCCAGTATCGCCACCGAGTTTGTCATCATCAGTAAATATCTTTGAGATAAGATCTCTGCACAAACGCCAATGTAAACACACACACAAACACACACACACACAAACACACACACACACACAAACACACACAAACACACAAACAAACACACACACAAACACACACACAAACACATCTGATTTCATACATGGTTGTACATGCAATATTATGTATATAATTATGTATAAATATAATGTGTGTATATAAACAATTTATATATATTAGCAGATTTATGGCTTACACAGATATGAAACTGAGATAGTAGGTGGCATCAGTAAGCGTGGATTCAGTCCACGTCTTATTCAAACATGCATGTGCAAATTATGCATGTATTCAAAATTATCCATATATAATAATTATTTATATTATGGGCCTAAGGAATGATATTCATAATTATAATATATTGCATAATATTCATTCAATCCTCTGTGGATTTATGTATACATGCATACAGAATTGGGTGTATGCATGTTTTATATATATGTGTGTGTGCGAGTGTGTGCGTGTGCGTGTGTGTGTGTGTGTCCATTTATATGAAAGAAGCCAGTAACGAGCAGACGGAGCTACTGTTCCCATGATACTTAGAAATATATATATATATATATGTATACATAGAAGTATAAATTATATATATAGAAATATATACATATATACATAGAAGTATATATATATATATATATATATATATATATATAAATAGCCGATCGTCCTCCAATCCATCACTCGATTCTATTGAAGTTTACAAAGGCAAATGCATGATGCCACAAGACTGCTGCTACTCTGCCTCCTCCTCCTCCTCCTCCTCCTCCTCCTTCTCCTCCTCCTCCTCCTTCTTTTTCTTCTTCTTCTTCTTCTTCTTCTTCTTCTTCTTCTTCTTCTGCTTCCTCCTCCTCCTCCTCTTCTTCTTCTTCTTCTTCATCGTCGTCGTCGTCGTCCTCTTCTTTATGTATCCCTTTTTATATGTTTGTCAATGTATATGTATATGCATGTACAGGGTGGCTCAAAAAAAATGTACCACCGGATGAAATGCGATAACTTCGCAACCGATTGACCTTTTTCTGCGACAATTTCCCAATTTGCAGGGGAATGAATTTCCAACAATCCCTGAAAGTTTCATTTGAAAAGTTTCATGTTTGCAAATGTTACAGCTGTTCAAACTTTAAATTCCGTTTTTTCGAATTTCCGCGGAAAAATTAACGTCATTTGTTGATTTCCATGTCAAACGATATCACTTTTCACTACGACCTCAGAATTTCGTTTTGCATTTTATTTTTAGGTATGATGGGAGTGTCCTTCCCCTGCTTTAACACGAGTTCAAAATCTTTTCGATTAGCTCAGTTTGACCTTGCTGATCGGGTCCTGCGGCAATTGACCCCACATTAGCAGCAAGACTTCCTTCAGCTAGCCAATGTTCTCCAACTTGGGATGAAATGTCTTGCAGCGTTCCAGCATGGCTCCCCAGACGTGATTGGCAAGAGGGCTAAGGTCTGGCAAGGTTGTTAGCCACCTTTGCCAATAAATTTACTGCAGTTGATGGAAAAAATAAGGTACCGGTAGCGTCATCATAATCAGCCTTGCCATGCGAGCAAGCAGGCGCACCGTCATGCTGGAAATTAAAACCAGATCGGGTCTTCAATGAGTCTGGGTAAGAGAATTCAGCGATGAGTTTGACATTTGGCCTACTGAATGGGATTAAATGCAGTCTTTTCTTGCAGCCGTAACACATGCCACCATAGCTGAAACCATGATGTGCTTTGCAAATTTAACTCTTTCGAATACCATGCAAATTTCCTGAACATGGCGTTTTTCCCCGTCAGAACAAATGGCAACTTCCAGCCTCTCTTCCAACATCTTACCTCCGTTACATAAACACGTTTGCAGATAGCCTTCACTGTGCCCATGCTCCACTTTTCACTGGGTCCTTTGCTATGAACGCGCGATGTCCCAGTCTCTGTTCACGTAACGTCCGAGTTCCCATTTTATCATCTGCAGAAACTTTGCCCATGACGTTCAGTAACGCATTCACAAACTGAGACCTTAATATACAAAATATGACCAAATACTAACAGCTTACTAACAGCTTACATTATAAACAGTTTTAGTGAGGTTGTATGACATCATCATCATTTTGTGTGTTTTAATTTGCCAACAAATCGTAATGAAATCACATGCATTGGAACATAATCCTCCGGAAATTCGAAAAAAGGAAATTGAAAGTTTAAACAGCTGTAACTTTTGCAAACCTGAAACTTTTCACGTGAAACTTTCAGGAATTGTTGGAAATTCATTCCCCTTCAAATTGGAAAATTTTCAGAGAAAAATTTCAATCCGTTACGAAGTTAACGCATTTTATCCGGTGGTACATTTTTTTTGAGCCACCCTGTATATAATATATAGACCTATGTAGGTTTATGTATATATTTCTGTAAGACTGTATGCTTAGTTATCGCATTCTGCTTGCACATATTATATATATTATATATATGTATATTGTGTATATATATAATGTTGATGATTCTTGCGATATTGTGCTTACGGTGACGGCCATGAATTCTAAGACGTCGCAGCATGGAATAGTATATTCCAGTGTATATAATTATGCACATAATATGTATATATTATATATTGATATATTGACGCAATTAGAGATTCGCTTATAATTATGTACATAGATCTAGGTCTATTATAAATCGGGTTTGTCACCGCTCTGAATGTGGATTTGGAAGTTTTGAGATATAGAGAGAGACAGACGGATAGACAGATCCATATATATATATATATATATATATATATAGATTCCTCGACGCAAAGCTTTTAATGTTATACAATATAGATGCATGTATACAATCTTTCAGTGCATACTCTAGATAAACACTTGCAGAACATAATGGAAGAATCACGAATAATATTAAATGACATGCACATGAGGGCGTATATACAATACAATACATGTATATACAGTATATACAGGGTGGGCCATAAAAAAGTAACTTCCTACGGTTTTCAGCCCATATCTTGGCCAAACATAAGAATTTTTAACTGAAACTTTAGAGTCTTAAAGGCGATTCATATTTACGTAAAATGCTCAAATTTCAACAAAATATTTCAAACACAACAAAAGTTATACCGCTTTTAGTGAGGCCACCCACCGCTTTTTAACGATTCAAAAACGCGACGCAACAAAAAGTAACAAAAAAACCAATTCAATTATTCTGGTCAACATCTTGGTCAAAAGTAAGAATATTGAAAAGAAATTTCACAGGCTTAAAGACAATTCATATTTACATATGAAAGCCAGGTATCATCAAAATATTTCAAACAGAATAAAAATTAGGGCACTGTTAAGGAGGCCATACCCGTTTTTTGACAATTCAAAGACGTAACGCAGCAAAAACACGATTTTATTAAGTCTCATCTTAAATAATTGTTATCAGATAGCCTTGATATTGCCAGATGATCATTAATATTAATATTTAAAAAAGAAACAGGGTACCAGCGTAGCTGCACGTCACTGAGAAGTCACTTAGCAAGATGATAATCAAATTGGTAAATAAGGAATCTGTCAGATTACTCAACAGGTCCATCAAGAACATTGCAAAGAGACTCAAAATAAGTGTTGGCACTGGTGGTGGCACATTGAACACAAGTTATGAAGCACTACCAAGTTCATTTGACAACAGTTATTCGAGATATGACTTAATAAAATCACGTTTTTGTTACTTTTTGTTGCGTTTCGTTTCTGAATTGTCAAAAACGGTGGGTGGCCTCACTAAAAGTGGTATAATTTGTGTTGCGTTTGAAATATTTTGATAAAATTTGGATTTCATGTGTAAATATGAATTGTCTTTAAGACTGTAAAATTTCATTTACAAATTCTGACTTCTGGTCAAGATATTGCCAAAAAACCAATTTTTTTGCGTTTCGTTTTTGAATCGTCAAAAAACGGTGGGTGGCCTCACTAAAAGTGATATAACTTTTGTTCTGTTTGAAATATGTTGATGAAATCTGGTCATCATATGTAAATATGAATTGTCTTTAAGACTGTAAAATTTCATTTCGAAATTCTTACTTCTGGCCAGGATATGGGCAAAAACCGTAGGGGGTTACTTTTTTATGGCCCACCCTGTAAGTACACAATGATTATTTATCAGATATCACGCTGAATAAGATTTTACGTCTGTCTCCTCTTTGTCTGTCTGTCAACAATTGTGGGGCGCGGTGGACCGGTGGTGTTGTGGATATGCTCGAGGCCTTTCAGCCGGAGGATTGCAGGTTCGAATCCACCTCAAGCCGCCGTGTAGGGTCCTTGGGCAAATCTTTCACTTGCAATTGATCAGCGCTTCGGAGTGAAATTTCCGCTTAAATCGGGAGCACTTCTGAGTAACAATCTTGAAGTGGCCTTGAAGGGGCGCTATAACAGGTGTAAAAGTATGTTCGGTGGCTTGCATGGAGCCGAAAGGTTCCGGGTTTGAATCCATCTCAAGCCGCCGCGCAGGGACTCAGAGCAGGTTCTTCACTCGCAATTGTTCATGAGCATCGGCGTGAAATTGCGATTCAGTGTCCGTGCTGTAGTCGAGAGCCTGAAGGTGCGTTACGACAAGTACTCACGCACGCATACATGCATGCATTAAATGTCTGGCAAGAAAATACTACTAACAGTTGATTATACAGAATGTTGATATTGAAACGATTGCTTTGCGAAGTTGTTCAGCGAAGATTCTGATGTTTTTTGACATTGGATAAAGATTCAAGAATGCCAGTTAACCGAATCTCACACAAGACTCTATGCATGCAGAAATTTAAGAACCAGCAAATTGAAACAGAACAAGTAGAACAAGCTGAACGCTGATAGTATTCTGTGAGCTGTCTATAGAACTATATGATTATGGACAAACATGGACGGATTTGAACTGCATTCAAGAGATGCTGCTTGTGTGGATCGTCTTATTTATTCCAAGGCAGTTCCATGCAGTGTGCAGTGTGTACTGTGTGTAGCCGTAAGCCACAGCCACAGCGGCGGCGGCAGCAGAGGGGCAGAATCCTGCAAGAGCTAGATAAATAATTGATTGCGATTGTTTGACGAAGGGAAGCTGACCGAAGGACTAATTATTGTCCAGTCTTTTCTTTGGTCATGTGATAAGAATTGGGGAGTGGGCAATGTTGGAAGAGAAGGAGAAGGAGGAGGACGACGAGGAGGAAGAGGAGGAGGAGGAGGAGGAGAAGGAGGAAGAGGAGGAGGAGGAGGAGACGTATATAGATATGAAGGTGGATGGAAGAAATGCTCCGAACCATGAATGCCTTATTAAAGATACCACAGGGAGTAATAGGCAACATTCATAGGGCAAGCTTATGGATCTGTGTGCCTATGCTCCACGTGCGAATATTTGGGCTTTTAGAGAGATATACAGACAGACAGACAGACAGACAGACAGACAGACAGACAGAAACAGAACCAGAGACAGGTAGATAAAGAAAGACAGAAAAAGACAGAGACAGATAAATAGACAGATAGGCAGTGCATGAGAGACAGAGACACATACACACACACACACACACACACACACACACAGGTATAGACAACAGAGAGAGAGAGAGAGAGAGAGAGAGACAGAGAAAGAGAGACAGAGAAAAAGAGAGACAGAGAGAACGAGAGACAGAGAGACAGAGAGAAAGAGAGGCAGAGAGAGAGAGAGACGTTCCGTGACGCACACATATTTAAATGTCATGCAATCTTCTCCATTCACAGATCACGAAAAACGCAGAACACAATGTTGCACGAGTATAATAATAATAATTATAAGTGACAACACGTGCATCAGAGTATACGTATAATTCAGGTTGTTTATTAGATGTTGTTGATGCCAACCGGATGGAAGGTGTTGAAGACATGCAGGCGCAGAATCACTTGCAGGATTTCATTGTCGTATATTTCGAGGCGACAAGAGCGCACGACACTTTCAATAATGTCTTCTAAGTAATTAATGAAAAGAGATGCAGACAAAATTGCCTTTAGAAGTTTAGAAGAGACGGCTTCGATGGCTGAAGCAACTGTTGCAATAATTGTTAATAATGGAACTTGAATAAGAAATTATTTCTGTCTCACAGTGTGCTTTTAATAGAAAGAAACAGGGATTTCAAAATAGAGATTATAACTTTATAAGCATTAGGGAAATATTGCGGTAACCGATCTCACCGATCTAACCCTAACCCTAACCCTAACCCTGGTCCTGGGCGCGACGTTAAACTGCATCCATCCTCTGCCACAGGGAACCAACAACGTCCCTGTGCCGGTCCTAAGCCCGGATAAAATGAGGAAGGTTTGCCAGATGGGTGGCGATACGCTGGCAGTGAAAAACCAAGACGATTGTAATCCGCCAAAACCACGACACAAGTAACATAGCTACCCAGATGCTTCAAGGTGTCATGATGTGAAGCAGACATGCACAGGTCGGTCAGGACAGACCGATGGAGAGGGTCGGGGGAGAGAGCGTGGGACACAACGGGCATTGACCCACGTTGTCCTTCGTGCCTCTTTTCACGATTCTCTTCAATCAGACAAGGTGGTCTAGATGCTCCAAGATGTTAATGGTATGGAGCAGACCTGCTGACCGGACCGGTTGAAGCTGGGCAACATGGCACGAGACAGACTCAGACAGAGAGTGGCATCGGACTCCTACGGGCATTGAGCCTAAGGATATTGATGATGATGATCTCATATTGGATTTATTACATTATGGAGTTGATAAAAAATGCATTTTCGTGAAAAAGTCCACGTGTGCATGCTGAACGTTGAAAAATAATGCAAAACAAGTCACAGTTTTCAGTGAAGTAGAATAAAAGAAACCAACATATAATACAGCATAATATAACAACTGTGCATAAAATAACTTAACAAACTTTAACTTGACATCACACCCGGATGTCAAAAAGGAAATTATAATTTCTTTGTTTCTTGCATTTTTATTCATTGCCATGACAACAAATAAATTCTTAGTAACATGTTTGAGACATGTCTCAGCGGTTGAATTTAACTTCCTGCGAAATAGCTAGGCCTACAGTTTTGTGCTCAGATTGCTCGATTGTTCAAAGTTCAAAACTAATATTGAAAACAATAATTATCTGGTCATTATGGTCTACAATAACTTTTACTTAAAATTGCTATTGCCTTATTAATTCTTCTGCGAGCTTCTGCAGACAGATTTTCTGTAAAGCTTAGTTGTTTGTGAGTGTCACTCGTTTCTGTCCGAATTTTAAATAGTTTCTTCGAGGTGCTTAGAATGTTTATTAGAATCTTTACGTTCTGTTTTGCCCACCGCACCATCAGTGGCGGAGAACGGACATTCCCCTGGACATAATATTCCCCCGGACACATAGGCGTAGGGGACATTTCAGTGCTGGGGGGGCAAAAATGAGACTTTTGCCCGAAAAATTTTTTTCGTCCGGCCGAAACCTTAAGAAAAATTTTCGTTACGTTTTCCCGAAAATTCTGACGACCTTTTTCTAGTCATCCGGCCAAACTCTTCTGAAATTTCCCGTTACTTTTTGCTCGAAAGGTTTTTTGTTCGGGCAAGTCTGATTTTTCGGGCAAGAAGACCCGGAAAAATAAAAAAGGAAATTTTTTGATTAATACTTTTTTTATTTTTCCGGGTCTGCTTGCCCGAAAAATCAGACTTGCCCAAAATTTGGGGGGCATTTGCCCCCTGGACCCCCGCCTCCTACGCCTATGCCCGGACATATTCCCGCGAAACATTGCTCCTCCGGACATGTGCATCCACCCCAGACACCCATCAAGAGCACATGACAATATCTGGAATCGATTTCTAGCCATGTTGCGCTGAAATTTGGACACATATCGTCTGAATTTGGTTTTACTTGTGTCACAAGCTGCTGTGCGAAATAATGACTTCGGGGTCAAAAACTATCAGTGTATTAATTCAGTATTTGGGCCATTAATTTTGGTAACAGAAAATGTGAAATAAAACTTTAAATTTTGTACAGAACAGGAATATTATCTAATTCTACAATGTTCTACGTGATTGTATTTAACGTCATTAAATTTTGGATAGATATTTCACTTAAGTGGGCTTAGCAGCATTCATGCAAACAACCTCTGTTGTCCTTGTGACTGCACTGGTCCTCGCATGATCACCGCAGCATGCCAGTAGCATTACATACCATTCACATAACACAAAACCCAGCATGACATAATATCCATTAGAATTATAACCATAGCTGCAGTGATCGTTTTATAAAGAGCGCTTTGAGGAAATGCCAATTATAAAGTAGCAGCATTATTGGTTGAAAGGAGGATTCTTATCATTCATATGGTTGCCATGGTGACAGGGAGCCCATCCAATCGGAATATTGTCTTTTGTTGTCGCCTGACAATAGGCAGGAATTCTGCGAATTCGTTTTTCCTTTGTCTCTTTGTCTCTTTGTGTGCTTGCTGTGCATTGTTTGTCTGTCAATGTGTCTGTATGCATGCGTGCACGTGTCTACAGTATACATATATAATATATATTATATAATATAGTGTATATATAATTATATATTGTATATATAATTATATATAATATAATTATTAAATATATATATATATTATATAATACATATATAATATATATTATATAATATATATATAATATATATGATGCAAATGTAATGTGCCACTCGACTTTCATCTCAAAGATTTATAGATCACCTTTCACTTCAAATCAAGCTTTGGTTTTTGTCAACGTGAAGCCTCATCTTAATTAGCTTATCAGCTACTGTGTCAAACTTCCGTGATTCATCACCTGCAGCTCTGTAGAGAACTCCAATAATTCCATTTTTGTGCGTCTCTCTGTCTCTGTCTGTCTCTGTCTCTGTCTCTCTGTCTCTCTGTCTCTCTGTCTCTCTGTCTCTCTGTCTCTCTGTCTCTCTGTCTCTGTCTGTCTGTCTGTCTGTCTGTCTGTCTGTCTCTCTCTCTCTCTCTCTCTCTCTCTCTCTCTCTCTCTCTCTCTCTCTCTCTCTCTCTCTCTCTCTCTCTCTCTCTCTCTCTCTCTGTATCCTATCCTATCCTATCCTCCCATCCATTTACGTCAGAGTCCTTCCCACCCCTCGCGGGTCACTTGGCTCAGACCTTTCATGCCAAGAGAAATTAATTTTCCAAATGACCGGCAGGGGGACGGATGGGATGGCGCGTGGCTGGGTCTGCGTGGGGGACGGTGGGGGGATGGACCTGCGTGAGGGGATGATGGGGGATGGACCTGCGTGGGGAATGATGGGGGGATGGACCTGCGTGGGGGGTTGGCAGGTGGTGTGACGTAAAATCCATACAGACGTTGGATCGAATCGTTCGATGATTTTTCGATTGAAGTCAACGAGGCAGCGAGCAACGACGACGAATGATGACGACGACGATGATGACGACGACGACGATGATGAACAGCTGGTGACAGATTCAGTAATGGCGTTGACAAGAAGATAGGACAAGAAAGTGATGAGCTCCTCCTCTTCTTCTTCAATCTTCATTCGCTGCAGTATATAACTAATAATGTATACGGATTCGGAATGTCATCTAAAAACGCTGCTGCTGCTACTGCATGCGTGGCGTCATCCTATTAGCTGAAGCCAAACGGACGTTTAATTGGAATGCGCCATTGACTCTATAATACGATGGTAGTGCTAGTCAAATGCTAGAAAAAGGAGGAGGGCAACATCAAAGATACATGTAGTATAATTGGCCATGAGACCTTCAATGCTCAGACGCTGCATGGAATTATAGACCTGGAATAATGTAAGATTTCTTGGCCCTCCTTTATATGCTTCTTTCCTTCGTTCATTCTGATAATTTATATAGCGCCATAAATGCGTTATCTGGCCTGGCCTTCAATACGATGTTAGTTTTTAATGAAGAGTTGTCTGTAGCGAAATGTCCTCTTAAAGCGTGTGACTGTGTGTGTCAATGCGATTTATTTACTCACAATTAATTGTCATCTTATCCTGCACGATGAGAGCCTACATGCACGATTGTACGATTGTACGTGCAGCTTAGAAATGACATTCTATCCTATTATTATTATAGCAACTTCAGCCATACCAACAAACATGCGACATAGGCTAATATTAGGTCCACTTGAAATCACGAATCCAAACAACTCTGATGCATAATAAAAGCTTTCAGTGCAAACCATTCCCCGATGGTTTTGGACAACAGTACTGCAGAGAGCGAATGGCGCTTCACAGAATCCATCGCAATGAACTGCTGCAAGATTAGAAAGAAACGAAAGAAAGACCAATGCTACGATGATGCTGATGCTGCTGCTGCTGCTGCTGATGCTGATGCTGCTGACGCTGCTGCTGATGCTGCTGATGCTGCTGCTGATGCTGATGCTGCTGTGCTGCTGCTGCTGCTGCTGCTGCTATAAAATTTAACGACGATCTAAAATAAGTCGGATTGCTGCCAATGAGGCGAGTGATAGACTTGAGTTATGACCGACGACAATGCACAACATTCATTTTTTTTTCGCAAGTATCGCTACCAACGTAATGGCTGGCGTCAGTAACTGATGATGATTACAACGACGACGACGATGATGATGACGGTGACGGTGACGACGATGATGATGACGACGACGACGATGACGGTGACGATGATGATGATGATGATGATGATGATGACGACGCCGATGACGACGCCGATGACGATGATCATGACGATGATGATGATGACGACGATGATGACGATGATGATGACGATGATGATGATGACGATGACGACGATGACAATGATGATGATGACGGTGATGATGATGACGATGACGACGATGACGAGATGACGATGATGATGATGACGGTGACGATAACGATGATGATGACGATGATGATGACGACGATGACGATGACGACGACGACGACGACGATGACGATGACGATGATGACGACGACGACGACGATGACGATGCCGATGATTATTATTATTATTATGATGATGATGATGATGATGATGATGATGATAATGCTGCTGCTGATGATATATTATAACAGAACACTGTATTGCCCTGTGGAATGGACTAGACTGTATCACATTGCATTTTAACGTATTTAAGTCTATTCCAATGACAAGCCTACATAGGCAATTAAACATGCATTATTATATTACTGGATCTGAAATAGCTGTCCTATTTTGACACTGATTAGTGATTACTGGCTATGGTTGCTGTCAACCTTCGCCAGCTCTTTTTCCTTTCTGTCCTCCGTTCCAGGGTACCTATACCTCCGTCCTTCCCTGTCACATCCCTCCCTGTCAACCTATTGTCCTATTTTGTTCGTATCTCCAGTGCCCAGAATCGCGCTTTCTCAGGACAGTGATGTACGTAGATGTCTAAAATGACAAAAAGCGAATAAACGGAATTTAACGTCGTTTTTCCGAAAAATAATAAAGCGGAACAAAATGAGAGGAAAAAGGAAAACCAAAAATAATTGGACTTTGTTACCATCTTGTACTGCAGTTTAAAACTAAAAAAACTTGCTTACCAATTTAAAGTTTAGGCCTAATCAGAAGGCAAAATTAATAACACGAATTTGTTAGCAAACACTTAGTGTAAGCTATAAGTAAAACGGTCAAATAATTACCTGAATGAACGGATTCCTTGAACGGACGAGGATATAATAAATTATTTGGGGATATCAGACTAAAATAAAATAAAGAAAATTATTACTGACAGTGTATAGAAAAAAATATTGTCACAAATTCACAAACAAAAATTAAAACGAAAAAAAGAGATGAAACTTTAAAACAATTAAAAAGCGAGCTTTTTCTTGGAAGAATGGAAAAAAACGCTAAAAGGTTTTTAGACTATATGGCATAAAATATAGCGACATGCTAAAATAATTTGATGCTCTACTACACGAGATAGGCGTAGACGCCTAGACGACACTGGCTAGATCGAATCACTGTGTATTTATACTCATTCCTTCCTTTTCTCATCTGTAGGCCTACTCCACAACCCAGTGAGTAATGTCTTAGATTTTCTTCTTCTTCTTCCTTCTGTAAAGAATGTCACAGTCTAATCAATCCTTTCTCGTTTACACAACCGTGAGACTCCGCATGCTGACGCATATTTACTCGAGGTGTCGTCGTCGTTGTATTTCTCGACTGCTTCTATTCTAAAGACTAATTACTACTTTCTATTCTTACAGTATCATTCTCTCTCACAGCTCCGAATGCATAGTCTATATATATATATATTTTATGTATTTGTTTTATATGTATACATAGTATTACAAACATATCATATATATATATAATCATATATGCTTATAATACATGTGTTTGCGTGTATGTGTGTTTTGCCAGACGTGTTTTCTTGATTTCGATTTGCTTTTGAGAAATGCGAGTGACGACGATTCCTGTCACGTTCAGTTGATGGTGCTGCATGGAAAGCGAGACTTCATCTTCTTCTTCTCTCTTGTAAACGGTCGAGACAGTTTCTGTTGATTGTGTGAAGGAAAGATTCCTGCCTGCCATTCACTTTGTCCGTCCTTCTCTTTGCGTGTGTGTGTCTGTGTGTATGTGTGTCTGTGTGTTTGTGTGTCTGTGTGTTTGTGTGTCTGTCTGTCTGTCTGTCTGTCTGTCTGTCTGTCTGTCTGTCTGTCTGTCTGTCTGTCTGTCTTTGTCCACAGCAATGATTGTATGCGTTTCCTTCGCAGTTTGTTAAGATTTCTTTTTCAGTAACTGTTGTTCTCTATGTGTCTGTGTCTGTGTATGCCTTTCTCTTTCTCTCTGTCTCTCTCTGTCTCTCTCTATGTCTCCCTCTCTCTCTACCTCTCACTCTCTCTATTTCGCTTTATGTCTCACTCTCTGTCTCTTTGTATCTTTCTATCCGTCTCCATTTTTCTCTGTTTTTCTCTGTTTGTCTTTCTGACTGTCTGTCTGTCTGTCTGTCTGTCTGTCTGTCTGTCTTCTATCTGTTTCTCTTTCACTCTCTCTCCGTATCTCTATATAACACTCTGTCTCCATTCCGACATGTTTGCTACTTGTGAGCATTGATGCAATTCGCTTACCGTGTCCTTTGTATGCGACGGTCCGTCTGCCTGCCCCACTGTTTGTTCGTCCTTCCGTCTGTGTGTCTCTCTCTCTATGTCTGGCTGCAGTGGTGGTCAGCTCATCTGTGTGTGTGTGTGTGTGTGTGTGTGTGTGTGTGCATTAGGATGGCGGATATGACGTCAACAATCGTTGTTGAGCAGGATATAAAGCGGCTAATATATAATGACGAATGGACGACGACGACGATGACGACGATGATGACGACGATGACGATGATGATGACGATGACGACGATGATGATGGCGACGACGACGATGATGATGATGATGATAACGATGATGATGACGACGACGATGATGATGACAGGCATGTTGTGCAGACTGACCAGACAATGGACGGACGAGACTGACCACCACAGATAACGGCCGAGGAAAGACGCACGCGGACAAATAGACGGACTAAGTGGAGGACAACAAAAGGACTAAGTGGAGGACAACAAAAGGACTAAGTGGAGGACAACAAAAGGACTAAATAGAGGACAACAGAAGGACTAAGTAAAGGACAACAGAAGGACTAAGTAAAGGACAACATGAAGGACTGAGTGGAGGACAACAGAAGGACTGAGTGGCGGACAACATAAGGACTGAGTGGTGTGCAAATAATTATAATGAACAAAATGGAGGATAAACGAAAGAACTGAGTGGACGATATGCAGATTGCAGAATGACGATGGAAAGGTAAAACGGATGAATCTTCACATGACGAATGCAATGAATAAGAAGAAGATGCGATGACTATTATAATTATTAATAGGACAACGAATACGGACTATTATAAGGACAGGACAGTCGACTGAGGAGAGGACTTATACTAACAACGTCAGACGCTGATTGGAGGTTGCCGTCGGGAAGGACAGTTTGAAGGACAGTTTGAAGGACAGTTTGAAGGACAGTTTGAAGGACAGTTTGAAGGACAGTTTGAAGGACACTGTTTGAAGGACAGTTTGAAGGACAGTTTGAAGGACAGTTTGAAGGACAGTTTGAAGGACAGTTTGAAGGACAGTTTGAAGGACACTGTTTGAAGGACACTGTTTGAAGGACAGTTTGAAGGACAGTTTGAAGGACAGTTTGAAGGACAGTTTGAAGGACAGTTTGAAGGACAGTTTGAAGGACAGTTTGAAGGACAGTTTGAAGGACAGTTTGAAGGACAGTTTGAAGGACAGTTTGAAGGACACTGTTTGAAGGACAGTTTGAAGGACAGTTTGAAGGACAGTTTGAAGGACAGTTTGAAGGACAGTTTGAAGGACAGTGTAACGGAATCTCAGCCGGCGGGTGGGAAGAGCGGATGCCTAACTCTCCCACCAGGTGGTAAGGCTTGCGTGTCGCACAAAGATGGCGCAAGTCCGGCCTCCGTCGTCTATCGAAGGGCTTAGCAGTGTTTCTCCAGTCGCGACGTCCGTACGAATCAACACGAAGACAGCAGGTATTTTTAGACGATATATTGTAACACACGACTCCACACGTCAGAAGCAGGCATGCACGTGATACACCGCGAACTATCGAACCCCAGCAGCGGACGGTCATGCACCTCTCGGCAACTCCCACAGCAATGGCTGACTACGGGGGTGCCCCACTGCGTCGAACACGGGCACTACACGGCAGCGGCAGCGACGTACTGCAACGGCGGCAAAGGCAAGCACCGACGATCGACTCTCAGCGACGACTGCTCCCACTGGCGACGGCAGACGAACTCTCGATGACTGCTGACGACACGCTGACTGACTCGGAAGAACGGACTGAGCTGATGCGTGCAGGCAGCACCTCTATTTATACAAGACCGAGGGGACAGGGGTCCGGACAGGGGGCTATGACGTCAGAGGTCCGGACCGGGGGCTGGAAGCGAGGGAGGAGGGGAGGGGACTGTCATGTCCGGGATCACTAGGTGCAAGGGAAGGGGGGGACCGCTACGTCAGAGGATCGGACAGGGGTCTATGACGTCAGAGGTCCGGTCCGAGGTCCGGGGTCTTCCCGCGCAAAGATCCGCGCATGCGCACTAAGGGGGAACCGACGTCAGAGGTCCGGGGTCTTCCCGCGCAAAGATCCGCGCATGCGCACTAAGAAGGGACCGACGTCAGAGGTCCGGACAGGGGACTTGGCGCCAAAGATCCGCGCAAGCACACGTGCCAACGACGGCGCGAATCGACCGCCAACGAAGCCAATTAACCGATAGCAAGATCGCGGCGGCGAAGGAGGGGGAAGGGGGGACTACCGCGGATGCACAGGCGAATTTCGCTACAACAGTTTGAAGGACAGTTTGAAGGACAGTTTGAAGGACAGTTTGAAGGACAGTTTAAAGGACAGTTTGAAGGACAAATCGCCTCTAACGGAGAAAACTGAGGAACTGGACTAGGAACGGAAATGGCAAGGAGGCGAGGAATGGATGGGTGAAAGTACAGATCGACGGACGACCACAGGACGACCACAGGACGAATACAGGACGAGTACAGGACAAGTACAGGACGAATACAGGACGAGTACAGGACGAATGCAGGTCATCGCATGCAGGAGTCATCCGTCGATTGTTGTGGCAATGTTTCGAGTTCTTCTCAGTCCATTTCTATTTATCATGCATGCGGAAGAAAAGCGATTCAAGAACAGAGCACACAGGACTTTCGGGAGTTTTCTTTAAAGGTGCTATATGAACTGTCCTGAAAGATATAGCAGGCATACGTACGTACATACCAACAAGCATTGAGTCCTTAATTATTACATTCACAAATGCACACGTAACTTATATAAAATACAAAAGCCGACGCCCGACAGCTTTGACGCATCAAGATTCTTGAACTCATGGATGAATAAAATTTAGGTTGGCCTATTATGCATAATTTTAATACATTCATACATGCATATAATATATACATAATTATATGCATATTTATGTAGGCTATTGTGATTTGTGAAAATTTATATATTTCTAAAGAACTGATGTATTTTGATGCATACCACAGACTTCCATTATTGTTCTTGACTCGACCGTTTTTCTTCACATTAGATCCATGTTTGCGACACAAATTTTCGAACTAAAACATTTAGTGACCAGCTGAACTAATTATTTTGCTCATTAGTTTTGTTGTGAAGAACTTAACTTGTTTTCCGTTGATGAATCTTTCATTAGTTGTTCCTCCTGAGTCCTCTTCATCACTGTTCATTATATGCATCGGCCAACTGTTGTTTTGACATTTTCATCGTTCGATCCCCTTGTGCTGTGCTCTCTAATTTTTGTGTGCTTTGTTATTTCACTGCAAGGCTACAGAGTGTTATATAAGTAGTAGGGTAAGGGAGAGTTCTATGCCAGCAATTAAAAACCCATTAAAACCCCATTAAAAGCCCATTAGTCACGCACCAATGACGTCACTAGCCACACCCCCTATTCATTGAAAGGCCATTAGCCACTGGCGCAGTAATTAAAAGGTCATTAAGAAAGCAATTAGCTACTGGCGCAGCAATTAAAAAAGCAATTAACCTCTGGCGCAGTAATTAAAAATGACCATTAAGAAAGCAATTAGCTACTGGCGCAGCAATTAAAAAAGCAATTAGCCTCTGGCGCACTAATTAAGAAGAGGTGATTAAGATCTCGTTAATGATATGCCCTTGGGTGATGCTTTTACGACTAGGTGATAAAGACAATATATATATATAATATATTTATAAATATATTTATTTAATATACATAAGAAATATATTTAGATAATATACAATATATTTATTTATATAAATATATTTATTATATAATAAATAAATTTATATAATATACATAAGAAATATATTAAATGTATTTATACAATATATATATACACATATATACAATATATTTATTTATATAAATATATATATGATGAATATATTTATTTTATATACACATATGTTATATATTATGTAAATATAAATATATATATTCAAAAATGTACTTATTATATAATAAATATATTTATATAATATACATTAGAAATATATTCAGATAATATATAATATATATTTATTTAAATAAATATATTTATTATATAATAAATAAATTTATATAATATACGTAAGAAATATATTAAATATATTTATACAATACATATATATACACATATATACAATATATTTATTTATATAAATATATATAATGAATATATTTATATAATATACATAAGAAATATATTATATATTATATAAATATAAATATATATATTCAAAATTTATAATATATATAATATATACAACATATTTATTTATTCTATAATAAATATATTTATACAATATATAGAATATATATATATTTATATAATATATATTTATGTTATATATTAGATCGCCATAAACCGTCGAAAATTTCAGAGCATTTGTCGATGTGCAGTGCAAAGACCATCGTGTTAACAAAGAATTGCAGTGACACCCACCTCATTTATGAACGCTTGAGACTGGCGCTGATAGAGAACAGCCAACGGCGGAATGTTTTGAAACTACTAGAAGGTCTATTGACCATTGTATACGCCTCAGGCTGACATTGTGTATACACATGACATTACGGTCAGCAGTCTGACATTTCCCACAATCTAGACATTTCCCATGGTCTAAGGCAATTGTAATTTACATATGCGACTATCATCACGCGTGCTTAAGCGAGCTGTCAAAGCTATCATTAAGCATATGCGACAATCCATTCTCCCAATAATAGTCTACATGCAGAAAATATTGCCTTTATAGCTGTACTATCTAAATTTTATCTTTCCATATCGCTTCTATTGTTTGCTATATAATATATAATATACATAAGAAATATATTATAATTATATTATATAAATATATTCAAAATATATTATATATATATATATAATATATACATCATATTTATTTATTTTATAATAAATATATTTATACAATATATAGAATATATAAGAAATATATTTAGATAATATATAATATATATTTATATAATATATATTTATGATGAAACTTCTAGAAGGCCTATTGACCATTGCATACGCCTCAAGCTGTCAGTGTGTATACGCATGCCATTAATGTCAACAGTCTGACATTTCCCACGATCTAGACATTTCCCCCGGTCTAACATCAATCTGACATTTCCCACGATCTAGACATTTCCCACGGTCAATCTGACATTTCCCACGATCTAGACATTTCCCACGGTCTAACATCAATCTGACATTTCCCACGGTCTAGACATTTCCCACGGTCTAACATCAATCTGACATTTCCCACGGTCTAGACATTTCCCACGGTCTAAAGGAACAATCTATTGTAATTTACATATTCAACCGTCATCATACATGCTTAAGCGAGGTGTCAAAGCTATCAATAAGCATATGCGACAATCCATTATTCCAATAATAGTCTACATGCAGAAAATATTACCTTTATAGCTGCACTATTTAAATTTTATCTTTCCAAGTCACTTCTATTGTAGCATGTATTAGGCTATCGTTTATTCTCAAGCGTTGAATCACGGTATGTATTTTATGTTTATCAACTCTGTATTATAATGAAGAACATTAGCAACAACCTTATTATGTGACTATAGTTTGAATTGGCAGCGACAGAGGATAATCAGTACTGCTATGACTCGGATCTTCCAGAAAGTTCTATTGTTCATTATATAATATATATATATATATATATATATATAATATATTTATTTATTTATATAAATTTATTTATTATATATTATTATATAATAAATATTTATTTATTATATATATATATATATATATAATTATATTTATTCTCGATAACAATCTCTATATTTAGCGCCGGTGAATAAGCTACTCTCCCTAACGTAGCTTTTCTGATGTGTTCTCAGGTAATGGTTTTACTGCGCGCGATAACAATCTCTACGTCGCCGTGGGACAGGGGGTCCTTGGCGCCAGTATGTCTGCACCGTTACCGCGTACAAAAAGTAGTTCCGACGTTTCGTGTGTAAAGAAAAAATAGTCAGCCATACGTTTCCTATGCGCGTAGGCCTACAACCTAACAGTGAGTACTTCGGCGTATTCCTACGCGATAACAACTATAAAAAATTCGCCAGTCACCGGTTTGATCATTCGACTCGGATTTTGCTGAGAGTTTTCTTCAAGGCCAATTATAGAGATACAGTTACGCAGCTTAGCATCGGATAATTTATTGAACTTCGAATTCGATCTTCATGAACGACGGTTGAATTTTCGAATGTGTTATACAACATAAGCATTTTGGACGATAGCGACAATGGAGAATTATTGTAAGTAATTTAAATCTTTTTGATTCGTTACTACAATTAATCAATCCCGCAGTTCTAAACAATTTTATTTTATTTTTTATTTTTTTTTAAAATTTCTTATCGATGTGTATATATATATATAAAATATAATATATATATATATATATATATATAAATATAATATATATTTTCAAAATATATATATAATATATATAATATATTTATTTATTTATATAAATATATTTATTTATTATATAATAAAAATATTTATATAATTATATATATACAATATATTATATATTATATATATATATATATAATATAATATATATTTTCAGAATATATAAAATATTTATTTATTTATATAAATTTATTTATTATATAATAAAAATATTTATATAATATATACAATATATGTTTATATATATTATATATAATATATATATATAATACATATAATATATAATTTAATATATAAAAATATATTTTCAAAATAGATATAATATATATAATATATTTATTTATTTATATAAATATATTAATTTATTATATAATAAAAATATTTATATAATATATACAATATATGTTTATATGTATATATAATATATATATATATAATATTTTATAAATATATTTATTTAATATATAATAAAAATATATATCTATAATATATATATACATATATAATATACATATATAATATATAAAAATTATATATATTTATCTAATATATATATATATATATATATATGTGTGCGATATCATTTTCAGCTTTTATCGACGGAAATATATCAGATTCTGAATATCAGAGAGCCACGGACGAATTGGACCGACGATGGGCTCTGAGAATGGATGTTGGAACTTCTGAAGTCTCGATTCAGCGAAAAGATTCGAAGAATCAAGGTATGACATTAACTATTTGTTTGAACAACACTTTGTCGAAATCTAGTTTTATTGCAACTTTATAATTTCAGTTTCATGTATTTTAAGTTCTTGATCCAATTTCAGGTTTAAATTATTTTCAAGTTCCGTTCCAGTTTAAGTTTAATTTAAGTTTTTATAAAAAATATTTTATAAAAAATAAAATAAATTCGTTTAAGTTTTCATTATTCTCCAATTCTTTCGGTGTTAAATAATACGTTGATACATTTAATATGTTCTACTTAGCAATGAAAAGACGCACAGAAGACGAACCATCAACCTCGGCGAAGTTTCAAAGTAAGTGGAAATTTTCTTTATGTCAAAGATTATTTTATGATTTTATATTTATCTCAGGCGAATGATTATCCTATGATTTCAAATTTATCTCAGGCGAATAATTATCCTATGATTTCAAATTTATCTCATGCGAATGATTATTCTATCATTTCAAGTTTGCTATTTATCCCGAATTTTCAAGTTTTAGATACTTGAATGGATATGTCTTGTATCTTTTTAAGAAACGGACACATACTGCCGTTATTGTTCCGCGTACAAGAAGACGAAATTGAATGAGAACGGTCTGTGCGAAATCTGCGCAAATAGGAGAATCTGCAGCGTCTGTAATCTGCGTCGTCAATCGCAATACTTCACCGACAATTCGCCAATCTGCAATACGTGTACAAAACCTCCTTCCAGTCATGTTCAAACATCCGTGCGCAACGTCTTCGAGCAGGAGCAACTTCCAACAGATCCAAACGCCTCAGACGTCCGCATGCTCATTAACGGCCTCGAAAACGGGATCTCGTCAACTTTAGAGCAGAAGCTAGTCGGAAAAGGGTATGCTATTCTTTCACAATTTGATACCTAAACATCATAAGAAAGTATTATTCAATCCCATATTTAATTAATTTTGTCATCATTTCCATGATATGCGAAATTTTATTTTATTTCAGCCCTATCAAATGGTACCTCGCGGCGGACTTTAAATTCAATCGAGAAGACGCCGAAGGTGTCACCAAGTCGACCACGGCTTATTTCAAATCTAATCCGGAAATACTTCTGAACCATTCATCATCTCATCAACATCTCGAAGATGCGATTGCGAGAATGGAAACGTTGGCCGATACTTTTACGAACGAAGGGTCCGGCTGGTCAATCGATCGAATTGAGAATCTCATGCTTCACACGGCCGAATACGATCCAATCGGGGGATCCTCATATATCCAAAGCCCAAAATGGTTAGCGAATAAGAAAGCTTCGTTAAACATTAGGAATACAGACAACCGTTGCTTTCTATATTGTGTTCTCGCACACGTCCACCATCAAACGATTCATCCGGATCGTGTCTCAAAATACACGCCGTACATGCAAGAATTAAAAGATGAAGGGCTGGCATTTCCCATCGAGATCGGTCAAATACCCTTATTCGAAACGAATAATCCCGATTTCGCGATAAATGTAATTTGCATCAGCTCGGACGAAGACCATACATTCGTGCCTTTATTCGCGTCCGAACATCGAGATCGCAAACACATAGTCAACTTGCTGCTGCTGAGCGAAGGCGAGAAACGGCATTACATACTAATTCGAAACCTATCTCGACTTCTATCCGGCCGAAATTCTCACAATGGACAATTATTCCCTTGCCCTTTCTGTCTCCATTGCTTCAAACACGAAGAGGGCTTGCGGAAACACATTCTGGAATGCAGCACACATGGTGTTCAGAAAGTACGCTATCCTTCACCCGAAAATAATATCTTGAAATTTTCAAACATACAAAACCAAATGCCTATTCCGTTTACAATATATGCGGACTTTGAGTCATTCCTCGGCAAAACCGATATTGACGCGGGTAACTCCACTAAATTTTGTGATACTCACACCCCGAGCGGTTTTTGCTGTTTAACGGTTTCGACTATCGACCAATATAACAACGAACAACCGTACGTCTACAGCGGCGACAATGTCGTCGACCGATTCTTTGTTCATTTGAAATCAGAGCAAGTCCGAATAAATAAAATTCTTTCGAGAAACGAACCTATGACACCCCTTTCAAAATCACAATTGGAAACATATCAAAATTGCACCAAGTGCCCCTCGTGCGACGTCGACCTTACGAAAGAAAACAAAGTAAGACACCATTGCCATGTAACCGGCCAATTCATTTCCGCACTGTGTAACAACTGTAACTTGCAGTACAAATTCAAGAGGACGAAAGTCGGAGAGAATGAATACAACTATCTTATCCCAGTTGTGTTTCACAACCTTAGGGGATATGATTCACATATCATACTCAAACATCTATCTCGATTTTTCGCTTCGAAAGATGTCTTCGTTATCGCCACCAACATGGAGAAGTATCTAGCGTTTGAAATCGACGGCCTACGTTTCGTGGATTCTCTCCAATTTCTTAATTGCAGTCTTGACACTTTGGTGAACAATTTATCAAAAGGCGGAAATTCTAAATTCGTTCATATGCGTAGGCTCCATCCGAACGATGATCAATTCAAGTCGTTGATTCGGAAAGGAGTCTATCCATATGAATATATGGATTGTGCGGAAAGAATGTACGAGTCATGCTTGCCCCCGCAGGACAAATTCTTCAGTCGTTTGGCGGATGAACATATCAGCGATGACGATTATTCGCATGCTCGAGACATCTGGTCAAAATTTGGTATGCGTTCGATGAGTGACTACCATGATCTGTACTTGAAAACTGATGTAGTGCTTCTGGCCGATGTGTTCGAAGAATTTCGTAAGATGTCTTCGAATTTCTATGGGTTGGATGCGCTACATTATTTTTCAAGCCCGGGACTAAGTTTCGACGCATGCCTCAAGATGACCGGTGTCTCGCTGGAATTGATCGTCGATCCTGATATGTTCCTTTTCGTCGAGAAGGGAATGCGAGGCGGGGTGAGCATGATAACGAATCGATATGCCAAGTCAAACAATCCATATCTCGCTCAAGGATATGATGCCACAGCAGAAACAAGTTACATAATGTACTTGGACTGCAACAATCTGTATGGTTTCGCTATGAGCGAACCATTACCAACAGGCAACTTCCGATTCCTGAACCCCGAAGAAATCGAGAATTTCGATGTGTGTTCTAAACAAGACGATGATTCGAAAGGGTACATTCTCGAAGTGGATATGGAATATCCGCCTCATCTGCACAATCCACACAACGATTATCCGCTAGCTCCTGAGAAGATGGCGATAACGAAGGAAATGCTTTCCCCGTACGCAAATGAATTGGCTGGAAAGTTGGGAATAAAATTTTCGACTAACAATCATAAATTGATCCCAAATTTAAAACCGAAATCAAATTACGTCCTCCATTACAGAAATTTGCAGTTTTACATGGCAATGGGTCTTAAACTTACCAAAGTTCATCGAATCCTGGAATTTGACCAATCTCGGTGGATGAAACCATATATTGATTTTAACACTGCTAAGCGACAGATGGCCACTAACTCGTTCCAGAAAGACTTTTTCAAGCTGCAGAACAACGCAGCGTTTGGCAAGACAATGCAAAACAATCGTAAGCATCTGGACGTAAGATTAGTCACGAACGAAAGGCAAGCAAAACGCTACATAGCTCGGCCGACGTTCAAGTCATTCAGCATCATAAATGAAGATCTCACTGCCATCCAAATGATAAAATCTGATGTGATGCTGGACAAACCAATATACGTCGGCATGAGTATTCTGGATATCTCGAAGCTGCATATGTATCGGTTTCACTACGAGCATATACAGCAGTTGTACGGTGAAAGAGCGAAATTATTATTTACCGATACAGACAGTTTGTGCTATCACATTCGGACCGATGATGTGTATTTGGACATGCGTCAAAATCTGACCGAATACGACACATGCGACTACCCCGCCGATCACTTTCTGCATAGCAAAGCTAATGCGAAAGTGATTGGCAAGTTCAAAGACGAGTCGAATGGGGAACCACCTTTGGAATTTGTGGGTTTACGATCAAAAATGTACAGCCTTTTGCTTCCCAACGATTACGAAAAGAAAACAGCCAAAGGTGTGAAGAAGTCGTGCGTGTCCAAATACATTCGTCACCAAGATTACGCAAACTGTCTGTTCGACGAAGCGCCGACCACTGCGAAATTTTACACGATTCGAAGTGTCAAACATCAATTACATACCGCCGAAATTTCGAAATCCGCTCTTTCGCCGTACGACGATAAGAGATATCTGCTGAATAATAGCGTTTCGCTTGCCTACGGCCATGTGTCGCTTAAATGCTAGTCCTTCTGATTCATAAGCTCCCGGCAAATTCTTAGCCTACTTGTGTTTTGTATTATATGTTGGAAATATTCATGTTGGAAAAGGCATTTTTGTGTGCCAATTTTAAATGCTGCTGCTGTACTTTGCATATTCGTTTGATGGAAAAGACTGTGTATGGAAATTTAAATGTTACTAAACTTTGTATGATTCGTTTGATGTAAAAGGGTGTGTACAGAAATTTAAATGTTGCTAAACTTTGTAACTTCGTTGGATGGAAAAGACATTGTACAGATTTGTAGAAAGACAATTTTAAATGTTGCTAAACTTTGTAGGTTCGTTGGATGGAAAAGACATTGTGTAGATTTGTAGAAAGACAATTTTAAATGTTGCTAAACTTTGTAAGTTCGTTGGGTGGAAAAGACATTGTACAGATTTGTAGAAAGACAATTTTAAATTTTGCTAAACTTTGTAAGTTCGTTGGATGGAAAAGACTGTGTACATAAATTTAAATGTTGATAAACTTTGTATGTTCGTTGGGTGGAAAAGACTGTGTGCAGAAATTTAAATGTCGCTAAAGTTTGTATGTTCGTTTGATGGAAAAGACATTGTATAGATTTGCAGAAAGACAGTTTTAAATGCTGCTAAACTTTGTATTTTTGTTGGATGGAAAAGACTGTGTGTAGAAATTGAAATGTTGCTAAACTTCGCTTGTTCGTTTGATCGAAAAGACATTGTATAGATTTTTGTGAAACACAATTTGAATTGTTGCTAAGCTTTGCTCATTCGTTTGATGGAAAAGACTGTGCATAGCATACACTTGCTAGAGATCTATTTGTTTGTTGGAAACACATACTCGATATAACGAATTGGAACATTCGAATATAGTTAGATTTGCTGTAACATTCACTATGTTGTATCATATTTGCCGCTTGTGTTTTGAAAAAAAATCAACTCGTGGACTTTGTGTTTCTTTTACATTTTTATGAGTTGGTTAGAATTCAATCTAGTATTGTAAAATTTCTGGGAGAGTATTCATAATTTTCAGGAAAGATAGAAAAGAAATGGAGTAGGATGCTGTTGGAGATACAATGGGGAGATCTTTATCACCTAGTCGTAAAAGCATCACCCAAGGGCATATCATTAACGAGATCTTAATCACCTCTTCTTAATTAGTGCGCCAGAGGCTAATTGCTTTTTTAATTGCTGCGCCAGTAGCTAATTGCTTTCTTAATGGTCATTTTTAATTACTGCGCCAGAGGTTAATTGCTTTTTTAATTGCTGCGCCAGTAGCTAATTGCTTTCTTAATGACCTTTTAATTACTGCGCCAGTGGCTAATGGCCTTTCAATGAATAGGGGGTGTGGCTAGTGACGTCATTGGTGCGTGACTAATGGGCTTTTAATGGGGTTTTAATGGGTTTTTAATTGCTGGCATAGAACTCTCCCTTACCCTACTACTTATATATCTTGTTTGAATTTCATTTCTGCTTTTAGGCTACATTTTGACATTGATGTTACCGATTTTTAACCTGGGAAAGGTGTTTCCAATGTCGCAATTGAAATTCCTATTCTCGTCCGATCTTAACCCTAATTATTGAGTGTCGTAAGTGTGCACAATAATAATTATTATTACACACATCCTTTAGCTGTGAAACACGGCAAACCTACTTGTGTTCTTTTGTGACAGCTGCTGTTTCCCCTCTTTATCAAATCCACGACTGTACTCAATCGATTCTTCACAATGTTTTTGTTTCAATTCTTGTCTGATAGACCTCGCTCCATTATTCATAAGATTAACGATGATGAATTTGTCCAGTGCATCTATTCCTAACCACTCCATTTGTCTCCTGTATTCAAGTACTTACCTTGATTCTTAGTAACAGTACTGTTATGATCTGAACCCTGATTTTATCTATTGTTTTCATCAATCGACTACGATCTCAGAGTATGGCTATGGCACTCCTTCTGATCTCGTGATAATCTCTGCTTCCAATTAACATCTTATCTTTTTTTATTGCATATCAACTGCATCATCATCATCAATGATCATCATCATCATCATCATCATCATCATCATCATCATCATCATCATCATCATCATCATCATCATGGTCTCTTATAATTGTTACCACATTTGACTTATCAGAACATATGCACATTCTGGAACAAAGGAATCTCATTCACGAGAATAAGGTGTAAACTTTCGACTACAAAACTATTCACATTGTAAATTAATCTATTATTACTGCAGTGTCTTTGTGGTTGCATGCGGTTTGAGATGATTTCCTGTTGTTATTATTTTTATATAGTATTTTTATCATCATCATTATTATTTTTATAATTATTATTTTATTATTATTATTATTATTTTTTTTTTTTTTTTTTTTTGAGGGTTTGATTATTATTATTATTATTATTATTATTATTATTATTATTATTATTATTATTATTATAACACACATTTATTTTTTCCAAAGAAAATAACAAAGTCATTTAAAGTCTAATGGAATTGCTCCTGTTCACAATAAGAACTAACATAGTTCTTCAGTGCAAGACCTCCATGTGTCTTGACTGTTTGAGTCTGTCGTTCCTAAAACAGACAAAGAGTTCCCTATTTGTAGGGCGACTGATAGACGCTGGAGCAGATGACTCGTCTCACGCTTGTCTCCTTTGGCCACTGAAATTTTCCGTCCTAGCTCTTGTACGAACTGCAGAGAATCAGTGTCCCAACTTCCTGCTGTTTCGACTGCGACAGGGACGAAATGATGCGATCTTGCTAAGTCTGCATATTTGCTCTCTTTGTTACGGGCTGCTCTTTCCGCCGCGGCACCTGCACTTTCTGCAGTTAAATGTCTGTATGATGATGCAAACGTATCCGGTATCGTCACATCCCACGTCAAGCAGAGACCTCTGTGCCAGGGAATGATGGTAACTCCATCTGGCCTTTTCCCATCAGATCGGGAGAGACCATTCGGCTCCTTTATGGCTGGTATTTTAGCTCTTGCAAATGCACGCCAAAGCACGTCGTTGATCATCCCGTGACGCTGCTGCCTTCCAGCTCCTTTGTTGCAAGAGAATCCGTGCAGGCCATTGGATTCGACTATGGCGCCACATTTGCATGTGTGCTTTTCACACAACGCAGTGCCTAGTCGAATGCCGGCTGCTATTCGCAGCGTGTCTCCCGACATTCGTAGTCCGGCTGCTGTAATCGGAAGCGCATGAAGCCAGTCCCCTGAATGTGGTGATTGCGCGGCTAAAAAGCGGGCTTTGTCTGAAGAATCAGTTGTTCTTTCTGATAGGTCTTCAAGTGCATGTGTGATCATTGCACTGTCCCATTCTCTTTGTGCATGAGCCTTCTGCTCTATGGGAGGAGGTGCGTTCGTTCTTAATGACCACGAATTGAAAGCCTCCTCCACCAGTGGGTCCACAAGCGACACATCGACATCGTGCAGAATTTTGTCTTGAAGGATTCGTGTGCCAGCGGCTGATGCCAAAAAGGCGGAAGTTGCCAGCATAACGGCACAACGAATCCCTAGACCACCATTCCTCACAGGTAGAGATGCTTGGATCCACTTATCGTCACTCATGTGAATGTTGAGAAGACTGCATAGGCCCGTTCTCAATGTGTCGTCAAAGTTGTGTAGAAGTCCTTCGCTCAGGAAACAGGCTGATGTTCTTAGCGTATATAAAAGCTTCGGGATGCTTAAACTGCTCCTCAACAGGGTGAATGAATCGTGCGGATGTAATGTCTCAAGTCTTGTGATAACTTTCTCCAGATCGTTTATCTTCTTTTGGATGGATTTGTCGACTGCACTGCCAGACAGTAGCGGCGCCCCAAGTAAAGACAAATCCTCAACGGCTACAAACTCAAAATTGGAGAAGACCTGATTCTTCTTCACTTCGTCGTAAACTCTGGCTGATGCTTCACATTTAGCTCGATTCAGTTGTAAGCCGTACACGGATGCTTGTTTCTCTATCAAGCAAATGTCATTCTCAACCTTGTCAATCGGTCCAGCAAGAGTGAGATCGTCCATATAACCAATATGTAGTGGTGTCATCAGACTCTTGAGAAGTGGATGTATCGTTAGACAAAACTCCAATGGTCCTAACGGGTCGCCTTGCTGAGTACCTTCCTCCGAAAGGATGATATGATGTCTGGTCTGTAGCTGGGAGGAATAAGCGTAGTTGTCGAATACGAATCTGTATATTCCTGGAGCTGTTGCGGCTACCGTCTCTAACATTGAGTCTCTTCTCAGAGCATTGAAGGCATTCGAAAAGTCCAGTTTCACTATAACATGATCTTCAGGCATAGACTGTAAGTAGCGTCTGGTTGCGTGAACAGCAGCTTCAGCTCCTCCTGGTACTCCCACGCCGATTTGAAACGGTAACAGAGTTTGAGACAGGTATGGAGTAACAACATGGCAGACAAATTTAGCAGCCAGGCGTCTCCACGTGTATCCTACTGTGATTGGTCTGATTCCACCATCTTTCTTACTTAACGTTATTAGTCTTCCACCGTAGAGAATCTCTGCCACGTGTTTCGGAAGGCCGCCTCTCAATAATAGATTGATTAGCTCTGTAGTTGTATCCACAAATTCAGTGTCTGTTGAATTACTTAGAAGGTCTTTCAGATGTTGGGGTGTGAAGCCATCAGGACCTCCACTAGATGCTGCTGGAAAGGAAGCCACAGACTCACAAACCATCTTTCCGGATACCTGAATGGCGTCAAACCTGTCTTCTTGAGGACATGGAAGTGTTCTTCTTTCATCGTAGACCTTTGGGTGTTTCTTTCGAAATTCTTCAAGCACTCTGGGCGAATCTTCTACAGGTACGTCATCAGAACATAACAGACGAAGAGCACCCTTTATGTCGCCATCTTCGATTCTACTGGACACCGCTTGAGCAAGATAGTTTGCTTTATCGTAGATCTTGTCAGTCCTCCTCGTTCGTGTGTCATACGTGTGACGAGGGGTGTCATCGGATGCGTCACAGAAGACCATTCCGCTGTGCCATGCCTCAATGCGATTTAGAATGATCTTGCTCAAGTTCCTGTTTCGGCCACCCCTCTTGGGCTTACACAGGATTATCGGTGAAAATTTGAGTAAATCTTGCCATTTTGATGGATTACTTGGCTCTCGGATAACAGCTTTCATGATCTTTGTAAGTAAGGTCCTACAGGCTGTTCTTGATGCCAGTGGGATGCGTTTCAGCAGCGCTCTATTAACCTTCGGATGAGTTAGAATGTTTGGCAGCGACTCACTGTTGACTAGCTTTTCATCACCATCCTCCTTGTAATGGCCTTCATCACATTGCGTTGAGTGTGAAGAACTACCCGCATCTGTTGGCACAGCATTAATAGGCTGCTGGTCTGACCCTGGACATGGGTTCCGACGGGGACCATGGGAGTGTAGCGTGCCTTTCAAGCGATGTAATTTGAATTCGATAAAACAGACTGAACACACACCAACGTCTTTCGGTGACTTTTGGCTCATTATTGCATGCGGTGTAGATGGACGAAGATGCCGTCCGCCTTTAGATCAAACCGGGATGCGTTATTGCGATTCATGAAACCCTTATGATGATGAGAAAATAAGATATTTGAAGTGACAAGAATTGGGCCGGGTGTAAACAAAATAACGTTTCAAATGTCCGTATGCGAGCGACTTTAATGCGTTGCTAAGCAACACCTATTATGACGTCGTAAGAAGTAATAACTGTTTTACCGGTTTATAAAATCAAGATATAATCCGGTCTCCGGCTAAAAATCGCCAAACTTGACTTCCAACCATTCAAAAGTCCGAGAGCAGCGAAATAAAATATCCAGATATTCGATGTCCTGGCATCAGAAGAAAAGCAACGATACTAAACATTATTATTATTATTATTATTATTATTATTATTATTATTAATAAACAAAGGTGTGCCAAACAAAAACCGGAGATATTACTAATGTCGTTCTGGAACGGCTCACTCGTTAGTGTCTGGTTGGGCAAAAGTGCCACGGAAAGAAATGGCATTAAAGCGTTGGATGGTGGCAGAAAGGCGTTGAAAAAGGTAAGATGTCTCTCTAATATCTCCAGAGATTAGTGTTAGACGTTTTCCAAGGTCCTTAATGAAATCAAGTCCATTGTTGTTAATTGGGCCCAGAGTCTCCAGGGCCACGGGAACAAAGTGGTGGTTGGTCAACAGGTGGTCGTACTTGACAGTTTTTCTCGTGTCAGCTGAATGTCATTCACAGCTCGGGGAGTAGTGGCAATGTCCCGGAGAGGCAGATGGCATTCCCTCGTTGTAGAGCCACCGAGATTCGCTGGAAAAGATAAGATGTCTCCATTGGGTCGTGGGTTGCGGCGGTTATTCGGCTTCCCAACTCAGAAATGAATGTTTGTCCTTCACTACACCACGCGCCGCTGGTCTATTATTATTATTATTATTATTATAACACATTTATTTCTTCAAAAACTGACAACATCATGTACAGACGAGTAAATAATCGTTTCAAACATTAGGTCCTTGGCCTCTCAGTGTCTTGGCCGATAAGTTCTGTCGTGCCCAACACAGACAACGAATTTCCTACTTGGAGCGCGACTGAAATGCGCTGGAGCAGATGGTTGGACTCTCTCTGGTCACCGGTCGACATCGAAATTCTGCTTCCCAACTCTTGAACGAATTCCAGGGACTCGGAGTGCCAACTTCCTCCGGTTTCGATGGCCACAGGAATGAAGTGATGCGACTGTGAGATGACAACATATTTACTGGTCTTATTTCGAGCTGCTTTCTCCGCTGCTGCACCTGCGTTTTCCGCTGTTAGATGTACGTACGAAGCTGCAAACGTGTCTGGCACAGTGACGTCCCAAGCCAGGCATCGACCTCTGGACCAGGGTATTATAGTAACTCCATCTGGTCGTTTGCCATCGGTTCTCGAAAGACCAGTAGGTTCTTTGATGGCCGGTATTTTGGCTCTCGTCATCGCTCGCCATATCACGTCGTTTATCATATCATGTCGTTGGCCGATATTATTATTATTATTATTATTATTATTATTATTATTATTATTATTATTATTATTATTATGTCACTCCAACTGGTGGAAAAGTCGCTCAGCTGAATGTCATTCACAGCTCGGGGAGTAGTGGCAATGTCCCGGAGAGGCAGATGGCATTCCCTCGTTGTAGAGCCACCGAGATTCGCTGGAAAAGATAAGATGTCTCCATTGGGTCGTGGGTTGCGGCGGTTATTCGGCTTCCCAACTCAGAAATGAATGTTTGTCCTTCAATACACCACGCGCCGCTGGTCTCCAGGGCGACCGCCACAAATGCGTGGGTTCTGGTGATGGTGGCATATTTGACCGACTTCGACGTAGCTGCTCGTTCGGCGGCTTCGCCAGCTACGATGGATGTATGCGGAAGATGCGACATGGCGTAAGTGTCGGGTACTGTCACATCCCATGCCAGGCAACGACCACGTGACCAAGGGATGAGAGTTACGCCATCTGGGCGCTTTCCGTCTTCTCTTAGTAGGCCGAGCGGTTCCTTTTGAGACGGGATTTTTGCCTTGCCAAGAGCTCTCCATATAACGTCATTGATCATGCTGTGTCTTTGGTGTTTCCCGCTTCCTCCTCTGCACACCAATCCATGCAATCCTCTCGCGTCGACATTCCCTCGGCAGAGGTGGCACACATGAGGTTCACAAAGTGACGTTCCTAATCTCACCCCAACTGCTAGACGTATCTCCTCGTCTGAGAGGCGCAGGCCCAGAGCAGTCACTGGAGGTGCTAGCAACCAATCTCCTGCGTGTGGTGCCTGAGAGGCCAAGAGACGAGCTCGGTCTAGTGCTGTATTCGCAGACTCGTTCAGGGTTGTCAATGCCTTTTTGATCCAGAGGTTGTCCCATTCTTTTTGACGATGAGTTGATGATCCAGATGGTGGTTCAGATCCCGTGAGTGCTGTCCATGCTTTTAACGCTGTGTCCATTAGATTGTCCAGGGTGTCATCTGTTTCTGGTGGCAGTATGTTTGCCTGGAGTTCGCTAGTGCTCGCAGCAGATGCCAAGAAGGCAGAAAGTGCCAGCGTCGAAGCACAGCGAATTCCAAGGCCACCATCCTTCACCGGTAGGGATGCCTGAAGCCATTTTTCGTCAGATAGCTCCACATTCAGGATACTTGATAATCCTGTTCTCAGTAAAGAATCAAATCTAGTGAGACTAGGACAGTCGACGCATAAGGCAGTGCGCATAGTGTAGAGGAGCTTTGGTACACTCAATCCATTACGTAATAGGATTAGAGCATCATGCGAGTGGAGCATGGACAGTAGGGTGTCCCACCAAAACTTTTTCTTGAAATTCTTAAGTCTCACCAGTCACAAAGTTTCCTATGGAGATGATAATATTTGTGTAATTTTTTGGAATTTTTTAAATAATTTCTAGGGGTCCCCCTAGGAGCCCCAAATTTTAAGTATAGGGTACAATGATATTCGTGTGCAAATATTTCAATATAAGAGGTAACGTCATTCAAACCACATATATTTTAGTGCTTTTTCACAAAATATAATTTGTCCTACAATGTAATTTCTCAAAAATGTTCTGCTGTATTGTTGTCAGACTGGTTTTTGCAGTTACTTTACTGAAATTTGACAAAATTGATATAATTATGCACTGACTTTCGTATAATTATTATTAGAGTTTGGAATATTATCTAACCATTATTGACTACTATGATAATCCAACCAGCTATTAAGATCATAGTTTTCTTTGAAATGGCACATTGGTACACAGTACCACAGTACCAAATGTGAAATAGTCACACGTTTGGTCCAATCGGTAGTTCACTACATGTGAAGAAGTGACTCAAGTGATTCATGGTTGGAATTTGGAAGTCCTTTCGGTGTTTTTCAACAGCTTGCAATAAGAACTGTTTTTCATTTGTTGCAGCATTAAATGTCTGTATAATTATGCGATTTCCCAGATGGTCAAGTAGCAGCAGGACTCTCTAGAAGCTGTCGTCAATGCGGTAGTCTTGAAATAGTTTTAAGAGCTCTGGTAAAGTTTGGAAGAAATTTGACCAAGCGAAATCCGAGTTCGGGGTCATGTGGAGTATGAGATTTGCTTTCTTGAGAGGTGCTAAGAGATCGGAAAAAATGCAAGAGTTGCATGGTCTGAACTGAAGTACCAAGAATGGCATTGCATTGCTTTAATCGTGTATTTATCGATAATTAATCTGACTAACAGGATGTTAAATGAAGCATCAGCTTCGGGCCGTTATATTAGTACTCAATAAAAAATGTAGTTACTGTTATATGGAAACGAGACTGTCATCTGTTTAACAGATGATTCGCATGTATTAAAACGTTTTAACCATTTTTGTGGTATAAGTGTAAGCCTGCATCCAATCCTGGCGTACGTCCGATCTGCAGCTGATGTTTCATTTAATTACATCCTGTTAGTCAGATTATCGATAAATATACGATTATCCTGGTCTCAGTATTGCTGCACTTAAAGCAATGCAATGCCATTCTTGGTACTTCAGTTCAGACCATGCAACTCTTGTATTGTTTTCCGATCTCTTAATACCTCTTAAGAAAGCAAATATCGTACTCCACATGACCCCGAACTTGGATCTCACTTGGTCAAGTTTTTCCC
Organism: Lumbricus rubellus; assembly: GCA_945859605.1. Classification (NCBI taxonomy): domain Eukaryota; kingdom Metazoa; phylum Annelida; class Clitellata; order Crassiclitellata; family Lumbricidae; genus Lumbricus; species Lumbricus rubellus. The sequence continues at coordinate 974,224 of OX243811.1, read as the reverse complement.
CCACAACTTTACCAGAGCTCTCAAAGCTATTTCCAGACTACCGGCATTGATGACAGCTTCTGGAGAGTCCTGCTGCTACTTGACCATCTGGGAAATCACATAATTATTGTCATGAGTTATCTTAAATGGCGAGTTAGCCCTAGCCTATTAAGGAAAGGGTGTCTAGAATATTGTCATCGAAATACTAGAAAACAAAGCATGAACTCGTTTAGAAAATTATTCAGATAAAAAGACAACTGAAATTAAACTAAAAGACATATACATATAGAGCAAAAACAGTATCGTTAATAGGCTACGCCTAAAGCGCCCTAATCGATGGTCGTGCCCTCCCCCAGACCCCTCCCAGCAAAACTTCGCCCCCACTCACGTTTCCGTTCGCATGGAGACAGTTCTGCAGGTGTGAAGAAGTCCTGTTACGCAGCGAAGGGCTTCGGTCGGCTCACTGGTCTGGTTGGTTCTGAAGGCGTCCGTTGGTCCGTTCTCGAACCCAGCGTCGAGAGTTCCCGTCCTGCTGGCGTTCCAGCTACGACCGCTGGTCCCGTCTTGTAGAGGAGTGCCCGTTTCTTCAGACACCGCCCACGTCTAGCATAGACGTGGTCACGTGGTAGAGAAGTTGCGAAGAAGTGGCGGAAAGTGACGGAGAAATGGCGGGAAAGCGTCCGCTCCTTCTAGCCCGTCCTCGTCTAGTAGTAGCACCGTTGTGCTCCGAATTCGCCTGGTAGCACCGTTGTGCCCAGTATTCACCTTCTTGCACCGTTGTGCGTTGTCCTACGCTCGAACGTCCTTCAGCAAAGTTCAGCGTGCATGCCCACTTGTCCACTTCGCATCCCCGACCGACGGCTGATGACTGACGACTCACCGACGACAGCTTCCGACGACTCTCCTTCGACGACTGACCCCCAGACAGTCCGTTGTCTTGCCTATATAGGCCTATCTGCCTTCCAGACAGATGACCTTTACCCCCGACACACCTTTTGGACCCAACGACCATCGACGACCATCGATATAATTATATCAGCTATAGATTATTACAAGTATATCTATATACTATTGTCAAAGTGTCATTTAAGCACATAATACTATTATATACGACATAACACAATATAGGTATATAATGCATAGGTCTACAACAATGGGCCCAATAATATTTACAAGGGCAACTCGTGACAATGGCCCCCCACTTAAGAGAAAACTAACTTAGCTTTTCTTTACAACTAAAACTAAAACGATTGCCCTGTTAATATCTAGGTTTACTTATCCTAATTCCTATTTAGGCCTACAGATGGCGGCTTAAAAAATCGGCCCCCACATTTTCAAACCCTTTTTTAAAAGCGTATAATAAAGAAATACGGCTGCAAAATTAAAACCCAGTAAATATTAAACTCCCATTTACTGGATTAGCTCCTTAATGATAGATCAAAGACTGATGATCCATCCGACTTACTCACTCACAACATTATCACCCCTAACCTAGTCCTCGATTTCCTTGTCCAGCTCCTGTCTCATAGCCTATGGCACAGGATATGGTCTCTTCAGCCCTGCGACATTTAACGCAGGCTGAATCCGATTACCGACTAGCTTGATTCTTCTTAGCACATCACTGAAGATGTCTTTAAATTCTTCCAAGAGTGTTTCAACCTCCTTCTTCTGATCTGCTGACAGCGCATGGCCTATCTCTACATCTTTGTAAGTCTCTTTCTGCAGATTGTTAAACAGTGGCAGATTTCCTTCACCTGTCATCCTCATCTCTGCATCAGACAATTCTTCGACGACGACAGCCGCTCCTACAGCTTGCATTTCGTCGTTCACGGCTTCCTCGCTCGATCTATTCTCTGTCTCTGGTGGACGCTCATAATAGCGTTTCAGCATGTTCGCATGGAACGTCTTTGCTCGGTGAGGAAACTGGATTACATAATCAGCTTCTCCGAATCGTTTCAGTACTTGAAATGGACCTTTCCATTGCATTTGCAGTTTGTTGCTCTCTGTAGGCAACAGTAGCAGTACTTTATCACCTGGATCAAACTTTCGAGGCTTGGCATGCTTGTCAAAATTGCGCTTATATTTATCAGCGGCTCTTTGCAGATTTTCTTGCGCTAAATGACAAGTCTCTTGAAGACGATTCTTCAGATCGACAACATACTCATAAGTCGTCTTCTCCTCTGGTTCAGCAATGTCTTTAGTCCACAGTTCTTTCAAGATAGCCATGGATCCTCGCACAGGTCTTCCGTAAATCATTTCAAACGGACTGAATCCCGTACTTTCATTACTGACCTCACGGTATGCGAACATCAACGGATCCAAGTATCGATCCCAATCTTTCACTTTCTCTGCACACATTTTCCGAAGCATTTGTTTGATGACTCCGTTATATCTCTCAACCAATCCACAGTTTTGACTGTGATATGGAGTGCTGAATAATTGTTTTATCGACAGAAGTCGACCTACTTCCTTCATCATTGCTCCTGTGAACTGTGATCCATTATCCGAGAGCAGCTCCAATGGCGCCCCCATCCTTGAAAAGATGCTAAGCAATGCTTCTGCAACAGAACAGGTGTCAATTTGCTTAAGCGCGATACACTCAGGATAGCGGCTTGCACAATCCACCAATGTTAGAATGTATCGGTGTCCTCGCTCTGAGCATGGAAGTGGTCCAATCAGGTCGACCACGCATCTCTTAAAGACCGTGTCAATTATCGGCATCTTGATCAAAGGCACTTTCTGAACTCGCCCCTTCGGCAAGGTTCTTTGACAAATATCGCAGGATCGACAGTATCTTCCGATATCACTGTAGCATCCTGGCCAAAAGAATTGAGATAGAATTCTCTCTTGAGTTTTGTGAATGCCCAAGTGTCCTCCAAGAATTGAGCTATGGGCTATTTCCATTACTCTGGTTCTCAACCTGGATGGAATTACCAGCTGTTTCACTTCATCGCCGAAGTTATGATGTGGTGATCGAAACTTGCGATACAGCAGTCCTCGTTCCACATCAAAGCGTACGATGCGATCGTCATCGTTCGTTCCAGTCGTTTCTTTCTGTGTAGAATACTCCCAGTATTTTTTCAATGAACTGTCTTCAGCTTGTTCCTTCTTCAACGTTTCCAACGTGACTTCATTCTGAAATTCTGGGACTCGTAACTGCTTTGGCAATGCTCTCGCTTTCTCTTTCATATGTCGGGTTTCCACAGCTGATGTCACATTCAACTGCTCTTCAGTACACCCCGCATCTTTCTCTGCGTCAATCAACAAGTCTTGTTCATGTACTTCAGTACTCTTGTCGAAGGATCTGGGCCGTAGTTCTGCTCCAGATATATTTCCAATTACAAGGTCGTATAATGTTTCCTTCATGCAGAGCGCTTTCACTTTCCCTGTGAAGTAGTCCGTTCTGACTTCAATGATAGCGGTTGGCACTTTCCTCGTAGTTTTGTCAATCAGAATGCACAACTCATGCTTCCCAGTCATCTGATTCTTTTTCACCAGCCTCCTGGCTACAACCACTGACGAACATCCGGTGTCTCGAAGCACTTCGACCTGTTGATCTCCTACATAACCAATCGTTGTCTTCATATCAGTTCCGTATTTACCCGGTCTACAGGCTTCAGCTATGACGTGCGCTTTGCAACCACATCTTAGTTCGACATCTTCACCATCGGACAGATTTTTCAACGCCTGACCAGCATTTTCGTCACACCCTTCCTTGACCAGCGTTCCTTCTGGATCGGTTGAAGTTGCGGTCGTTTGGTGCGTTTTCTTATCAACTGCGGAAGATGCTGATTTATCTTTCTTGTTCTCAGCTTTTTTCTTCTGGTTCTGCCGTGCATTTCTAGGCTTCCAGGAAGTCTGCATTCCTGCGGCTTTATGTGACGTATTCATTCTAAACCGACATGAATTATAGGAGTGCCCGTATCGGTTACAAAAAAAACAAGGCATATCAGTAGCCCCGTTACGTTTTTGGTCTTTCTTTCCAGCCCTCTCATTTTCCTTCGTGAAGTCTGGCTTGAGAAATTTTCCCCCTGTTCTTACTTCTTTCTCTCCATAGTCCGACTGGTATGGCTGTTTTGACTTTACTTCGTGTGCCTCTATGTAGGTCTCCGCTAATTTAGCGAGTTCCTGAAGATCTTTTGGCGCCCTTTCTCTCAAGAACAGCGACAATTCTTTGCTCACTACTGAGAGATATTGCTCCTTTACCAGCAAACTCTTCAATCCATCAAAGTCTTGAGTGACTTTTGCGAGCTCAATCCATCTCATCAAGTAGCTTTCTAACCTAGTGATGAATTGTTGAGGCGCTTCTCCCGTTTCCGGTCTACAATTATTGAACCGCTTGTGAAAGCCTTCTTCCGTCATCTGATATCTTTTCAGAAGAGCATCTTTCAATGCGTCGTAATCGTCGTATTGTTCAGGCGGCATCCGCGCAAACACATCTAAAGCGCGTCCTTTCAAAAGTGCGGCCAAATAAACTGCCCATTCCTGTCTTTTCCATTTTCGAATAGACGCATATTTCTCAAATCTTCTCAGATAAGCGTCCATATTATCTTTGCCATCCTCAAATGGAGGTAGCTTTGGTCCTTTCCTCGCATTGACTGTAAAATCCGAGGTCCGCTCCTCTTCCTCCTCCTCTTCACCATCCTCTTCAGATGCTGCGTTTTCACTAACACTTCTGATACTAGCCTGCCGTACAGTCTTTCCTTCGAGCTTAGCTTTCTCCAAAGCCATGGATTGTTCATGCTGCTCCTTTTGCATTTCCAATGCTTGCTCGTGCGCCTCCTGTTTCATCTTTCTTTCAAGTTCCAATTTTCTCATGGCGCATTCATCGGCTTCGGCTTTTGCCCGTCTTTCCAAATCTAAGGCTTCAGCTTTTGCCTGTCTCTCCAATTCTAACTTTCTCATTGTATTGGCTTCGGCCTCGGCCGTGGCCTGTCTCTCCAATTCAAACTTCTTGAGTGCATTTTCTTCGGCTACAGATTTAGCCTGTTGCTCCATCTCAAACTTCTTGAGTGCGTTTTGTTCTGCTTCCACTTTAGCCTGACGCTCCAATTCAAACTTGCGCATCTCTCTGTCAGCTGCTCTCTCTTCTCGCTCAAGAATCCGTTTCTGTCGCGCTTCTTCATCAGCTCTGTGCTTTTCCACAAACTCAAGAAGCTCAGGCCCTTTCAAGCCACTCCTTTCGGCAAGTGCTATCAATTGCTCCATGTTGCAATATAATTAGCCGGTTGGGCTAAACTGAAACAGAATATCCCCTAAGCGACAAGTGCTAGTCTAATCAGTCTAGATAATTACCTTAGACCCCACTATATAGGCGACACTATAGAAGAGGTATGTTTAACTAAGTCTACAACAGATCTTTAAACAATCCCTCTGGCCTATTTATGCAGCGTGAAACACCTACGCTATAATAGCACAAATTATCTTTAGCAATGCTTCAATGCGTTTAGCTAAATCGTTTAATCAGTGTCTAAATCCCCGTCTAATTCTATCGAGTCAAATATAGCTTATGTTCCTAATACAGCGACCATATCCTAAACAAACTCAACCATCCCACCGCTGCCACCACATTGTCATGAGTTATCTTAAATGGCGAGTTAGCCCTAGCCTATTAAGGAAAGGGTGTCTAGAATATTGTCATCGAAATACTAGAAAACAAAGCATGAACTCGTTTAGAAAATTATTCAGATAAAAAGACAACTGAAATTAAACTAAAAGACATATACATATAGAGCAAAAACAGTATCGTTAATAGGCTACGCCTAAAGCGCCCTAATCGATGGTCGTGCCCTCCCCCAGACCCCTCCCAGCAAAACTTCGCCCCCACTCACGTTTCCGTTCGCATGGAGACAGTTCTGCAGGTGTGAAGAAGTCCTGTTACGCAGCGAAGGGCTTCGGTCGGCTCACTGGTCTGGTTGGTTCTGAAGGCGTCCGTTGGTCCGTTCTCGAACCCAGCGTCGAGAGTTCCCGTCCTGCTGGCGTTCCAGCTACGACCGCTGGTCCCGTCTTGTAGAGGAGTGCCCGTTTCTTCAGACACCGCCCACGTCTAGCATAGACGTGGTCACGTGGTAGAGAAGTTGCGAAGAAGTGGCGGAAAGTGACGGAGAAATGGCGGGAAAGCGTCCGCTCCTTCTAGCCCGTCCTCGTCTAGTAGTAGCACCGTTGTGCTCCGAATTCGCCTGGTAGCACCGTTGTGCCCAGTATTCACCTTCTTGCACCGTTGTGCGTTGTCCTACGCTCGAACGTCCTTCAGCAAAGTTCAGCGTGCATGCCCACTTGTCCACTTCGCATCCCCGACCGACGGCTGATGACTGACGACTCACCGACGACAGCTTCCGACGACTCTCCTTCGACGACTGACCCCCAGACAGTCCGTTGTCTTGCCTATATAGGCCTATCTGCCTTCCAGACAGATGACCTTTACCCCCGACACACCTTTTGGACCCAACGACCATCGACGACCATCGATATAATTATATCAGCTATAGATTATTACAAGTATATCTATATACTATTGTCAAAGTGTCATTTAAGCACATAATACTATTATATACGACATAACACAATATAGGTATATAATGCATAGGTCTACAACAATGGGCCCAATAATATTTACAAGGGCAACTCGTGACAATTATACAGACATTTAATGCTGCAACAAATGAAAAACAGTTCTTATTGCAAGCTGTTGAAAAACACATGTAGTGAACTACCGATTGGACCAAACGTGTGACTATTTCACATTTGGTACTGTGGTACTGTGTACCAATGTGCCATCTCAAAGTAAACTATGATCTTAATAATAATAACTGGTTGGATTATCATAGTAGTCAATACTGGTTAGATAATATTCCAAACTCTAATAATATATGAAAGTCAGTGCATAATTATATCAATTTTGTCAAATTTCAGTAAAGTAACTGCAAAAACCAATCTGAGAACAATACAGCATAAAATTTTTGAGCAATTACATTGTAGGACAAATCCTATTTTGTGCAAAAGCACTAAAATATATGTGGTTTGAATGACGTTACCTCTTATATTGAAATATTTGCACACGAATATCATTGTACTCTATACTTAAAATTTGAGGCTCCTAGGGGGACCCCTAAAAATTATTTTAAAAATTCCAAAAAATTACACAAATATTATCATCTCCATAGGAAACTTTGTGACTGGTGAGACCTAAGAATTTCAAGAAAAATGTTTTGGTGGGACACCCTAATGGACAGTCTCCCTATCGCTCGTTCCAGGTCTTCTGCCTTCTTGCTCACTACCTTATCAATTGCTGGTCCAGGCATCAGAGGTGAGCCTAGCAGCGTCGCTTCTTCTAATGGCGTGTTCTTGAAGCCGTAGAATGAGGGATCGTCGACCTTTTTGTCGGGAGTTTGACGCTGGTTGGTTATTATTATTATTATTATTATTACTATTACTATTACTATTACTATTGGTCTAGTTTCTATGATTATTAGAATTATCACTATTACGATTATCAGGTAAGTTCTACTAATTCAGTATATTTAGATGAAAGTATGCATGAATAGTAAGCAAGGAAGAAGGGTCAGGGTAGTGTTAATAGTAGCCTATGCTCTATCTGTCTCCTGCTACGCTGGTTGTGTTAAGTGAGGTTATTGCAAGCGCTATATAAATGTCCATATACATACAAGCAATGCACCTAGTGTCTCACGATTGCAGCATTGAACTTTTGTGTGCATGAAACACAATCATTCCGTCCTTCATTCATTCAGTCATCCTTCTCGGGGTAACTGTGGTCTAAACCATCTAAACCATCTTGTTTATGGCTGTCTTGTCATCAAGTGTTTTCCGCAGAGTGCCACAAAAATTGCCACAAAATGTTAGTGACTGCCACCAGCGCATTTTTAATCACTCGTGACAAGACCCATCGTCACAATACAGAGTTTTGTGTTTGTGTGCGTGTGTGCATGGGTGTGTGTGTGTGTGTGTGCGTGTGTGTGCGTGTGTGTGCGTGTGTGTGATGATCGCTTTTTAATGGCCACCCGTCAATAGGACGTGTCCCGCTACTTAGCTATTTTTGAGCGACGCTGAAATCGAGAGAAACCGTTTATTCTGGTCACGAGTAATAAAGGTATACACTATGGCTAAGTATGTGTGCGTGCCTCTCTCTTTGTCTGTCTGCGTCCCTCCACTCACACACACACACACACATACACACATGCGAACGTGTGTGTTTGTGTGTATGTAGGCCTTGCGATGGACACTCTGCACTTCTCTTGTTACCTCATCTTTTCAATTCTCGGCTTAAATGTATATGCGGCGCTCAGCTAATCTGCCATCTTGGTTTCTCGCTCTGTCGTTATAGGTATAGGACGTATAATATATCGATGGACAATGGATGGAAAAGAGGACTGAGAGATGGACGACCTGAGGACGAAGAAAAAACTGAATGAAGGACGGCAGAAGAAAGTGTAATTCTAATTGCAACAATGCATGCAAGACTGGAGAGAAAAAGAGACAAAATGCCGAGAAGGGAAACGCGGGAGAAACAACATGAATCAGGACTACATGTACAATCACCTGGACCAACATTGTGTAGAACAATGGACTTAAGAAACGAACAAACCACAAAATTATTAATATAATTCATTCGTCCACGGTGACACCAAATGGGTGTCAGGAAATGATGATGATAATGATGAGGATGACGATGACGATGACGATAATGATGATGACGATAACTATGACGATAACTAAGATGATGACGATAACTATGACGATGACGATGACGATAATGATGATGACGATGACGAAGATGACGACGACGATGACGATAATGATGATGATGACGATAACGATGACGATGATGATGAATGCACTTTTGAGTAGCCCCGCGTCAAGCATTCGGGCAATTGCTGCAGTAATGACTCGCCCGTCATTTCATATGTTTTGCATTTATCCTCTAAAGCTGAACAAATCAACGATCCATCATCGCCTTCGTCCTTAACTACAGTCCTCCTCCTCCTCTGTCTGCAGCTGTAGTGCCCTGCTGCCCTTCGTCAACAACAGCTCTCAAGCACCACACGACAATCAACCCTTCCCACCCTTCTCACCCTTCCCACCCTTCCCAACCTTCCCACATGCATGCTCTATTCCACAAGTGCTCAAGCGCCACTTTCTCTTCTGCCTTTTCCACCTTCTTTTCCTACTCTATCTCCCTCCTCTTTCTGATTTCAATTCTTATTTTCATAACCCTCTCTTCCTTCTCCATCTTTTCTGTTCTCTTCTTACCCTCACATCTTTTTCGTCTTAAACTATTCATCTTCATTCATGAATATCTAATCAATTATTATTCAACTTGATTACGTTCTCTTTCACACTATTTCGTTTTATTCCATCCTGTCTAATTCTTTTCCATTCTATAGAACTATTACTATTATTTTCATTCTTTTTCATTTTGTATTTCACTATACTTCAATCTAACTCATTCTATTCTTGCTCAGTCTATTCTATTCTATTTAAACCCTAGTTCGCTATTTTCAATTACGATTGAAATTCATTATAGATTCTATTCCATTAAATTCTTCTTCATTCTATTGCTGTCAAATTCATTCTATCCCATTCTATCCCATTCTATTCTATTCCAATAAACGTAGGCTAACTGAACTCAGCTCAACTCAGTCGTACTCGTATCCAAACATCTTTCTTCTTCCATCTTCTGCTTTTCTCTCCTTTCATAAAATCCTCTGATTCAGGTCTTCAACGTCAATTACCGAACTGTCGTCTAACTCACCCGAAACGAACCTGACGCAGCTTTCCATTTCTATTCTATTTCTATTCCAATCCTATTCTATTTCTATTCGTTTCATGTGAGTGAGACTCTGATGTAGTCGTCCATACAAACGACGACGCAGGACTTAATAACCCGACCGACGAAGGATTCGGACAATTTTCAGATATTATGCCGCTCTCGTCTATTTTCGCTCGGCTCAAGTTCTTAGACGACGTCACTCTGTCTGTCTTCCCTTCTTTGTTCTTGTCTCTTTCTCTGTCTCTGTCTCTGTCTTTGTCTCTGTCTCTGTCTCTGTCTCTGTCTCTGTCTCTGCCTCTGTCTCTGTCTCTGTCTCTGTCTCTGTCTCTGTCTCTGCCTCTGTCTGTGTCTCTGTCTCTGCCTCTGTCTCTGTCTCTGTCTTTGTCTGTGTCTCTTTGTGTGTCATCAACAGGCTAAGGCTACTTTAATCTCTTGTGTTTACCGTTGAGGTCGTGCGAATCATATTACAAAGCCCAGATTTTCATCGTTCGATTGCCGATAAGACAGGCAGACAGACAGAACACTGTCTGTCTGTCGGTGTTGTCTGTGTGTGCTTGTGTGTCTGTCTTTCAGTGTGTCTCTGACTTGGCAACCAATGGTCCTCGACTAGTATGCTTCTGTGTTTCTGTTCTTGCACGCCTGTTACAGTAGTGTGTATCTAGGTCAAACTTTCATTGCAATTAACCTCTATAGGATGTCTCCCTATGTTGTAGAGATCTGAATAAAATTATGCTTGACCTGACTACGGATTTGTTTTGGAGCCTCATCGTTTGATGCCTGTGTATTAGTACTATTAGACACCAGTGGTCTAGTACAATAGAGGTTTAATATAATTAAAACCACAACTTTGCAGAATGGTTATCAGCATAGAAGAAAAGAGAAAGGGTTATGGATGGCAAGAGTAGGGGAGAGTATGCACCCTTGATCCTATTTTGCTACTTTTCTCATTTACTGAGATTTTTTAAACATATTTTATTTTGGCTCTAATGTGTTTAATAGACAATTCTATTCCCAATGTAATGTTGTATTTATTGTTTTATAATAACATCACGTTTAAATGTTATATGATAAAAACCAAAGTTACTCATATGGGATCAAGGGTGCATACATGTATGCACCCTTGATCTCATATGCATGCACCCTTGATCCTATGTGTGTTCTCTTGATTCGAGTGCTGGTTTACATAACAAAAAATATGCTTTGCCATTTGCATATAATATTTTAATGCTTAATACAAAAGCAAAGTAATTTAGACTTTATTCTAGTAAAAAAGATGACACTACCGACATGCAATACTTAACATGCATGGGCCAACAATTCCTTAATTAAAAAGCTAATTAGCAGTCAAACACTAACAGTTACTTGTATAAAAAAACCTAGGTCTATACTAAAGACAATGAAAAGCTGAAACTTCAAAAGCTGACAATCAACATTTAACATGCATGAATATTCAAACATTAACCCAAGTTAAAATCAGTGAACGAGAACAGAAATGTGATCTGTCGACCAATGCGCTTTGTTTCCCCCATTATGATTGGATGAGGATTGAGTAAGTTTCTTAATGATATCTTCAAGTGGAATCGGATAGGATCTCGAGTTCTCAGGGATAACAAATCAGTCTGGACAGTTCACGCCGATCAAACTTGGATCCTTTTTTGTCAAGATAGGTGACGTCTGTCTTTGGAAACAGGATTGTCATCCCGTGCTGCAAAATGGAACACGTTCTTCTGTCCTTTAAGCTGTACAACCACATAGTCTCCCTGTTTTAGCTTTCAGGCTGAACATCATCTTCCTTGTAGTCACTGTCAGATGATTTAGATCCGAGATGTTGAAGATCGAGATGTTCTGCATCCATGTTTTTTTAAAGATCTTCATCGCTGTTGTCACTCATCTCTGCAAAACGAATTCTCCTGCTGCATGATTTTTGGGCTTCAAGGACTGCTGCCACAGCTTCCTGCATGTCTTCTTCTGATGTATGACCTCTTGGTGGCCTATCTGTCTTAGGCTTTTTGTGATAAACCATTCTCAGGTGCTGCAACAATAAGTACAAATTACTTTAATAACTTATAATTATTCTATTTTTACTATAGGCCAAGTCTAAAAAGCATCATCTTAACTTCTAACAGTTTAGCAGAAATGAACAATAGATAATTTTTCGATACAGTATGAATATGCACCCATAATCCCATGATCAATGCACCCTTGATCCTATGGGATCAAGGGTGCATACGCACATAGGGATCAAGGGTGCAACACCCTACCATGTTCACAAAATGCATCATAACTTTTTCTAGGCATCATCTACAACCACGCAAAGTTGTTCGAACGATACTTAAATGAAATATATGCAAAACGACACCAAAGACGTTACTCACCTAGCATAAATATCGAAACTGTGAGGTTCGTCAAAATGGTCAAAAATTTACTTTTCACGTGTAAAATCAAACTTTTGCTATAAAAATAAAACAACGCCTTGTTTACTTTCTGAAACACAGCTGAGGATGTTGAATGCGTATATGTAATAGTCTGGTTCCCTGCTCGGCGATATTAAGTAAGTAAGTACGGAGAAAACTTGTTAGGATCAAGGGTGCATTAGGATCAAGGGTGCAGACTTTCCCCTACGAGATACTGATGCAGAAATAAATAGGCGTGGATGGACAGAGGAGTATATATAAAAGGCTACGGTATTAGCCTTAGCCCTATAGATGGGAAAATTGAAGATAAAATGGATGGGTAGAGGAAGATATATGGATGGAAAGTAGAAGAGATAAGACTTGAAGAATCATGGATGGAAATAGCATGGACCATTATTTACAGACCGTTCAAGAGCCATGAATGAAAGTAAAAAGATCCTGTAAAAATTATTCGAGAGTATTCTGACTAAATCCACTTTCAATGTTTGTCGACAGCCTTCTTGATTTCCGAACAGACTGATCCCAAATGCAATTATACTCTCGCTTTCATTTCAATCCGAACATTGATTAATGTCAACATAAATCCTTATTATGGGGCAATTCGCGGATTGGGCATGATCAGACTAGGCTGGACAGGAATGTGGTATGGTTGACTATAATAAGACTAAAATATATTGGAATTTAGCATGATGGAGTAGCATTGAATTGGATTGGTTGAGCTAAGCAATTTGCAATAGAATAGAATTATAGACTGGTTTGATTTTATGATTTATATAAAGAAGTTGAACGTAATGATAAGCTAAAGACTTGAATAGAATATAATAAACTCTAGATCATAATAGAAATGAATATAAATTATATAATAAAATTGATTTGAATTAAGCCTGCATTTAACCGAATTGGGTTCAGTAGACTGGCATGAAATATAATTGAAGAGAATTGATGAAGTGTAGGCCTATACATTGTATTTATACTTAGATCTATAGGGATAGAATAGTTGTGATATTTTCGCCACTACAGCTGCGAGCGATGTTGTTTTAAATTCAAAGCATGATGATCGTTTGTCTCTTGCCAATCAATATTTCATACTTGCTTAAAATAAATCTAGGTGAAGATAAATTTGATTAGATCAGATAATCAAAATTGCTTCTCAGAAGGGAGATAATAATTGAACTCTGGATGGAGAACTGTTTTTAAGAAGCGACAGGAACGAAAATCGGTCAGAAAACAAATAGAAAGTCGGGAAAGCGATGTTCGTCTTTCCAATGGCGTTCACTTTGAATGATCGATCTCTGTTGTGTAGCAGCGAGGGACAAGAGCTTAGCCAGACACGGATCTTACTCGTCAAGGCGTCAGATCACATTGATCCTTAATCTCCAGACGTCATACACAAGTATTTACATACTCACAAATGCACCGAGAGACCTTGGCTGCTGCTGTTACCGAGGAACACGTCAAATGGCATCTACAATGTCATGTAGATCTATCTAGTTGCACGCATTGTTCTCAGACTTTGTCTTAATCTGAAGTCTTTGTAATCGGTTCCGATTTTCATTTGTTTTCACAAATCTGTCTTTCTCTTCTCCAATCGGATAGGGAAATGTCATTTTTTCATGATTGGGTTTCTCTATCTGTCTCTGTTTTTGTCTTTTTTATTTCATTCTTTCTCCCTATCTCCCCCCTCCCTCCCTACCTCCCTTCTTCCCTCTTGCTCTCTCTCTCTCTCTCTCTCTCTCTCTCTCTCTCTCTCTCTCTCTCTCTCTCCCTCTCTCTCTCTTTCTCTCTATCTCTCTCCCCCTCTACCTACAGTATAATTATGTTTGTCTAAATGTGCATCTTTAAAAGCTATTTCTGGTCGCAGTTCCCTCTGATCAACTGCATATGACATCCTTGTCGTTCCTATTGCTAGGTCGTCCACTACCAAGTACAGAAGTTTCGTCACAGTTAACTCTCACTTCTGAAATAATCTGGCTTCAAAAAACAGAAACGAGCTTATCAATATGACACCTTTTTATCTACACATTGTGGCTGAAATAAAAAAATTATGTTTAGTGGGGGTGATAAAAAAGTTTCTTTTTGAACGTCAATGAGCGTAGTTGCCAATTTTGTTCCTTTTGGGCACAGAATAAATTCAGCAAGCGTGTAATAAATTTAATATTAATGATTTCTTGCTTTTTCTGTGACTCATAATAGTTCCTACTTCTGCTTTCTTTATCAGGTCATACCACTCTGTAGCCTAATAATAATTATTAGCCTAAGCCCTTTACTTTGAAACTGAATTGCTGTAGGAATTCTTGCTTTGTTCAAAGCGCAGTCTTCACTAAGACCAAAGTGAACACAATAATAATCTACTATTATCATGATAATTATGTCAGCTAATCAGGAAATATTATTGCTTTTCCATTGTGACGTGAGTCACCCAAATGTTTAGTTTGATCGTGTGGACTTCATTCTCCTCGGCTGCGCTAATGATGAGCTTCTTCCTTTTGCTCTTTATAAGTTTCCATTGAAATTATTTCAAGTGATTTTAACCATCGTATGCACTATGATGAATGTGGGCATGTGATAGAAGTCCAATGCATTTCAATGCAACTCATTTACTTGAAGGTGCGCCAAAATGCCAGCTGGCCACATAATTATTGAACTGCTCTATGGTTAGGCCAATAGACGTTTCGAAGCAGTGACATAATATGTCTGATTTGAATATAATATTATTATAATTAAATCATATTGCTGCAGAACAATATAGACAGAAACAGACCTCGGGGCACGGCGCCTGATTAAAATTGAATATTTGCGAATGTGTTTAATCAAATTTGACAGATCTATTTGAAGATTTCTTTGATTGATATCGCCCTTGGGAATCTGCGGTAGGCATAGACATAAAACGAGAAGAAATAAAATTTAAAAAAATACTTAGACATTATTATACGTATATACCGAAGAGGGAATGACGAATAGAGCAATGAATATTGTCATTTACCGAATGTAAGCTTATAGTATGACGTAAATAGGGACTTCGAAAAATCATTTGCTTCATTAGCGAAATGCAGCAAAAAACACTCAGCAGATGGCGTGTCTCCTTCGTCACGCAAAGGTGGACTCCAGTCTTCATTTATTCATCGTTGGCTTACGGCAGAATTTCTTGTTTACAAAATGAATAATTCAAAGCAAGTGCTAGACATATCTATAATTATAGGTCTAGGTATAGTCCGAAAAATAATTTATCTGCACTATTATAGTATACTATGTAGGTCATACTCTGTATGTATGTGTATCATGCATGTAGCCTACGTAATATATATTTATGCATCTATGACATGTAGCCTATGTATATATTTATGTATGTATGTATGTATGTATGCATGTATGTATGTATGTATGTATGTATGTATGTATGTATGTAATATGTATGTATGTATGTATGTATGTATGTATGTATGTATGTATGTATGTATGTATGTATGTATGTATGTATGTATGTATGTATGTATGTATGTATGTATGTATGTATGTATGTATGTATGTATGTATGTATGTATGTATGTATGTATGTAAGTACGTATGTATGTATGTATGTACGTATGTATGTATGTACGTACGTATGTACGTATGTACGTATGTACGTATGTATGCATGTGCACTTGTTATAGCGACCCTTAAAGGTCCTCTCAGAAGCGGTCCCGACTACAGCGCGGACACTGAATCGGAGTTTCACACCGAAGCCCATGAGCAACTGCGAGTGAAGGACTTGCTCATGGTCCCTACGCGTTGGCTTGAGGTGGATTCGAACCTGCAACCTATCAGCTGCAAGGCAGCGAACATACCCACTACACCACCACGCCACCATATTACATGCATGCGTATATTACATCGAATGCACACATAAATTGGATGCATTCAAGCGAACGCACACATATAGTTATGCATATTTATGCAGATAACATGCATAACTTTCGTCATGTATAGATCTGTAAACTTGATGCAGCCGCACACTGCGTCGACGGCGTAGTTTGTATATGAATATTTGCCGAACAAATTGGCTATGAATATGCATGAGGCGATCATTGCTCATGATTATTCATCGTGCTGCGGCTGCAAAATATATTCCGTCTGTTTGGCGGATGGATACAAGAAGAAGAAGAAGCAGGCGAAGAGGCGTCGACGGTTGACGTCATTAATCCGCGCGAATCATTTCACATACGGGTCTCTCGTGGGTATAAATAGGTCAAACACAGGAAGCACCATCATTCGTTGGAAAGAGATTTCGTCTTTGGAGTCAGAGATTGCCCTCTTGGCATGGCTGCAGGGCTGGGGTGGGAAGACAGGAGAGAACGGAGGAGGAGAAGGAGGAGGAGAAGGAGGAGGAGGAGGAGGAGGAGGAGGAGGAGAAGGAAGAGGCGGTGGAGAAAGATGGAGGGTGAAGATAAGGATGGCGGTTGATGAGAGAGTGAGGTGTAGGAGGAGGTGGACGGGAGGAGGATAAGTAAGATGGCGGACGGAAAGAAAAGTGGAGGAAGAGGAGAGATTATTGAGGAAGGAGATAAAAGATTGAAAGAGGGAATAGGAGATGAAAAAAGAGAAGGTGAGCATGAAGGAGGAGGAGTTTCGAATTGTGGGATGGATATGGAAAGAAAATTAGTAGAGGAAGACTGATGAGGGGAAGAAGAAGAGAAGTGTGAGGAAGTGAAAAATTTGATGGAATATGGATAGAATGAGGAAGAGAAAAGCGTAGAGGAAGACGGTTGTTGGAGAAGTATGAAGCAGAGGGACGAAGAGGAAGGCACATGAAGGATGAGGATATGTAGTTGATTTTTCTTTCCAGATGGAAGCGGGGTCGGTTGGGTGGATGGGTGGTGGGGGGGAGGGAGAGACAGAAGACGGCGCCTGGAATTGGTTCCTGGAGTAAGATGATGTCCTTTGGTTGTGGTGGTCGGCGATGTCGCGTGGCCTCTGCTGTCGGGGGGGGTATAGGGGGGGGGCTTATGGTCGTCTTGGGAAGAGCTGAAACTGATTTCGCTGACTGGATATGTGTGTGTGGTGTAGGGATGCAGTGGCAGCTGAGCAATGACCATCCAGATCAGATAATATGTCTATGGTCGACGCCGCTGCTCTCTGTCTCCTCACACCGTCGTAGTAGTAATGGCTAATTTATACAGCGCATTTTGTTGAGGCGACAGCAGCTGCGGAGAAAAAAATATTTCATTTAGTATCGTTGCATTCAGATCATGTCGTATCACATTGTCACTGCCAACACTGTATCACATTGTCACTGCCAACGCTGTATCACATTATCACTGCCAACACGGTATCACATTATCACTGCCAACACATCACATTGTCACTGCCAACACATTGCATCATACTGACACAGCAAACTTATCGCATGCAGAGGATTGCTGGGGGGGGGCTTATCATGGTTCACACTTCACGAGAAACGTCGATGTATGGAAGAAGCGTCGAACCTGTAAACATTCACTCTGTTTATAGATGACCAAACTGACTTATGACTGCAACAATAGCTCTTTGTTGTAGCCTAGAACGCACTGTGCCGGCCATCGATTGTACTTTGTAACAACCATTGTCTTGTACTTTATAGCAGCTATTGTCTTTTTGCTATAATGACTGGCATTGTTTTCTGTGGACCACACGTGCAGTGTTTGTTGTCATGACAACATTTGTCTTTCCTGTTTACTGAGATTAATTTCAGAAGAATAAAAGAAGACGTTGAGAAAAGAGTCGGAGAGAGGATGGATTGATGGCATTGAGTCTCTTTGACGGTCTCCATTCCCACTACTTATTAGCAGCGGCCGTCCCAACTCTGATTACTTCTTTCTTCCCAACTGAAGTCTCAAATCTCCACCGAAATTCGACACTGTGGTCTCGGTGTGGTGCCACAGTCGGACCAGAGCGAAATCCATTCCATGACAACCCAAAACGTTTTCAATGTTTCACTTTAGATTGTTCTACAGTCTGCCTAAGCGAGATTTCTGTTCTGGATACAATATTATTTCGGAGTAAAACGTGGATGGGAATCTGAGAAGAGCCGGGGGAGGGGGATCATAAATATGTGATCACAAATGAAAACAGGTAAAGGCCTACTTATTGTAGGTAAGCATTGATTGATAGGTAAGCTAGATTTTCGCCGGTCTTCTATAATGCTAACTTCAGTGGTAATTCGTTGGTAGGATTGCTGGGATCACCCATCCGGACAATAATTATTGTTGGTTAGTAATGCCTTACTACCCAGTACCGACCATCATCATAATTATTCGTATCATTGGTTT
This sequence comes from Lumbricus rubellus, assembly GCA_945859605.1. Classification (NCBI taxonomy): domain Eukaryota; kingdom Metazoa; phylum Annelida; class Clitellata; order Crassiclitellata; family Lumbricidae; genus Lumbricus; species Lumbricus rubellus. Next base: position 955,757 of record OX243811.1, on the reverse strand, counting down.
CGCTTTCTGAAGCATTTCCGTTTCCAGGTCTCTTATAATAATAATATTATTGTGACCTTCATAGATTCATCTTCTGTTTGATCAATTATTATGGATACGTTGCCAAGGTTACCTTGCTATCAGGCGCTATTTAACCCATGGAACGATGTCAGCAAATTGACTCCCCCGGAATGAAATTGTCCCGTAGCAATGTCTTTACGCCACACCGGTTAAGATGAAAGTCTGGCAGGTCATTCTGGGCCTCCCCCCTGACGAGACGGAGCATTCATCGGGTCCTTCTGACAGCCTCTAATCCCTTCTGTGCGCAAGTGATTTATCAGAGCCGCACGGATGACATCGATCCCTATCCGAGAGATTAGTTGGATTATCGATTAACACCTCAGTCACATTGTAAACAGTCGACAACTGTTCGTTTTCAGACAAAACCAAATTCCCATTTACACCACGGCATAAACACTGTAACCAGACACTTCAGTCAACTCCAACTTCAAAAGCGCTATGCCGATGCAGTGCGACAGGGCACCCGCTTATTCTCGAGAGCTGCGCTTGTCAGAGGGGGGTTGTACGGATGCGCAAATGGAGGACCTGAGTGTTTGTCATTAATCTGGACTAGGACTCATTCGTTTCGGCTTAATTAATTCTCAGACATCAATCTCGCTAGGCTCATCTTTCGTCAGCATGTTGTGATTTAAAATCCAATCGAAACGGTTTAATTCGGTCAATTCAAGGAGATTCTGCAGATCTAGTTCACAAGTGAATGATGAAATCGAGTAAGCGAGAGCATTAACAACCACTTACATTGTAATCGTCATCAAATATTTATGAAGCATTGCTCAACAATTCAGAAGGGCTTCAGACCAAAGTCCGAGCTTTTACTAACAAATGAAAATTCACTGACGTTGGACGCTTGCGGAGCAGGGAGAGAAAGTTACTGAGAATTTAAAGAAACAATGATTGCGGAGGTTCATTCCAATTAATATAATTATAGTCTAGGGGTTATTCACAAGAGAATAGGTTTCCAGTTCTGATGGTAAGACGCGTATTATAATAGGGAGAATAATATTGCCGTCGAAAGTTCAAGATTGACAACAATAATTTTGTGAAAATGACATCGTTATCTCTTTTCTTTTTCGCATTACATTGATGATACATGTAGGAAACTAATGGAGCCATAAGCAGACTGGAAGTTGTAAGTTATACATGTAAGTTGAAAGCGGAAGACAATCTATCTCTCGTTTGGAGAGTTGTAAACAAGAGGAGGAGGTTGAGAGTTCCCGTTTGATGGAAGGCAACAACAATACTGTGAATGAATGCCGATCAAATGGAAGACGACGTGTAGCAAAGACAACAACGACATGCTTCCCAGCAGCAGATGTCTCGCATCAGATAGCCGGTGATTGGAAGAGAAATCTAGTCTTCATCTGTCCGCTGCATCGTGATGCTGAATCGATTCTCATTCCGAAGCTCGTAAATAAAACAGACGACGGAGAAGAAGAAGATCAACGAAGGGTAAAACATGTCCTCGAAATCCCGAACGAAATTTAATGAGATCACGGAAACAACGCCATCACAACGTCTCACTCTTCCACGACATCTTCTCGAAGGATTTCGCTTCCTCCCAAAGGCATTCCCAAGATAGAATACGCAATTTTCCGGTTGCTAGCGACATCAAAGCCCGACCATGTTCCCGTAATATGCACTGGATCAACTCGCTTCTGTTAATTTATCCGCCACTTCTCCCGTTATCTGCCGAAAACCACGCTTCTTAAAAGTGAATCCGACGCTAACAAAAGCTCTCTTCATTTCTGAATATCTGGGAATTGTCAATTGCAATTACGTTGGACCATTTCCATGCGGACCTATAATTATAATCCTCGTGGAACAGACGATTTACCCAATTTTGCTCTTCCCTGGCCAGTATATCGATTCAATAGAAGTCTTCAAACTGGCCGGAATCTTGCTGAAAATCTCTCACTAACCCAGCAACTGATAAGCGCTATTGAAAAATGTTCGTTCCTTAGGTTTCCCATCTTGCAGTTTTTGCGACCGATTCTATTCTGGGAGGCTTTCGGTAAATCTGAGGTTTTCGCGAAAATTGAATCTTTTTCTGATCCAAAAAGATCTCTCAGAATTATAGGAGACGGTTTAACATATTCTATTGACTTTCTTTTACTGCGATGACAGACAGAGACAGTTGAATGTAGCAGCTGACGACAAAATCTTTAGAAAATCGTTTCTTCGATTCTCTGGCGTTTTATTCTTATTTAACGAGAAATTAATTTCAAATATTATGAACCACATGTGATGAAGAGATCAATATTTTGCTGGGCTATCTGCTATTGTCTGTTTGTCTGTTGGCCTGTCTCTCTACTTACCATGTATAGCGGTCTGTTTAACTAGTTTGTTTATAATTATGCGCTTCGCCTCTGTCTATTTGCAAGTCCGTCTGTCTGTCCGTCCGTCTGTCCGTCTGTCTGCCCGTCCATATCTATGTCCGTATGTCTGCCCGTCTGTCTGTCTGTCTGTCTGTCCGTCTGTCTGCCCGTCCGTATCGATGTCCGTATGTCCGCCCGTCTGTCTGTCTGTCCGTCCGTCTGTCCATCCGTCCGTCTGTTTGTCTTTCCGTCTGTCTGTCTGTCTGTCCGTCCGTTTGTTCGTCTGCCTGTGCGTCTAACTGTGCCTATATTTTCACAGACATCTATTAGCTTAACAAATGTAACCAACCGAGATGTGGTCGGGTTGTCTGTTGTCTGTCTGTCGTCGTTGTCGTCGTCGAAAGTAATTCCCCCTTAGAGACTGCAGCTGAAGCCATTTAACTGGCGCTATATTATTAATGCGATGCGGCAACAGTAAAACCAGACACTGAAAGCAGATGCCATTGCAGATATATGCAATACATGTAGGCCTATGCCGACATTTTGATACAAGATAAAGACATATACAGGTAATTGTAATTGTAATTGTAATTGAACATTTATATAGCGCCACTTCAAGAGAACTCCTCAGAGGCGCTCAGGTAGTTAATTGTCTGTCTGTGTCTGTCTGTATTCGAGGACTAATGCTTACTTCTTAGCATCTTAACCCTTTCCAGCCCGCCGGGTCCAATTGGACCCCCAGAGATTTGTAGGTTGTTACGTGGTCCCCTAGGTTAGGCTCAAAGTAAAGACTCGTTGTCTAGTTTAAGAGGTATAATTCAACAAAAAACAAACGATACAATTACCAAACTGCAGGCCAGTTGGAAAGTCGTCAACAGAGTTCATTCGGCGACGACCGTACGAAACAAAATGTCTTCAAACAGCCACAGGCTGGCGACGAAGTAACTTAACTAAACCCTGCAAAAGGGTATAACACGAAAGAACCTTAATTAAACTTAGGTTAATGGAGAACTCTGACAAAAGACTGCATAGGCAGTACGACCTTATTCTAAACACAAATCAGAGAGTCTCTCCACGCCCCCTGAAGTAATTCCTTATATAAGACCCGTCTGTCACCAGGTGTCTCCCAGAAGGCTACAAAGTTACTGGCCCGTGACCAGTGCCCATCCTATGCCTAGTCCAGTCGTGGAACCCAACATACCCCCGGACTACCACGAAAGACAGAAACCAGAAGGGTTTCTGACTTAACTAACATGCACAAGAAAAAAGTTACACGACTGCGAACACAAAATATATCACAGAAAAGCACCGGACAAAACGAATCATAAAGTATGACAAGTAAAAATGCAACGAACTATACAAGCGAAACGTCCAAGTGCGTTTCCCCTACTAGTCATCTTTCGAGAAAAACAGTTCGAAACACCAAAATCAAAACGAAGTTTCCATAAATATTTAACATGGCTAGGCCCTATAGGAAACTCGAAAGCACAAAATAGAACATCAGTCGCCAAACGAAAATCTGCACACTAGATCAAGCAACAAAATCGAACGAAACGTTCGTAACCTAATGCCCCAAGAACACCGTCTCGAAACAATCCAAGGCGAAAGTTCCAGGAAATCGTTCTCTGGCGACTTCCAGAAACGAAAAGGAATCAAACACAATGGCACACAGCCAAACCATAGTGCGAGGAGACTGAGAGCGAAGAGCCCAGTCACCGACTCGCAAAAAACGAAGAGCAAAGAGTCTGCATCGCTCGACAGACTGGACGCGAGCGACAATCCGTCGTACTCGTCACTCACGAAGGCAAAACGCGAAGTCGTCATCGCCAAGATGGTCGTCACCATCCAAAGAATCACCAAGGCGCTCACACGTCCTCGTCGAAGCCTCGCAGAACCAATGCGTAGACGGCATCCGTCACCGATCAACGAATCCATATCGGGAATCTGCAAAGAAGCGCTCTCACAAGACAAAACAAAAGAATTAGCGTCATTGCAACTCAAACACAACTCGTCTGGCAACGAAACCACACCAGCGAAAAAATCAAAGCACTCGGGCGCAACAGACCAAAACTCGTCTGAAAAATCTTCCTGCAAAGAAGACACATCCACTGACGAAACAACAGCGTCAAGGGTCTGAAAAAAATTGCTCGAGAAACACCCAAAGTAATTGCAACCCACGTCAAACGCAATCAAATCTGACGAAATATCTCCAGCAACCAGAGAATCATCAACACACTCCTGTGCAACAGTCAACACTGAACGTGCAAGAAACACGTGAAAACGGATAATGCCGTCCAAAAACAACTGCCCCTTGCGTGCAGAATGCAAATCCTTGTCCACATGCACAATAACATCAGTCAACAAAAGTTCATTTGACCCATGCTCACAAACGAAACAATGCGTGGACAACACAACCCTGTGAACAACAACCATTCGTCCACAGAAATCAACACTCGTTGACAAAAGTGCGACGGTAGACACAGTACAACACCAACTAAACATCGTAGTTGTCTCGTAGACAACAGTTGTCAACATAGACTCCACAACAAAAATATCTCTCACGCTCTCATGCGACATAGAAACAACCACAGACAATGATGACCAAACATCACTCTCCATTCGTGAAACATCATCAACATTCACAACCTCATCATGAAGTGAACCACAACTAACAAAGTCGAAAGTCTGCTGCTCAACACTCACATCATCACACAGTGTCAAAACATCAAACATGTGACCCATGTACAACTCCTCAGACTCACCGAAAGAATTCTCGTCTAAGCAATCATTCACTGTCAAATGAATTAAAGGTGCACTAACCGTCTTAGCACCGTTGCCGAATCGATGACAAACCTTACAAGTGCGACAATAGTCTCGCACGCACCTAAAGACACCAGGCCAATAGAAACACTTCAAGACTCTATCAATAGTCTCCTGCGTTCCCAAGTGTCCACTCGAAGGAACATCGTGCGCTACATGAATTATCTTAGACCGTAAAGAAATTGGAACGAGTACTTGCGTTCGACCAAAACCATCGGACTCCAAGACACTCCTCGAAACACGCACCAAAACACCATCCCTCAAATCGTAAAACGAACGTTCTGTTCGGTCAGGAGACTTCGCTAAATCAAACAAACAATTGAAAGACTCGTCACCGCGTTGTAAGTCAATTAATCTCTCACGAGTACAAATATCTTCACCGAAAAATGCAACACTCAGTTCAACATCGACGTTAACACTATCGGCCTCTGCAAACACTTTATCCAGACCAAAGTCGACACAGTCGATCACATCTGCAGTCTTTTTTTTTTTTTTTTTGGATATCTGCAGTCAACGTTTACAGCGCCAGTGTCTGCTACGCTTGGCTGCACAACTGCCCCCGCTTCACTCACCGTTACCACAGCCACATCTATCGGTTGAGATGGAATTGAAGCATTGCCAATAAGAATTCCACTAGGTAATCTGTCGACCAACCCACAAAAAATATTGCCAGAAACAAACTCACTGTCCAAATTGAGATCCACTAAAGGGACAAGAACTTGTTCACCCACAATTCCCTGCATCAGCATATCTTCACCCGTTAAGACATAATCATGATGATCGAGCCCATCCCTGCTATCTACGGAATCTCTTAGCAACGTCACGTGACGCGGTAAACCCTGTCGTCCGTACAATAATTCATCCTTACTCAACTGTACATTGGGATTAACCTCAACAACAGATCTAGAATCATGCACTAAACTTAAACTAACATGCTCAACCGACTGTACATCTCCGCGAGACACGTCAACAACGTCTGGAGAGAAAGAAACTTGCTGATTTTCAAAGGCCAATTTGTAATTAGCACGGTCCAAGCTATCAAAAATTTCTTTCATTTCACGCACCTTATACTTAGCATACCGCTCGTCCTTCCCAGACTCCTCCAGAAATTCAAAAAATCTCATCCTTTCATTCAGTAAGCGAGCCTCATCTATCTTCTTTGCCTTCAAACTTTTCCACGGACCCATCCTTAAATCCTCAAAAATTTTAAGAGCCACGCCCCCAAAATTCTAAACTTTCAAAATTTTGACAAAAACTCAACAGCTGTTAACGTCTTTCGCGGCTAACAATACTACAATAGAAAACGGAATGTGTACCGTAGACTCTATGCATGCAAAATTAAGGAACCACGCCCCAAAATACTATCGACGAGTCTATCGTCAAAACTCCTCAAAATATTTTAAAAAAATCCGAGTGCTACTTCAAAACTTTCAACCGGAATGGATACCGTATCTAATACTCAAAACCGGAATGGCTACCGTATACACAACTTCAAAATATCAACCGGAATGGTTACCGTATATGAGAGCAGACACGCCCCCCAAAATTTCAATTCTCCAAATTCTCACAAATTCTGAAAAAAAATCCTCGAGTGCGTTCCACCTACTCCAACGTCAAAACGTTCAACCGGAATGGTTACCGTATATAACCGGAATGGATACCGTATAATAAAGGAGTCACGCCCCTCAAGAGTCTAACTCTCAAAATTCGAAATTTCACACGAATGCGTAACTACGACGCAAAAATTTCGAGAAATGTGAGGAAAAAAAATCCCGCGAGCCCTCATATGTTACGTGGTCCCCTAGGTTAGGCTCAAAGTAAAGACTCGTTGTCTAGTTTAAGAGGTATAATTCAACAAAAAACAAACGATACAATTACCAAACTGCAGGCCAGTTGGAAAGTCGTCAACAGAGTTCATTCGGCGACGACCGTACGAAACAAAATGTCTTCAAACAGCCACAGGCTGGCGACGAAGTAACTTAACTAAACCCTGCAAAAGGGTATAACACGAAAGAACCTTAATTAAACTTAGGTTAATGGAGAACTCTGACAAAAGACTGCATAGGCAGTACGACCTTATTCTAAACACAAATCAGAGAGTCTCTCCACGCCCCCTGAAGTAATTCCTTATATAAGACCCGTCTGTCACCAGGTGTCTCCCAGAAGGCTACAAAGTTACTGGCCCGTGACCAGTGCCCATCCTATGCCTAGTCCAGTCGTGGAACCCAACAAGGTGTTGTAGAAACACGTTCAACTCCTATAGTGGATAACTTTTGACTGATACTATGGCCACAGCTACAGTGTAAGTCAATATTTCATTTGCATATTACATATCTTGTGAATAATTTCAGTTACTTGTCACGTGATTTCAGTTACTTGTCACGTGACATTCCGTTGTTGTCATAAGCGAATATTTTAACCAAAAAATATGCAAGTTATCAAGATGAAATAAAAAAGGGTGGGAGCAGTAACTTTTAAAATTATGGAATTCTGATGAATAGTTCGCATATTAGTAGACTAGAGTCTGCCATGACAGACATATCTTTAGTTTTGATAAGAAGTCAGAGTGGTTGTATTTTAGAACACCAGCGCCTACATGTATATTATGGGCACTTCAGAGCTCTTTGTATTTTCAATATTTTGCAGGTAAACCTCAACATTTTAATGTCATTTCAGTGAGTTTCCAGTTGCTAAAGTGTTGAAATTAGTTTGACAAACATTGTTTTACTTAACCTTCATTGGTCTATGAACTACAAGCAAAAGTCCTTAAGGTGTCCAATGTTCTTAATATGGTACTTTACCCTACTACTAAGTTTAGATTTTAGCCTAATAGTTATGCTCGCAGCAGCGTTGTTGTCATTACTGACGCTATATGACGCCGTTGAAAGAAGATTATCGCGTTTTGATCTTAATTTAACTGATAAGGGATATCATTTGCTTATGATTAACGAGTTTTCTAGCAGAGGACGGATAAAAATAACTTGAATCATCTGCTACGGAAAATTATTAACACAGAAAAAAGTTGATGTAAAGTTTAAGTTATTCGTCGACGTGAAGTGCCAAAGCTCTCCAACTTTGACGCATAGCCAACCATGTGCTACCATCCCGGCATTAAAGGACTAATACAATCATGTTTTGCTACATTTCATTGCGTTACGTTTTTGGATCGTCAACAAACAGTTTTAGCTCACTAAAAGCGGTATAGCTTTTGGTCTGTTTCACGTACATCGATTAAAGTTGGCTATTGTACGTAGATATGAATACCTTTAAATTAGATTTGAAAATTTCTTATTTTTGGCCAAGATAATGACAATAAATCGGAGGGGGTTACTTTTTTGGCCCACCCTGTATGCATGTATGTATGTATGTATGTATGTATGTATGTATGTATGTATGTATGTATGTATGTATGTATGTATGTATGTATGTATGTATGTATGTATGTATGTATGTATGTATGTATGTATGTACGTACGTACGTACGTACGTACGTACGTACGTACGTATGTATGTATGTACATGTATGTATGTATGTATGTATGTATGTATGTATGTATGTATGTAGCCTATGCATGTATGTATGTGTGTGCGTTGAAATGCTGCTGGTTCCTGTGACCATCGCCGCATATATAAGCCCATCATTCGTGATGTTTCCCATGAGAGCTGTTTCTAAAACGCATCCTGTGACGTGGAACGACCACCACCGCTGCAGTGATGCCTGGATGATGCAGCCGCTGTTGTATCCGATGCTCTCTGTGGCTGCAGACGCAGAAACGCACACGCTGATCTACGCCGTCCGTCACCAGGTGGCCACCTCTTCCTCCTCTTCCTCCTCCTCCTTCTCCTCCTCCTTCTCCGCCTCCTTCTCCGCCTCCTCATCTTCCTCATCCTCATGCTCCTTCTTCTCCTCCTTCTAATCATCCTCGTCCTATTCTTCCTCCTCCTCCTTCTCCTCCTTCTCCTTCTCGTCCTCCTCCTCGTCCTCCTCCTCCTACTCCTCCTTCTCCTCCTGGTCCTCCATTTTTCTCCTCCTCCTCCTCGACTAGAGTCACCACCTGCCGTCAGTCTCTGTCGATAAAGGTCACGTGGACAGATCGTCGTCGTTGTCGTCGTCATCATCGTGACGTCGTCGTCGTTGTCGTCGTCATCAATCATCCGAATCGTCGTCATTATCATAATTGTGTTTGTCCGAAGCGAAGGATTGAGACAACGCAATCATCTTATTTCGATGATGATGACGATGATGACGATGACGATGATGTGGTTGCTGCTGCTGCTGCTGCTGCTGCTGCTGCTGCTGCTGATGTCTCTCGTGTATTCTTAATCATCTGATTCATCTCTGATCGTCCCATGGAATCACTCAACCCTCCCTCTATTCCATTCCCTTGATTCTCTTCTAATCTATAATTCTCTTCTATTCAATTGTGTTCTATTCTATTCTATTATGATCTAATCTGTTCTGTTCTATTCCATTCATTTTTTCAATATAACAATCCATTATGTTCTGCTATATTTTATTCAGTTATGTTTTCTTTTCAGTTCTACTCTGACATATTTGTTATATTCTGATCGGTATTAGTCCACTCTGGTCAGACACTTAGATCTAATAGAATATTTCTGTTCTAAAATATTCTATTATATTTTGTTGCATTATTATGCTGTAAAACAGCATACAGTGTTAGGCTATACTATATCATTCCATGATGTAAGTCTTCTATAATAATAGATATATTGCAGAATCACTGCATACTTGACTAAAGTCACTTGACTAGAGTCACTTGACTAGAGTCACTTGACTAGAGTCACTTGACTAGAGTCACTTGACTAGAGTCACTTGACTGACATTAAGTTTATACTACGGTGCATCGTAATCATAATATTATGTTGAATTCCACTTTCTTGTACTCTACTCCATTGTGCTTCTATACACTGAATTATAATCAGAAGCAAATGTATACTTGTATTTACATATATTGAATATAATATATATATAATTATATAATATATATAATTATATAATATATATAATTATGTAAATGTATGTATATATAATATATGTGATATAGGCCTACATGTATGATTTATATGATAGATATCTGGAGACGTTTAGAACAGGAAGACAGACAGACAGACAGACTTTCGTCTATTCACGTATACAACTATACATACAGTGTATTACACTGCAGCAGCTCAGACTTAATGGCGATATTTTCCCGTCTGAGATAATTCGCCCGTCAGACGTGACGCCGCTTTCTATGACAGCACACAGGGAGAGAGACAGAGGCAGACAGACGCACAGAGATAGAAAGACGAAAAGAGAGACAGAAGCACACAGACAGACGAATGAGTGAACATAAAACATTGCAAAGTCTTCTTGAAGTATCGACCGGATACATGCAAGACGACATCGTAACAATGACAACTAGCCACATTATAAAGAGAGACGGACATACAGACTGGCACGTAGACACACGTAAACAGACAAATGCACAGAGCAAGAGACAGGCAGATTATGAGTCTGTCTTGCTTACATGTACAATTGTACAATTGTACTATAATTGTACTATGTATAATTCAGTGAAGTATATGACAAGGTTGTATAACTATATTGTGACGAACAGATAAAGGCAGGCGCGGAGACAAACACACGGCCATATAAACAGACACGGACTCACAGACAGACACTCACATGCAGTATATCATGAGTTGCTTTCTTTTATGTCACAGAATATCATTATGGTTTAAAGAGGTCATGGCGTGTGTTACAAGCATTCATCTGGTGCAAACAAACGCAGGTCGTATACATGTACACTGTACAGTTGTAGGCCTACACTGTACAGCGAGATTAGCGATAAGGTAGGAAAGATGTATCGCAAAAGTAAGATAAAATGTTGGGTAAAGTCGGGTGGCGGTAAAAGGCAGTAACGGTAACAGTAAGCAGTGCGAGGCTGCGATAATGCAAAGAAGAGCAGGGTAGGGTAACAAAAGGGAAAGACAGGTAGGGTAGGGTAACAAAAGGTAAAGAAGAGCAGGGTAGGGTATCAGAAGACAAAGAAGAGCAGGGTAGGGCGACAGAG
>OX243811.1:929485-939485 GCA_945859605.1 Lumbricus rubellus | reverse complement strand
CGCAATATAAATATAACATTTGAATATTTGCAATAAATCCGTCATGTGATAGTAATTGCGTCTTTTCAAGTGCATCGACATCGTTCAGTGTCTAGTTGTGTGACCTCAGCCAATCAAGTTTGTGTCACCTCAGCGTGGCTAGCATACTAGACCTCAACCACACTGGTTTGTGTGACCTCACCCATGCAGTCTATTTTCGGCTACCTCGGTCAGTATAGCATGCATGACAGTCATGATCATCCAGACCAGTCTCTGTGACCTCAGCTACAAAGGAGTTCTTGCCCTCTGGAAAATATATATATATCTATTTTCAACTATGTTTTTGTCTTTCACTTGCTTCTTCACAATAAAGACCCAGTGATACTAATGATACCAAAACTGAAACTGTGAAATGCACATTTAGCGAACTCTATGAAAAATACCCGCTTTCTTACTTTTCCTGCTTCGCATTTTCCATCATTGTTTTCTTCCCGCCTCAGCTTCTCCTTATTCCACCGCTCCATATTTCCCCTCCTCCACTTCCCCTAATTCCACCCGACTCATCCTCTCCTCCTCTTCCACTTCCCCTAATTCCACCCCATTCCATCCTCATTGTCCTCCTCCTCCGCTTCCCCTAATTCCACCCGCCTCATCCTCTCCTCCTCTTCCACTTCCCCTAATTTCACCCCATTCCATCCTCATTGTCCTCCTCCTCCGCTTCCCCTAACTCCACCCGCTTCATCCTCTCCTCCTCTTCCACTTCCCCTAATTCCACCCCATTCCATCCTCATTGTCCTCCTCCTCCGCTTCCCCTAATTCCACTCGCCTCATCCTCTCCTCCTCTTCCACTTCCCCTAATTCCACCCCATTCCATCCTCCCCTCCTCCGCTTCCCCTAATTCCACCCCATTCCATCCTCATTGTCGGCGCCTTTCATCTTTGCATCGGCATCGACATCTTCCCTGTTTCGTTTGTCTATGACGGTGGAATTCATATCCATTGTCTTCCGTAATTGCAACATAACTTCTGATCACCATCCCCTCCATCCCTACACGACCAGGCACAGCACCACCAGCACCATCAGCACCACCAGCACCACCAGCACCAGCACCACTACCAGCAGCAGCATCAGCAGCACCAGCAGCAGTAGCAGCGTCATCAGACTCTGCTGCAAGCAGATGACAAGACGAGAGACGAAGAAGAAAATGACGGACGACGATCGATCGATTCTTCATTTATGGTCTTTATATCCACGAACCATTCATTCATTCATTTGCCCATCCATCCATCCATCCATCCATCCATCCATCCATCCATCCATCCATCCATCCATGCAATCATTTCTTCTTCATCCAAACATTCATTCAACCATCCAAACTCTCATTTATCTATTCATCTATCCATCCATCAACCCACTCGTCCATCCATTCATCCATCCATCTATTCATCCATCCATCCATCTATTCATCCATCCATTCATCCATCCATCTATTCATCCATCAATCCGTCCATGCATCCATGGATTCATTCATCCACTCATCCAATCATCCATCCATCCATCCATCCATTCATCCATCCAACCATACTTTGCTGACGCCGTGTACAGCAAATATGATTAATTCAATATTTCTTGAGATTAGAATACGCATCGTTTACTCTTCTAAATCGTTGCACAGCAGCAGCTGCAGGCCAAGTGCATCTCGGGATATTCCATTCATTCACATTAAACAAAATGGAAATAAAATGCTTCTGCTCTGGACCACACAAGATTCGAATTACTCGGAATTTGACGCCAACGTCACTCATACGGAGTATTCCATTTCTATCTTGCAACTGAAGAAGATCTCCTCTCCACTCTTCTCATAAAGCCTGCACTGCGGCTCTTCAAGTTAGAGCGCCAATGATGATGAAATCATTCTTATAATATTGTTGATGTCACGGAAAGATTTCGTTAAAACTACAAGTCATGGCTAAAAATTGTTAATGAATGATTAGCTCGCTGACTGACTGATTGACAGACTAAATGAATGAATGAATCAGGGGCGCCATTTTTTACATAATTATAACCAACCCTCTAATTCGACACAGCGCTCGTGAATAAGCTTATGCCCTACTCTCAGACTATGCGAGTCTTTCGCTTTGGCAATTTTTAGTTCATGGTTTGGATTAAGTTAAAAGTGTGATATCAAAGCGTGTCGAAAATACCCGAACATCAACGACCTGCACCGAGTAACTGCTCGTTGTGACTGTCTCAGTCAGTGATGGTCTTAACTCCTCGCACGCTTGACAACCAGGATGTTGGGCTTTTAATCGGTTGGGCTTTTAGATGGCAGAAAATTATCTGATATTTAATTTCTCATTGAAAGCTTAATTAAGTTCTAGTCGATAATCTTTCGATTGTTTTCGTGTAAGTCGAAGAGACGAATTTTAGATTGAAGGCTGACATGCCTCTTCCACTCTTATGCCTCTTCCACTCTTATACCTCTTCCACTCTTATACCTCTTCCACTCTTATACCTATTCCTCCTCATTCTGTTCCTCCTCCTCCAACTCATCTTCACCCTTCTTTCCTATTTCCCTCCTTCTTTAAATCCTCCTCTGCCTCCTCCTATTCTTCCTCCTCCTACTCCTCTCTTTCTTTTCTAGCTAGTCCACTCCCCGTCCTTTCTCTGTTCACAATGTCCTTCAAAATATTCCTCTGCTCCTTCTTCTTCTTCGTCAGTTTATTTCCATCCATTTCATCATCCTCATCTTCTATTATTCTTCATTGCATGCTGCATCTTTCATCCTCCACCATTCTTTCTAGATCTTCCACCTCCGCTATTTCCATTTTTTAAACCTTTCCTCCTTTGTCAACTCTCTTTCCTTTTAGCGCACAAAGCAGTGCCTTGCCAGCTTCTTCTATTATTATTATTATTATTATTATTATTATTATTATTATTATTATTATTATTATTATTATTATTATTATTATTATTATTATTATTATTATTATTATTATTATTATTATTATTATTATTATTATTATTATTATATAGCGTCCATTGATTTACATCTTCTGCTTCATAATAATTACTGTTCGATTAACAATACGTCAAACCCATTAGTCGCGCTTCAATGGCTTCCCATCATCGAATCCATCTTAAAGAAATTCTCCTCGTTTCCGCCGCTCAACAATTCATGTCATGGTGGGCGCACATGTTGCAGTCTGTCAATTAAACAAGATACGCGAAGCTACGACGAAGTTGAAAATGACTCGAAACCGATGATAATTAATTATCCGAAGCATTAACCGACGCTTACAACATTGACAGTTCTTGCATGGATAGATCGACTTTTGAGGAAGCAGTAAAAAACCTCAATCGGCGGAGGCTGGTTGTTGGCTTGCCAGGTGGATTCAACCATGAGACATGAGGTGAATTAATTCAGAAAAATATTTCAAAGTTTCAGATAAGCCTCTGCATTGAGACCAAGGAAACTGAAAAAGTCAATAATTACCGTGTTTCCTATAATTCTTGTGGCCGCCAGTGTTCAATATAGCCTAGTCCTCTGCTTTGGGGAGGGTAAATCCAGATTTCTGGGGGAAACGCCCGTTTGGCGGATGGTGTATGGCGTTGACAACAGAGGGATGTTTTATTCTATTGTAATTATGTTTTTTATGATGACCTTTTTAGTCTTTGTGTAAATTTCTGACCGTTCATTTGATGTTTCTGATGATCTGCTGACTTCTTTAATAGGCCTATTATCTGTTCTACTAGTGGATAGAACTTTAATCATACAATATAATATAATATTATAATAATATAATAGTAAATATTTTAATAATATCACGGGGGGATTGTCATTGCTGATGGGAACTTCCCTCTGGGGGGATGCCTATAGATTAAACACTGTATGGCTACCTTTTGGTGTTTCATAGTGGAATGTTGTTATAACTTTTAAGGACTTGTTTTTTCGCATACCTTTTTTTTACAGTACTGTCCTTATTTTTAAAAACCGCGTCGATCTGGCAAATATTTTTAGTTTAGCTTTGCACATGGGCAATTATACACAATCGTCACCGTTGGATTCTTTAGTAATGCTTTGAACATGCAAAACAGGAAATTATTAAGAACAATTATAGTATTTTTCCAATAAGTTTGCTAAAAATGCGAATTTCTCAATGTCACCATTGTGTGTTAATCTTTAGTGAATTAGTGCGAAGATATTTTGTTAAACCCAACAAGCAGTAGTTTTAAATTATTGCAAGCGCCCTATTGGGCCCATGTTCGTAACACCTGTTGCGGATCTAATAAGACTTGAAAGGCCAGACAATAATACGACATTCTGGTTGGATTTCTCCAGCCGCAAGTCTGAGATGTTGGACTGTAGACTGAACCATGTAAGTTGGAAATTTTTCCTCCATTGTATTCAATGTCATCTAAGATTGAATGGACAAATGCTGCCAAAGTCTCGTATTACAAGGAAATACACCGATAACTGCAGGCGCCAGATCAGATGAAATGATATTTGGATAAATTGTGACCCTGCTTATCAGTCCGTCTGTACGTGAGGCGCATATTTCTTCTTGTAGCGCTACTGCTTCTGGGCTTTTCACCGACGGCGGCATATGGTGAATATGGAGTTTGCATATTTCTATCGTAGGCGCCAACTCGCGTTTGCTTGCATATTGGTTTCTGATATTATTCTCATTTGTGATGCAATCATCAGACGGCGCCCATGCATCGACTGAGAACATCAAAAGCGGGTCAAATAGAGCCAATTGGAAATCCATTAGGTCGTCGGACCAGAGTACGAGGATGTAAGCAGAAGTATCCGGACACGGCGGTATAGACAGACAGACAGACAGACAGATAAGCAGACAGATAAGCAGACTGAACGAACGAATGAAAGAATGAATGACTTACAAACTGATTTTGGAGACTGATTCACTGATTGACTGACTGAGAATAATTCGACAGACGCATACATAATTATTATTACAATGCAGACAGAAAGACTATTAATTTTGAGAGATATAATACTGGAAAGACAAATAAAATGAACAATGAGTCTAACAGACTTGGCCTCAGTGGCGTAGCTACCATGTGTGCAATGTGTGCAAAGCACACGGGCCCACGACCTCCAGGGGCCCACAGGGAATGCTAAATAAACTTTTATTATTTTTAATTGAATCTAGGGTTACCATAAGTGCTCAGATGAAAAAGAGGACACAAAATGTTCATCCGGTTACCATCTTGTAGCGCGCTCCTAGCTTCATAGTGCTACACCAATGTCAAGTGTTGTACAAAAAACCACATTAAACTAAGCTTACACAAAATATTGTTCTTATTGTACATGGTTTCAATTTAAACATCATTGAGTGAGTGTTCAGTACTTCAGTTCAGTACACATTACATTACTGTCTGTCAGTCTGTCACTGACTGTACACAGAAAAAAAACAGTGAATTTATTTACTTACTTACTTACTTACTTACTTACTTACCATAGACTGCGCTTGGGGCTCAGCCCAAAAACTGATGGCCTTCAACAAGTTAGGCTGGCTGCTGACAAAAACCTGCGCATCGGGCTTTAAGTGCGTCTGCAAATAAACACTTACGTTTCGGCATTTTGTTTTTTCGATATTTTCGTGAATTTGAAATAAATAATTATTTTATTTACCATTATCATTATGTACATTGTACAGTGTACCTAGCGTTATATTTATGCGTTTGAAAAAACCGCCTCAGGAACCGTAAATCCAATGGTATCCTTACAATTGACCTAAATATTACTGGAAAGCGCGTTTAGTTCACGTAACGGAATAGTAGGCTATATAACACGGAAAAGACTTACTTTTCCGAAAAGTAGGTAAGATCGATCGATCAGAGGACAGGCGGGGAAAACCCGGACAAAAACCATATTTCTCGAAAGCAGCCCGGACGCCCCGGACAGCACCCAAAAAAGAGGACATGTCCGGGGAAACCCGGACGCATGGTAACCCTAATTGAATCTAATTAATTCACATTATTTTGTGAACACAATTACATTACTTCGTTACTTTACTGACGCAGTGTTATATGCTCTACTGAACTCCTTTTAGCATGTGTTTTCGTCTCGAGTCATGAAAGAAAAGGTCTAACATAGTTTTAAGGATGATCGAGAATTGTTGGGGTTTGAGGTGGAAGTTATGTCTTCTTGTCACTTTTTAACAACCAAACTCCAATCCTCATACTATTCTCAACTTCTCTCAGCTCTCATCTCACAAACAGTGAGACACAAAATTGAGCACGGTCAGGGTCGTAGGGAATCACGTATATTTACACATATTTTTGCAATTGCAGGAATTATTGCTAAACTTATTTTTAGGTACACTAAAATATTGATGATTGTGTCTTTATGTTGTGCACATTTCAAATCATCGGCTAGAATTGATAGATGATTGACAATTTCTGCTGAGCAAAATGTTAGAAAGAAAATCTATGATGCGATGATATCGTTTTAAGTAGGCCTACTAATAAAAAGTGGATAAGTATATAATTAGGCCAAGTGATATATTTTAAATTCACTTAAGTTACATGTAGCCTATAGCACTTTAGTTTATATGTCTCATTCGTGCTGCATTGCTGCTGATTCTGTGAGTTGTATTGCATGTGTTGCGTGGCCCTAAGAGCAAAAATGTCATTGATTAGCTTTAATGATCTTGACTATCTGCAGAGTTTTTGCGGAGGGTTGTGGGTTTCTTTGAAAGCCATATTAAAACCCTCATTGTGGGCCCAACTCTACATAAAGTCAACGTCTGACTCCGTGTTATTTTTCTACAATTCTCATGCTGATAGCACGAATACAAAATACCGGCCAAACAGGGGCCCATACGTGGCTTCTGCACACGGGCCCATGAAAAGCTAGCTACGCCACTGCTTGGCCTCTTCGCCTCTTGCTCCAGAACTGTTATGACTCAGTCCCAGTCCTTTGCCTAAATAATTGTTGCTTCCTCTCTTTGGAATGCGCTTTCTCCTTCTGTTCGTTTTACACTTCTATTTTAACCATAGTTGTTTAAAAGGTTTTTTCGTTTTTTATTCGTTCCCAAAAACGTGGTTTTTTCGTTTTTTTCCCATCGTTATATTCCATTTTTTTTATTTGTTATGTAACGCTATTTATTTATTCTCTGTCTCTTATTATTTTCCTTAATTTTATGTTTTTCTGATATTTCTTACGTTTTCAGCCCAATCTCGAGGATTCAGAAAACTGATGTCATTATTTAATTGTTTAACATCATCATTTAAGTGATACATGTAGAAAACAAACATGGATTTTATGTTTAAAATGCAGTGTAAGATGTAAAAAGTCAAATTATTTTCGGTTTCGGTTTTTTATTTTTTCGAATAAAACGACGTTTTTTCCGTTTTTTATTCCGTTTTTTTATCGTTTTTACATCTATGGTTTTAACAGTCTTTCTTCTGCATTCTCTTTTCCTTTAATAATAATAATAATAATAATAATAATAATAATAATAATAATAATAATAATAATAATAATAATAATAATAATAATAATAATTATGTCTGACAGAACCAGAAGCAAGTAGACAAAATATGAATACTGTTGATTTCAGTTGATTTTCTATTCGGAATCTAATCCTGACATGAGAGACATAAAGGCATATATTATATAGACAGACAGACAGACAGACAGATATACAGACAGCCAGAAACAGGGCAGAGACACACACAGAGACAGACAGACAGAGAGACACGGTGTCCTTGATACGACATGCACAGACGTCATCAGCATGAAGCCACTTCTGATCTGTTGGCTTCGTCATGATACACGCCATCAGTCCTTCGTCATCATAATATTGTTATCATAGAAGCTCAACTAAAGTCTCGTCTTATAACGGATTCCCGCTTCCTCTCCTGATTCTATCAACCAGCTTTCTCAGCTGCTGCAGACCAGTCTCCTTCTTCATGCATGTGGTCGCTGCCACATAAATAATAATCTTTGCGATTAGTCGAAAGATTAGGGCCCGCCAATCAGACGTGGTTGTCAATGACGCTGCCAGATTAGATCGGATTATGAGAAAACGGAAATGAACAAAACATTCACTCTCTCTCACACACACACTCTCACGTGCAGCTGCAGACTGCAGCCAACGTTTCTCCTATTCATAGGCATCGTCGTTCGTCGAAGAAATGTCATTGTCCGCCTTCTTCCTGCCGCAGTTTGGCACAAAAACCAGCGGAAATGGACCGCGGGAAGAAGTGCTGCAGCATACGCCGAAATGAAATTACAACTTCCAGTCGCCGCGCATTACCCTGACTTCTTTCCAACCCACCACCGCCGCCGCCTGTCGGAGACGTGGCGCACTTCCACGGGGTTCTTTGACGCAGGAATCGATTACTCGAGTAAACGACTACTGTCACCGAATCGATTACTGCGATTACTCACAGTTAATCGGTTTACTCGAGCTTTTATTTAGCGCCGCTTCGATCGATGCCTTGAGTGATCCTGAGGCGCTCGGTATTTTTCGATTTTCGCGCAAATAATTGAGTTTTTATGATTTGTTCTTCGGTGGTTTTTCTTTCGCCAATAATTATGATTGCCGTTGGGTCTGGTGAAACTGGTTGCTTTCAGCGATTATCCGTAATAAGATGAAAAAGAGAAGAGAGAGCTCAGCACGATAGCGATGATTGACGTATACATAAGCAGACGACTTTTATGTTGGTCGGTGGTTCTATGTTATGGGTTCAACCTGAGACAATGACAGACGATAACAGTCCCCTGTGCAAGGATTGTATACTATTGTTAAATAGGTCTACATAATTAAATAACATTCTTTTGACATTGATGAAATGAATTCTGACATTTAGGTGGTAAGCTATTTCGAAATTATTTTGACATCAACCGATGAATTCTGACATCAGTCAGTGAATTATGAATTATGACAAAACCACACTCGACATGTATTGACAAACGTCAGTGAATTCTGACATTAGTCGGTGAATATTGACATCGTTCAGTGAATTCTGACATCAGTCAGTGAATTATGAATTATGACAAAACCACACTCGACATGTATTGACAAACGTCAGTGAATTCTGACATTAGTCGGTGAATATTGACATCGTTCAGTGAATTCTGACATCAGTCAGTGAATTATGAATTATGACAAAACCACACTCGACATGTAATGTATTGGCAAATGTCAATGAATTTTGACATTGGTCAGTGAATTCTGACATCGTTCGGTGAATTCTGACATCGTTCGGTGAATTCTGACATCAGTCAGTGAATTATGAATTATGACAAAACCACACTCGCCATGTATTGGCAAACGTCAATGAATTCTGACATCGTTCGGTGAATTTTGACATCGTAGGGTGAATTCTGACATCGTTCTGTGAATTCTGACATCAGTCAGTGAATTATGAATTATGACAAAACCACACTCGCCATGTATTGGCAAACGTCAATGAATTCTGACATCGTTCGGTGAATTTTGACATCGTTCGGTGAATTTTGACATCGTTCGGTGAATTCTGACATCGTTCTGTGAATTCTGACATCGTTCTGTGAATTCTGACATCAGTCAATGAATTGTGACGTCGGCCAATATAAATGACGATTGTGGTTTTGCGGACGGATATAGAATCGCTCACAACTGATGATATGTTGCTCTATGCGCCGCTGTCGTCATTGGAATCGATTTTCTTATGGAAAAGAGTCTTGAGAATGCTGCTGCAGTGGTTGGCGCAATATAATTTATTAGGATGCCAGTAATGATGATGATGATGATGATGCTATGATCCGTCCAACGGTCTGTGTCTTGCTCCAAGAAATGATTACTAAAACGACGAAGACGAAGACGAAGGAAAGAGAGAGGCAAAGATATAATGGATGTAAGAAAATTGAAGGTTGATTATGTGTGTATGTATGTATGTATGTATGTATGTATGTATGTATGTATGTATGTATGTATGTATGTATGTATGTATGTATGTACACTGTGTCCGGGTAAAAAGTAGACCCCACAACAAAGTGTCA
>OX243811.1:894485-924485 GCA_945859605.1 Lumbricus rubellus | reverse complement strand
TGGCTCAATAAGTAAAGCGCGTAATCAACATTGCAAAGCAATGGCGTTAAAAAAAAACACATAGAATAGCATGCTTAATATGTCAAACAATTTGGCGCATGGCAAAAGAAACATAATAGCGTAGTACTGAATAAAAAGCATAACAGAATATCATGTAGGATACCATGACATTATAATTATAGGCCTACCACAACATGACATAGCACAACCTGATCATAACATAATGGTTACGAAGTTTATTGTGACTGTGTTAAGCTCTCTATTAATTGCCTGTGATCACTGAGTAACTATAGTTAACTCTGCATCTGTTATAGGCAATTCGCCCTTAACTGCCTCCTTTTAAATCCAGTGTTGGCATTGAATGCAACATACAATGACACGTCATTGAGTTGTGAAATATATCAGACTTAGATGCAAAGTCATAGCCTGACTCATTTTATTCTATGCTTATTAAGAAAGCATAGAATAAATTAAATAATGAGTAAAATAATAATTTTTCGAACAAGATAAGCCATAATTATTGTTCAAGTCAGTTGGCATCACGCACTCAACTCGAGTCATCTCTTTTCACGAAGTCTCTCAAGTCAGATGATAACATTTGCATAATCATCCCTCAATGTTATTTGACGGCTGCCACATAATTGTTTCATTGCATTGCATGGCATGTGTGCAAATCTTAGAAAGATTGCATCAAGATACATTGTATAATAATCGACTAGACTCATAATAACATAGTCATGGGTGGTTTGGTAAAGGGCATGAAACTGATACTCCACCGTGTTTCCTTTCGTCTGTTTTTCATTCTTCGGTTTTGTTTTTCCATTCCTCGATTTCTATTCTCCGTGCGTCTCTCCTCTGACCTCGTTAATGTACAGTTTGTGGTTCCCTGGAAGACAATGAAATCGATGCTTGGTAACCGCACGCACCCCTACCCCTCGCACGACCCCCCCCCCTCCGCCCGCCTTGGCAACAACACCGACACCAGACGGAGCATTATTGGATTGGAAAAGGATAAACAAGGGCGGCGTAAATAGCTGTTCTTTCCGTCCAAGTAAATCGTTTGACCTTTGGAATGTGAAGGTCAGAAATCGATCAATCGATGAGTGACTGACCAATGACCACTGACCAGAGATCAATTGGATCAACTGACCGCTAAGTGATCGGCTTTGTTTCGCTGACTTGTTATCGATCACGTCGATTTATCAATCAATCAATCGATGACCAGATCGAACTCAATTTTCAATTTCATTCCACTGACGAAATTGTTATTAATGCATTTGACAGTTCCCATTATTTTCCCAGCGATCTCTAATCCAGACTTCTTTTGTTCCTGCAATTCTCTCTTATTTTCAATAAAATTTTCTGTCATTCTGAAATATCTCTTATAAGCGTCATATACTAGTATATTCTTTACTGTTCCAGTGGCAAAAACGCACTCTGGTTAACAAGCACAAAAACACGACATAAAAAACAAATACAAGACAAATCTGGCAGCCATCAACGGCGCCCACTCATACAGCTCAAGCATAATTGATGGTAACGTCACAACTACAGAGTCATGAATACGTAAGGCTTAGGCAAAAACGCCGCTCGAGGAGCACAAGTTACCACCTTCGAACTCCTACGCGTTGGCTAGAGAATCCAGTGACAGTTTCTCGTACAGGTGATGATGGCTTAACATCATTAACAGAGCCGAGATGTATAAAGTCCGAAGAGCAGCGACGGGTAGCACAGCGCTGGAAACGTGGTACAGTCTTTGGTTGCTAGTAATAAGAGTCGCTCTTTTTCCATTCATGTGTGTAATCATTCGGCTATCGATAATGACGAACCAATAATGACGAACCTGGAACCATTTTTGAGGTTGAGCGCGATAAGCCGGTTCAAATGCGAAGACGCATGACGAGGATTGTCCTCATGCTATTTTCTTTGAATTTATAGGGCAAGTAATATCATTAAGACGGGTGTGCAATTATTGTGAATGGTTCGCACCGTTTCTCTATAATTGTATAGCACAAATAATTGAAGATGCGGGCTGGCTTATGATAATGGCTAACACTCTAACGCCAACTGCACACGGACGCTACCCTCTCAAAGGTCCACTCAACTTTTCAATCGGCAGATTTCGTTGGTAAAATGAGTAGTAGGACGTGATGGAGCCCTTGCATGACTCCCGACAGTTAAATTCGACTCCTGTAATAATTTCTGATCATCCGTCATATTAAAAATTGCAGCCTAATCTGAGTCACATCGCTTTGGACAAACAACGGTGGAAGAACTTGGTGAAAATGGCGTCGGACACCTATAATACGCGATGAGATCATGGTTAATGAATCATGGTGACGATAGACAATCATAAAGCTCGCCTATCATGACTTGCTTTCCAACTAGCGGTGGCTCTACATAAAACCTTCAATAACAATTTTATTACTGCAATAATAATTATTGTTGTTTTGACTGAACGTGTCTGTCTCCTTTCAGTTGCTTCACATGGTCCTTTGTCTATGCTACAGAAATTGCACACCCGTTTTTCTGTTTTATTTCAGTTGCTTCACATGGTCCGTTGTCTATGCTACAGAAATTACACACCCGTTTTTTCTGTTTTATTTCAGTTGCTTCACATGGTCCGTTGTCTATGCTACAGAAATTACACACCCGTTTTTCTGTTTTATTTCAGTTGCTTCACATGGTCCGTTGTCTATGCTACAGAAATTACACACCCGTTTTTCTGTTTTCTTTCAGTTGCTTCACATGGTCCGTTGTCTATGCTACAGAAATTACACACCCGTTTTTCTGTTTTCTTTTAGTTGCTTCACATGGTCCGTACAATCTGACCGCACAGACTTCAACGAATTGCGTTCGGTTGTCATGGCTACCATCTTATCACAACGGTTGTCAACAACACTACGTCTTATGGTAGGTTGTCAAAAATCTTCTTTCAATGCCATTAATTACTTTAATGCATACCTGCAATAAACTTATTAATACTATTTAATTCACATGCTGTGGTACACTACAGAAGCAGTACTAACCATTCACAAATTATACACCCGTTTTGATCATTGTATTCACTCTATAAATAAAAAGAACCGCAAAAGTGCAATGAATATCTTAACGAGCATAACGTGCTGTACGGTAATAATTATGCCAAGCAAATTTCTGTCAAGGGCAACGGCCTCTGTTGTCATAGGCCTTCGTCAAATCTGGATCCAACGAATGTCTGGTGGAGCTTTTAGATTAACTGTTTCAACGAAGCGTTGACGATTGAAGCGATCGATTGAAGTGGTGTATCCCTACCAAGCAGGAGAGGAGTAGAGCAGGCGAAAGATGATGATGGTTGCGCGGGCTACCTGGTAGAAAGCAGCAGAGAGAAGGCCTTGAGTCCGGGGGCTCTGAAGGCGTATAGAGCGACCCTGAAAAAGCTACCCCGCTGACATGGGGTGCATACTCCAATGTCATCGTTAATGTTCAATCCCAGTATGAGAGTTGAAGTCACTCTCTCGATCACCAATTTGGGTGGTGCGAGTTGTGTTCATAGCTCATTGCGTATAATAGGCCTAATTATAAGGTTCTACGAAATGTTTCAAACCTGTCATGGGTCATCTACGTTTGAATGTGTGAGCATGTCATCCTGGACTGATTGATTGATTGATGTGTCATGAATTATAGAGAATGCAATTAAGTTCAACATGAAGAGGAAGTTGACATTGGACGACGTTTGAAATTATTGTCCAAGACTGAGAATATAGAGGCAGAGATACAAACAGACAGACATACAGAGATAGACAGACAGACAGACATACATAGTACATTGTTACCTTTGAACAGTTATGTGGTTAAGCGAAGTCCTATCTCTTTATAATTGTTGTCCTGGTGGATGGCGGCCATGTTCTGCGTGATTTGCTGCCACCGGTTAAAGCGTCCTTCTACCACCAGCTGCGTCTACGGACCAATGGCCGCAGAATCCCTCCTTCGGTATATGCCGTGATGGTAATGCACGCTTTAGCGAAAAAATCTCTGTGGAATAAGCTAGATATTAGGGGGAAAATCACCTAGAAAGCTAGACAAGAGCGAAAAACCTAGATGTAGGTGGGAAATGCTTTGAGTGGTATCGGTGAATAATTATGAGACAATTCTATTTAAATTCAGCGCAAATTTAACTTATATAGCTTATTATAAAAGAGAAATAAAGGTGTCTTACATGATTTTGACATCATCGTGTTCTTTTATTGGAGTTACCGTAGTATAATGTGTGTTATTTTTGAACAGTTGATTTTTGATTTTTTTCTATGGATAATGTAGCCTAAGTTTATTCCCATGTCTGTACAACAAAGTGAGGATGGCAATTTTATTGGTCAAATAATAATTTTGTCTTTTTATATTACGTGTATCTGTATGATTGTCTCTACGGTACGGTTGTCTGCAGGTATAGGTCTGAGAGAGAGGCAGGCGGTGTCTGGCAGACGTTGAAGGTCATACCAGACAACACAACCTGGATGACGTTGTACGGACTGGAGGTCAACACTCGATATGAGTTCATGGTGATGTCGAGAGACGACTGTTCACTCCAGTTCTTCAGTCCTGTTCTCGCAGCAACTACCAAACGACGTACGATGGTCAATGTTCCTCTTTTCAATGACTGGTAATTTATATAGCGCTTCAGCCTCATGTGGAAGGCATGCATCGATGAAGCTCCAGACATAGAGAAAGAGAGACACACAGAGACAGAGAGACGAAGAGAAAGAGAGACAGACAGAGACAGAGAGTCACAGAGACATAATAATAGAGACACAGAGACACAAAGAAAAAGAGAGACACAGAGACACAGAGACACAGAGAGAAAGAG
This sequence comes from Lumbricus rubellus, assembly GCA_945859605.1. NCBI lineage: Eukaryota > Metazoa > Annelida > Clitellata > Crassiclitellata > Lumbricidae > Lumbricus > Lumbricus rubellus. Next base: position 919,642 of record OX243811.1, on the reverse strand, counting down.
ACACAGAGACAGAGACAGAGATACACAGAGACAGAGAGAGAAAGAGAGAGAGACAGAGACAGAGAGACACAGAGACACAGAGACAGAGAGAAACAGAGAGAAAGAGACACAGAGACAGAGAGAGAAAGAGACACAGAGACAGAGAGAGAAAGAGACACAGAGACACAGAGACAGAGAGAGAAAGAGAGGGCCAACTCTGCATTCATGTTGCTTAGTAGTACAAAACTTATACTGAATTGATCAATGAATTAAAAGAACAATTAATTAACAAGACTTAGTAGTCTAATTGAATGAACGAACGAATGAACGAATAAATGAATGAACGAATGAATGAATAAATGAATAAATGAACGAACGAACGAATGCATGAATGAATGAATGAATTAAAAAATAAACAAATAAATGAATGAATGAATAAATGAATGAACGAACGAGCGAATGAAAGAACGAATGAACGAACGAACGAAAGTTCTGTTTTTGATATAATTTTCATACGTTGTATACATCTTTCTCGTTGATCAGCTGCCTTGATCGAGAAGGATTTATTTGCATCGACTACGATCAGTGGTTCGTCCTTCTTTCCTTCTGGTCGACTCAAGACTCCTCCTCTCGGTCCTCCTTCTAGAAGCAGCGGCGGCCTTCCTTCGAATCTTCCTCCATCGGCTGTCACGACGAACAAGGTCATCGGTGAGTAGTCACTAGTCATCCAGACGAATAGTCGATGAGGGGGCTGTCATTATTAATATTATTATGTTTTTTGCCACGAGGTATGCAGCAGGATCCCTCAAGGACTTCATGCACTAACGCCTAAATAAATATAAAATCAAAGTCTGGAAAGGCCTGCTCCTCGTGCATAAAAATCAATGCAATCAAACATCAAATTTTCAACAAAAAACGCACATAATCCTAAATTCAATACAAGTATGTTCTTCATACGATTATGATGACCAACTAATCGCACTGCACTTTAATTTTCATGCCATTTAAATGAGATTTAAAACAAAATTCTTGTCAAAAAAATGATTTCGTTGCTAGGTTTTTCATCTTATGTATAATAATTCTATCGCGCAGTCTTTGCCTCATGTAATAAGAGAAAGTGATAGAAGAAGTGTTTGCTTCTTGTCTCAAAAGACCATGGTGTGAATAGAATATGCGTTTATTAAGCTTATAATTATATTAAATATTAATTATTAATAGACTGCAGCAGTGAACGTGCAAATGAGAATTGAATCGCGTCATCACATTGCATCTGAAAATGTCATCCACGTCGCATTAGTTTGCATTCGAACAATGCATCGAAACTCATATTATACAAGTATATTATACAAGTATCAATCGTTTGGTTTGTTCTCTCATTCAATTGCTAATTAATTCACTATTCCATTCCGTAGTTAATCCATTCACTCTTTCACTCGTTCATTCACTCATTCGCTCGTTTATTTATTCGTGCTTTTATCCATTCATTCGCTCATTCGTTCGTCCGTTCGTTCATTCACTCGTTTGTTCGTTCGTTCAGTCTTTCATTTATTCGTTTATAGATCCATTCATTCGTTCGTTCGTTCATTCGTTCATTCATTCATTCATTCTCATTATGGTCGCAATAGCTTATAACGGCCTTCTGACCTAATCGTGTTTGTTATTATTGTCCATTATATCTGATTTGTTGTTTATTTAATTAAGCATTTATGATTCCATTTATTGTTTTACGTACATGTATACCATATTCTGAAACATTCCACCAATAAAAATCAATTATCTTTCCCAGATCCATATACATGTAGAGTGTTTCATATAATGTTTATATAATTATATACGCAATTATATACTTACATATAGGTCTATGTTTAAGACTTAGTATATGAAATACACGTTTAGACACTTGTATATGTATACATATTATGCATGTACATGTATATATACATTATGCATGTATATATGTATATATGTGTATATATATACATGTATTATATACATATACTAGTATGTATATAATATATAATATATAATATATGGGAGATCTTGTGTCATTGCTTGTGTAATCCAAGCTATACGTTTGCAATAATGGGCCATTATTGTTGTAGATCTATATGATATTACATGGCCAATATAATATAATGGGGTTGATTGTATATTGTCCACTTCCCCACCACCCCGCAGCTTTTCCTCCTCCTTCTTCTCCTCCTCCTCCTCCTCCTCATCCTTACCTTCCTCTTTCTCCTCTGCTTACTTCTTTTCCCTCTTTTTGTCTCTTCCTCCTCCTTCTATTTCTCATCTTCCTACGTCTCTTTCTTCCTCCGCCTCCCTCAGACCCCTTCGTTCATTTTCCTCCCTCTCCTCCTCCTCTTCCATCTTCTTCCCCTCTTCCTCATCCTCTCCTACATACGTCCATCTATTTCCCTTTCTTTTTGACAGTTTCTTTCTCATTCTGCACTCCAACTCTTCATCCAAATCCACTCTCGCATCCTCACACTCTTTTTCCCTCTGCTCTTCGTTCTCTTCATCCTCCTCCTCCTCCTGTTCTTCATCTCCCCCATTCCTCGCTCTCAAACCATCTTTCGTTCTCTTCCTCAACTTTTTCCTCCTAATTCTTTTCTTCGTCCTCTTCTTTTTCATTATTTTTTATCTTCCTCATACACCTCTAACCTACCGTTGTCCAGTCACTTCCTCCTTTCTAATCCTCTTCCTCTTTCTCTACCTAGTCTTCATCGTCATTTCCTTTCTCATTTACCTCCTGCTCCTCCTTCTCATCTCATTTTTCTTCCTCTTCAACATCCCTCTCTTCCTCTTTCTGTTCTGTTTACCCTACTTTTCCTGCTCCTGATCCTCCTCCTTCCTCTCATTCCCTATCCTTATCCTCCTGTTCTGTATTTCCTTCCTCCTTCTCCCCTCATCCTTCTTCTTCCCTCTCTTCCTCCTCTTGTTCTCTATTCTCTTATCCTCCTCCATTTTTCTTCTTTTCGTCCAGAGCGTCCTCCTCTTCCTTTTCAGCTGTGCTTTCCTCTCCTTTCTTTCCTCCAGCTATTAAACCACTCCTCCTCTTCCTCCCCTTCTTCCTCTTCATCCTCTTCCTTCTCTTCCTCCCTTCCTCCTCTTCCTCCTCCTCTTTTTCCTTTTGTTTTTCCTCCTGTTCCTCCTCTTCCTTCTCCTCCCCTCCTCCTTCCCTCTCTTCCTCTCTTTGGCCTGTCTTCCTTTTTTCTTCTTCTCCTCCTCTTCCTCCTTCTCATTCTCCATATTTTTCTTTCCTCTTCCTCCTACCAGTCCTCCTCTTCCTATTCCACTGTGCATGCCTTCCTATCCTTCCTTCCCTCCAGCTCTTACTTTCCCAACTCCTCCTCTTCCTCCTCTGCAGTCTAATAATGGCGGTGGCCGTGCATGTTGACGTTTTTCATCGCTCGTCCCTTATGATGGTGCCTCGCCCATAAATAAAGACTCTTGTGGCTCCTTCAAAACTGCCGCCACTGCCTCTGCATGGTTGCTGCGGTCGTAGCTTTGATGCTTGCCGCCGACGACGTCTTTGATCTTGCCGCCGGCCACACACGACGTCAGTGCCACTGAACCACTGAACCACTGAAGCTGCAGACGGTGAGAGTCCAACGACCGTGCACTGCTTGCATGAAGAAGATGGAATATGATTCAATAGTCGAGCACTTTGAACTTCGATTTTAGAAATAATAATGGTCGCATGCGCCAATTTAGCACTGCAGAAATAAAATAAATATAGCCTACTCGTATGTACACATATGTATATATATAATTTATATAATACGTATGTATATAATTATATATTAAATTTATATATGTAATTTTATTTCTACATAGATTCCTACTAATATATAGGCTACACTCTGGTATCATGCCTTTGCGTGTAATGCACTCTATGTACTGGAAATACGTATTTATGTTTATATCCTATAGCATACAAACAGACACACACATAATCCATACAGGGTGGGCCAGCATAAATGAACCAACTTTGCATGCTTATAGCTCCGCGAGTTTTTGGAATTTATTTGTACTTAATGCGTCATATTAAAGGTATTTCACTCTAGTATTTCCTCTGAGAAGGTCAAATCGATACTATTTCAAGTTTTAATTATATGTTCGGAACAGCGCTACCTACCATATTTCGTTGTCATTTTTGACGTAAAATGGCGCCGTTTCGCAGGAATATTCACAAATCGTTTTTTGCTAACAGGCGCACATACACAATCATTTTAGGTGTTTGTAGGAATCTCTACCATGAATATCTTCTCATCGCTAAACCATGTCCTTTAAATTTTATCAACAGCCGTGCGCGCTACCACGCGCTGCTTTTTTAAGCCAAGAAACAGCTGGTAAGCACTCCAGCCGTTTCTTTGCGTCAGTGTTGGAGAGCTGTTGGACTTCACGTCGATGAATAACTTTAGATCAGTTCTTTCCAATATGTTACACGGTGTCTCTAGGACTACCTGTTTAGCAAAGAATTTCCCGGGGAGTTTGATATGCCCGGGTCATTGTCTTGACTGCAAATTTATTCGGACACACGAGCAATAATAGCGGATGTGCACGCCGTGCGCACCGATTCCCATGATTTACGAGTGTATAGAAAGTTCTGTTTTATCAATTTTCCGTAGCAGATGATTCAAGGCATTTTTTATTCCATCCTCTGTTCGAAAACTTGTTAATCATTTCAAACGAATTAAATCCCTTGTCAGTTCGAAAAATTATGATCAAAACGCGATCATCGTCTGACAACGTCGCCATATTACGTCAAAAACGACAACGAAATATGGTAGGTAGCGCTGTTCCGGGTATATAACTAAAACTTGAACTGTTATCAATTCGACCTTTTAAGAGGAAATACTAGAGTGAAATACCTTTAATATGACGCATAAAGTACAAATAAATTCCACAAATTGGCGGAGTTATAAGCATGCAAAGTTGGTTCATTTATGCTGGCCCACCCTGTATAATGCACATAATATATGCGTGACATTGCGTATATTGTCTGTTTAGAGTGCAATGGTGCTAACTCCATGGCTAAATGCTTTGGATTTAGAACCGTTGCACTCTAAACAGACGATATATATATATACCTAAGAGGAATTAAAAGGACATGTTAAGTTATGTGCACACACGTACATGTACACACATGCAATACATGTGCAAATACACACACAAACACACACATAATATGTAAGCTTATATACTGTTATACATAATTATAGCTGCAGACGTACATGTGCACAGGATACACACAATTATACGTACACACGTATACAACTATTCTACGTGTACACTAGCTGTACGCACGTATGATCATCATCATCAATTCTTGATGCCAGCCATTTGGCGCGCGACGCATGGAACGTGGGATAAATGGTTCCCATTGTCGTTGGTCATACGTCATGTCCATTGTTCCCCCACAGTGTTTGTCCAAGTGATTGTATACATCCTCATTTATGCTGTCCAGCTCCAGCATTCTTCTCGCTTTGTTTCCTTTGAATCATTCATTGAAAACGTTGGTATACCTCTAAAAGCCTATCCTCCATTATAATAATAGGAGATTTGTTTGGACCAATTTCTTAAAATAATGTGCTGATCTTTACTATTATATAAATGCAATCTTATGAAACTTGCTTTCACATTGCGCTGCATTCATATTATGACTTACTTGACTTGACTTATGGCTTTGACGATGCTTTCGCACGTGACAGCCGCCCAGCTATGGAAAATCTCCACATCTTTCTCTCTTGAGCTTTGTGTGTAGCCTCTTGTATGGACCAACCCATCTCCCGACAGTCCTATTATCGATATTATATTATAGGATGATATAATATAATCATAGTCACATAATTATAATTCATTCATTCATTCAACTATTTATACGGCTCCTCTTCAAGGAAACTGCTCAAAGGTGCTCCTGGCTTTTTGCTCCTGGTGTCTTTGTTTAATATCGCTTCAACCTCTTGCCGTATTGTACAGCATTGTGGTACGTTAAGCACGATGGGTTGTATCGTCATCTTAAACCATAGCTCAACAAACTTTTAAAAAATAATTATGTCTCCTAAGAAAAACCCGGTTTTTAATTTTGATTTATTGTCTTTGTCTTCGTTTTTTGTATGTGGCCATTATTTATTTATTTACTGTCTGCGATAATTTTATTTTGCAAAAAATTAATTTTCGGAGTCAATTAATTATTAATTGACTCGGAAAATTCAAGGTTTAACTGAATCAATTATTTTTATGGTACTTGTCGGTTAATTCACCGCCAAACGGTTTCGTCTGTCTACCTTGTCAGTTAGTTCACCGCCACAGTTTGCCGTGTATTTGCGCACTGCATATATTTAGGCACTGGTTTTTAGTGACGTAATGTAGCCTAATGGTGACATCCGATTAACTTATAGCACGCGTTTATTTCTTGGACGCCGTCATGAATGCCATGAATTTCTTAAGAATTTCGGCTAAAACGGGTCCCTATGTTAATGAATGACTGCACTAACCCTATCCCTAACCCTAACCGACTCTCACGATGCCTAACCTGACCCTAACCGACCCTCACGATGCCTATACCTGAACCTAACCAACATTATAGGGACCCGCTTACTATAACAAAGCCCCAAATAGTGCTATGTTTAAACCGTTAAAGGATCGGCAAGACAGATGGAGATGATTGTCTTAATATAGCCTAAGCGTAAGTGCGTAACTGTAGGCAAAACATCCCACTGCGACAAGGCACGTGGCTACAAGGATCACGCCTAACTTACCGACAAATCATCCTGTTCGTATAGGCCCATTGCTGGTCCAAAGAAATGACGAGCATTCGTTTTTGCGAGTGTGAACTGAAATTTGCGAAAGAAGCGGTAATAGACTGGAAGTCTGGAATAACTATCTGCGTGTGGCGGTGAATTAATTTCTGCATGTAAAATTTCGTATATAGGGTTTCTGTGTGTGGCGGTGAATTAACCGACAAGTACCATTTTTACTTGTATATGCTGTTGGTTACTTAACAAAACGTTATTTCTGCAATGTGCGAGTTGATAATTAGTTATAATTTTTGTGGCTGCTCGCTATATCATCATCATCATCATCATCATCATCATCATCATCATCATCATCATCATCACAAACCAAAGCCCGTAGGTGTCCGACGCCATTCTCTGTCTGAGTCTGTCTCGTGTCATCTCCCAATTTCTGCTGCTCGCTTAGAATATAGATTATCTAGATAAAATCGTCAATGAATGGCACTGGCAACTTTTTCTGCAATGACCAAATTTCATGAAGGTCAACAACCGCTTCTAACAGCATATTTTAATTACACGCCATTGTTTTCCCAAGCTCGTATAATTGTTGACGGCAAACCACTTTCCGGACGTTTTATGTCTAGAAACTGAAACTTCGTCGGTGGAGCTTTGAAGCGGCAGCGCTGTGAAGTTATATTTATAGATGGAAAGACTTTTCTTCTTTTCAACCACTTTCTCTCTATATATACAGCCTTGACCTCAAATAGCGCATGCGCAGTCAGTCCTATCGAGTGGCAGACGACTCCCTTCAGTCAGAGAATACTGTTGTTGGCGGGAAAGGCAATAATGGCGGACGTTGCACACAATTCGCCTCTCTCTGTCTGTCTATCTGCCTGTCTGTCTGTCTGTCTGTCTGTCTGTCCCTCTCTCTCTGTCTCTGTCTGTCTGTCTGTCTGTCTGTCTGTCTGTCTCTCTCTCTCTCTCTCTCTCAGTCTCACATAGATCAAACTGTCTGCTATGGTTCCCTGATAAGGACTAGGACGCTTGGAAGACCTTTGAAGTAATAATATAATACAACAAACACTTATATATATATATGCATTAGTATGAGACATAAGGCATATATATATATGTATATATATATAATATATATATCGCCTTTCAAGTGAGTCCCAAAACGTTCTTTGCAGGGCCAGTAAGTAATAAACCGGGTCACTGTGGATGCAGCTAACACGCAAACTGCGCCTCTGACAGAACGCATTTGCCTCGCGTTGCAATAATAGCCGCCGACAACCATTGTCCTTGGCAATAGTTATTGTCCTAGGAAGGTAATTACCGTGAACAATGGTGATCGTTTTTTACCAAGACGTTGATCAAAGACTTTTGCAGCCTTTGTCCATTTATTTCACTGTAATAATGTTAGCGTTGAAAAAGAATAGGAAGCTACTTATACATAATTATTAATTCACATGCAGTCTCTATATTCAGATTGTAAGCTTATGCTATTTTTGGCACCGTGGGGCGCGGTGGTGTAACTGGGAATGTTCGTCGCCTTGTAGCCGAAGGGTTGCAGGTTCGAATCCACCGCAAGCCGCCGCTTATGGACCTTGGGCAAGTCCTTCACTCGCAATTGCTCAGCGTTTCGGCGTGAAATTCCAATTCAGTGTCCACACTGTAGTCGGGAGTGCTTCTGAGTGACTTTAAAGAGGCGCTATAACAAGTGCACATACATAGGCTACAATACAAAAGCATAATAATAGCTCTATATAATATTATTAGGAATAAATAAATCTATAAATATACCTGATTGCTTGAAATGGAAGTAGGCCTATTATTATTATATTCAATGCACGGCATACTATAATTATCTTATCGGTAAATAAGAGAGTGGCATGTTGTCGGTTATTAGTGCTATCTTCAGAACCTTCCTCTGAGATCTCAAATTAGCGCTGTCCTACTTCTAAACCCGTCTGTTGTATAAGTGTATATCCTCGCAGGTTTCATGCACGTGTGGAATTCTATTTGAAACGGTTTCACAGAATATAGCACCACCGTGTAGGAGACTATAATTATCTTCAATCGTCACCCGCAAATCCTTTGCCTCGTCGACCCTTTTGTCCTACAACCACCGCCACCGCCGCCATGGGCGCCCGCAGAAATTTTTGCAGGAGGGGGCAAAACATGATGGTCGACGCAAAATGTTTTTAGCAGAAGGACAAAAAATGCAAAGCGGGGAGTTCAGAACATGCATGGGTATTTTTTACAGAGGTTTCTTGATGTAAATTTCTCGGTTTCACTTTTTAAAATTTCTAATATGAATTGTTTCTTTTTGCAAGAAAATTTGTTTAAAAAATTGATAAGTATTAGTTAAAAGCTTTTTAATTCGCTAATGTGAAGAAATTTGTTATAAACCCCAAAAGTAGTAGTGACAAAAATAGGTTTCAATTTTCCAGGGGGGGGCAAGTGCCCCCTCTTGCCCCTATGTGCGGGCGCCCATGACCGCCGCCGCCGTCATCAATTCTTATCACCAGCCCCGAGAAATCCGCACGGTCCGCATGCTCGTGTTCTTAACCGAGGACTCGGAGCGATGCAGAGCAGCGATGCATAGAGCGATGATCATTTTGAAGAGACACGTTCATCATCTGAAGGAAGGGAGGGAGGGAGAGATAGAAAAAAAGACAGACAGACAGAGGCAGAGGCAGACAGACAGAGAGAAGAGAGGGAGAGGAGAGGGAGACGGAGATGTAGAGGGAGACGGAGAGGAAGAGCGAGAGGGATTGGGAAAGGGAGAAGGAGAGGGAGGGGAGAACGAGACGTAGAGGGAGATGGAGAGAGGGAGAGAGGGAGAGAGAGCGGGAGACAGAGACAGAGAGAGAGTGGGAATGGGGGAGGGGAAGAAGAAGGAGACCTCCTTACCCATCGGCTAAATTAAGCGGACCGAGAAAAAGACGAATTGCATAGACACACAGCACGGTGCATTGAAACGTCATTTAGGATTACTCAGCCGCTGACGACGAGTTCTTCATCAATGCTATTAATAGCGACATGCCACCAGCCCTCTGCCGGTCGGTCTCGTTACTACACCGAGTGACACTATAGTGACCTCTTGCGAGTGGCTCCAAGTGCGAGACGGATATCAGTGTGGAAATTTACGACGTTGCTCGTCGTTTAAGATTCCAATCGATCTCTGAGATTTATTTCTGTGTGTGTGTGTGCTTTGGAAAGAAAAAGTACTCGCCTTTAACTTATGCATGAAACATTAGCCACTTCTTTTTTCTTGGTCTCAGCGTATTAGGACGGTTGGGTACTTACGTGGGTAGCTATACGTATGCAAATAAGTAAGTAAGTAAGTACGTAAGTATGCAAGTAAGTAAGTAAGTAGGTAAGTAAGAGGTGACAAGAGCTGATGGCCAAATAGTTGTGCTTTCTGGAAGAGTTTCTTGTCTGTTCGATCAATTAGCTTTTCCACTGCAGTGTGAATCGTATAATAATAATATTGACCAGTTGAAAGACTTATAATACTGATTTTATACAATTGAAATAAGTAAGTAAGTGATGCTTCAATGTCTTGATTCTTACATGAATTGGCCCGGCATTGTGGAACCAGCTTCCTCCTTCAAACGCGTTCCTCAATATTAACTGGTGGGCCAAAAGTCTCTTTTCGGTGTCTCAAGACTAGGCCTATAGTCTTTTTCTCTCTCTTGGTCTAACGCACTGGGAGCGCCTCTGATTGGTGTGTACTGTGAGAGGCGCTTTATAAATTTATAGATACAATACAATACAATTATACAATAGTATTTCTAGTGTAATGCAAATCGTCGAGAATTTCTCGGAGATCACAAAAGCCACGTCACGCAGACCAGCTTATTGCTAGGCGCTACATCAAATCAAGTCGGCAATTATAGCCAGAGCCAGAGCCTCTGGCCAGAGCTGCCCTGTTGGTTCCGGTGCCAGGTCAAAATCCGGGGCGGTCAAGCCGAGGAGACATCGTGGTTCTACGGTGGCAATCGGTGATGTCTGTGGTCGTGTGGTGAAACCCGAGTAGAGTCTGGATTGGATAGGCTGAAGAGTTTGGTTTTGAGTCGTGAGTGAAAAATGGAAGAGGAAAGTGCAAGCGGAGAAGAAGTTAAATTAGGATGGGAGATATATGAGGAGGATTTTGTATAGCGAGCAGTCATAATAGTTCGGTAACTAATTATAATTATTTTATTTGTATTACTTTAATTTGTCTGCTCCAAAGCGCTTTTACTTTCTTCGAACAATTATGATATTTATCTCAAATGGACAACGCAGCGTCCGTTTGATGTTTTGTAACAATTATTTATTTTGTGCTTTACACAAAGCAGCCTTAGCCTATCTACACTGATTCTACATCAGCCACAGTTTAATACAATAATTCAAAATCCGCGATTTTAGTTTCAAACCAATAATATTGTTGTTATGCTCTGCTTTGCAATGTTGTTTTGGAAATGCCTAATCGCTGTTTTTAGACCTTTCCTGCTTGACTATCAATTCGCGAGTGACCCCAGTGCCCTTCGTTCTTTCTTAACCTTTTCCTTTCAGCTGTCAAATCTTTCACCCCACCTGTCAATTATCCCTCTACGTCCTCTGGCTCTTCGTTGTCCTTTTTCGGCTAGTTCCATTGTCTAGACATCCCTGGAGCCCCCTCTCCACTCCCTCCATCAGTCAAACATCCGTCTCCTCCGTTCTCTTTCTGCAGACACTGTTTGTCTAGCTTCTTCGTCTGGGTTTGTCTCCATCTGTTAATTTTATCACAGGTAATGTCGTCCACCTTAGATTCCACTTAGAAATCATTGTTATGTATAATATTGCAGATAAACATTTAGATAACAAAAAATGTTGCCCTATGTTCAAGGAGACTTGTTTGGTCTACGTATTTATTGAGTCTTTACAGTTACATTTTTTTAAACATCATCGGTGAAGGCCACAATAATAATTTCACTGCAAGGTAGGCTACTTATTTCATGCAGGCATTCTGGACCAATCACATTTGGCCTTCTTTATTGTATGGAGACTGTCACGTGACAGCGTGTGTGACTTCCGTTTAACAATGGCATAATTGGAAAATACAAATGAATATAATAATCTTGTTTATGCTGTTAATTCAATTGCATATCATTATTTCCAGTATAATCCATTTTTACAGTAGTGACCTGTTTCATGGAGTCTAGCATCATTTCATGCGCGACGAAATTTGTTTGATCTCAGCCAAAATATGATACTGGTTATTATAACGTTTGATGAGATCAAATGAAGCATGTTCAGAACTCTGCTTGCTTATAAGTATAATGGACAATTGATCATTTATATATCGTCTTACAATAACCTTTCGAAGACGATTATCCAATAGCAATAATATTCTACGGTTCCCTGTGGAGATTGCCGCAAACCAATTAATTATCGTTGTGGCTTTTATGACCTTCTTGGGAAAAGTCCTTTGTTTGTCCAAATGATGATTGATGATTTCGAAGAGCCAGACATGATCTTAGGACATGAAAAGAAATCTGCATGTTGACGTCGCTAGACACAATGTGTGTTACAGTATTCTACAGTATCAGTCGATGATTCGGCGAAAAAGTCTTGTCTCAATGATATCACAGCTTAGCAACAAAAACATAGGCTTCTTCAGATGTGTTATCTTCTAAAGCAATGGCTTCTTGAAATTCCTTGGCTTTCTGGTTTTCTGAACCGATTGGTGGCACAGGAATTTTTCATTGTAGCGGAACATTTAGATATCGCCACTCACAGCATAAGATGCAGCCTATCATCAAGGGCATAGAGATGATGATGGTGAATTGGTGATGGTGTTGGTGGTGACGATGATGATGATGATGATGATGATGATGATGGTGATGATGGTGGTGGTGGTGGTGGTGGTGGTGCACGGTGATGTTGATGATGATGATGATGATGATGGTGATGATGGTGGTGGTGGTGGTGGTGGTGGCGGTGACGATGATGATGATTATGATGATGCATTACATCATTAGCTTTACAACACCAAGTTGTCTTAACTATGGATGTGGGACTTCTAATCCCTTCTGGATTTCCGTTTGTAACTTACTGTTTTGTATATGCACTTCGCAAACAATGTTTTGATTATTTTGGTGTGATAAAATTTATGATTATGGTTATGCTATTTAACAGTTCTTCTTTGCCACACCTGCCTACTTTTCAAGCAGTGCATCTGTCATGTTTAGCTTCGGATTGTTTTTCTTTCTTCTCTTCTTCTTCTCAGGTATCCGACCGTCTCCTCCGTCCGATCTCGCTGTAGCGGTCACACCACAGGGTCTCCAGATCACCTGGTCCCCTCCCGAACGCTCCCCAGTACCAGCCGTGTACTACATCGTAGAGTACCGTACGGTTGGTCAGTGGGGAAATCTGAGTAGTTGGACGAATAAAACAACGTACCTGTGGACAACGGTGTCACGTGGTGCTACATATCATTTCCGGGTCATCAGTTACACCGCTGATCGTCTCACCTCCAGTGACCCCAGCTCGACCCTGACCTTCCACACCGAAGGTCAGTCCACAATCTCTGCTCAACAATACATTATACACCTCAGTAGCAAATGAACGACAAAACATGGGACTGTATAATATCGCAATGAAATATTTATGTGGGGCAGCTTTCGATAGCTAAAGCCAGGGTTGACGTGAGGAACTACGGGGGAAACCCAGGCAGAGCAGTGAGGGCCTTTCATGAGCCCATAAACTGTCCCAAGGTTTAATGAGAAACAATCTTTTTAATATTCTATTGAAGCGATAAAAGTGCAGGTACGATCCGCAATATTATAATTTGTAGTTTAATTAAATTAATCTACATAATTAATTTAAATTAAAATAATACGATTTTATTCAGTCGTTATAACTTGAAGTTTAAATTGATTATTGTTATTTTTCTCTGCAATATTATATCTGAATATTTCTTAAATCACAACCTTTTCTAAAAAATTTATATGCCCTGCCTGAACCCCTAAAAGTCCCATGCTCCTAGACATCCCTCCTCTGGACCTTCTATAATTATAGGTGTCCCTCACTGTCCCTGGTTAAAGAGAGTCAAATGGTCGATAATTAATTATTATGTATCATGAAGTCAAGTATGAGGGGTTGTATGATTGTATCTATGCCAACAAAATTACGGTTGAGAGGGTCAAACGTTAAGGGGAAAGGTCACCACTTCCTTAATTCTGATCTCTAGCTTTGGGTTAAATTGATTGTGTCGCGAAGCTGTACACAAGACAGTGATGAGAATATAATAATCTATTTTCGGACGATCGGTCTCGACTGAATTATTGCACGAGAAACTGCAGCTTTCATCATACCACGTTGTAACGAAGTATTATTATATTTCGGAATCATTTTCTTTTTATGGTCGCCATTTATGAAGATGATTGATCACCTCGCCGACTAAATAAATGAAGACTGTTAAGATGATGGATCGAGTCGTCGCTTATGTATATATATACACATATATATATACATATATAGGCCTATATATATATTATGTGCATATATATTAGATATATTATTCCCATGAAAATTCAGAATTTTCGTTTTACCAGACGCCATTCGTAATATTTCTAAGAAATCCACAGATTTTCGGCTATTTAGAGACTCGATATTATTATACATAATGATTTTTGACAATGTAAGCTTATACAAAATGGAACCGTAGTCAGATTAAACGTGAGATCCAATAACATTCAACTGGATTTCAATTAGATGATAAATATAGTCTGTGTAAATTGCAGTGCACTCCCTAGAGTACCAGGTTATGATGGAGTAGCCTTAGAAGTGCCCTAAAGCAGTGTATGCAATGGGGTTTTTTACTCTGTAGTTAAATCGTGAACTTAAGAGCAAGGTGGTTTTAATAGGCCTACTATCAACACTGCTGCTTCTACTGCTTTCCTATCACTGCTACCAGCAGGCTACAGTAACTGCTATACCATGACTTCCGCCATTACTAGCCTACTAATACAACCACATATATTATTATTTATTTATTTAACATTATTAGTTGACAATCACAGTAGCTTCTACTACTGCTACAACTAATCTCATTAGTCTGGTATACGAACATGAAATAGGTCATCTTAAATCTTTTTATGTAATTTTTTAATTTTATACACTCATCCTAAGACAAATTCAATAGAAATGGACAAATACTATTTTAGGCATTTATTCCATTTGAGCAATAACTTTATTATTTTTGTACCTGACAGTGATGTGTCTGTCCGTTTTTGTTACCAGTAAACGATTATAATAATAATTTTCATTCGCCATTTTAGATCCGATCACGCAAGGTACGGTTCGCTTCGGCAACGGTGCGGTGGGTGGTATCTTAGCCGGCCTTCTCTTTGTGATCTCAACGACTGCCTTGTCCGTTCTCATCGTCCGAATCCTGCGAAAGAGAAGAAGACAGAAAGACAATCGATATCGTAATAATTGGCATTGTTATCGTCGTAACTTCTCTTCATATAGCGCCTTCAAAGGAAATTCGCAGAAATGTCTTTGAATGACTGTGCTCGAGTGGAATATTGTGTTCATCCAAGCGCGTGCGAAGCAGAGGAGCAGAAAAAAGAAGGAACTTGTGGCAGAATGGGTTTATTCATTTATTCAGTCGGTAAATCTTTGAACACGCAAACGAGGCTTTGGAGTTCGGTTGGTTTAACGTAAAATGAAAAATTGTAATAAAAAATTACCTCTGCCTCTTTGTCTATCAAACAAATATAGGCCTAAGCTTAGTCTTCGTTCTAGTTCTGGCGTGCCATGTAAATGTTCTGCATTGCAAGTTTAGTTACATGTAGATTAGAATAAGTTTGGTCAATAGTTATGGACTCCACATACATGTAATTGGAAAGTGTAATTTATTTTCAGAGAACGTGAAGTATTACGGACCAAATCATCATTCAGACGCTGTCGACAAGTATGTATTCATTCGTTCATTCAAGTATTTATATAGCGTCTTATAGTATGTATGACCTTTGAGAATTCTTTGTCTATTCATGTCAGTAGTGTAGTCTTGCTGGCAATATTATTCTTAAGTAATTTGTAAATGGCATCATTGCGGTTATGATTAGCTATAGCTTATAGACGGTTTAAAAGTGGATAAACAAATTAAACATGCCAGTGGCATATTAGCATAATGGCTTACTACTAGTATAGGTCCACTACTATCAAACTAATAGCATAGACCTACTACTGGCAGACTAGCAGCATATATGTAGTCAGGCCCGGCCTTAGGGCAAGGCGAGCGAGGCAGCCGCCTTGGGCCCCGCGCTTCCAGGGGCCCCGCGCTGCTGGCTATAATTTTTATTTGTTGAGATTGACAATGGTTTCGTCGCATAACAACTATGCTTGCAGTCAATTTGCCACGTGAATGTGATAGGATGATTTTGAAAGAACGAAACTAATTCACATTTGGCCTACTTCTATAGTCTAACGTCTGCATGTAGAATTCTCCTAGAAAACGCTAATTAACTCATGTTGCTTCACATTTGCAAATGGACGTTCGCATACATTTTTGCAGTAGAGGGCAAAACAAAATGATAGTGGTGACATTTTTAGCGAGAGCTTAGAAAAAGCATAATAGGAAATTTAGAACACGGATCCATATTTTCAGAGAGGTGTCTAAAATAATGTCAATTTACTCCGTGAATAAATTAGCATCATTAGTGCTCTGGCACAAAAAAACTAAAAAAACTAAAGACGTAGGCCTCAGTTGTTAATAAATTCTCAATTTTCGGGGCGAAGCCTTTCTTGCCCCTAAGTGCGGGCGCTGTTGATTTTGCATTACTTAGATAGGCATAGGTCTACATAAGGTAGTAGGGAAAGCCACCTAAACAACGATAAGTGTCCCATCTTAGCTGACACTCTCCACCAGGACCGTATTGACAGGAAATCAACTGCGTAAATTTTTTTGAGGATCCGATGCTGCCTTGGGCCCCGCAAACCCTAGGGCCGGGCCTGTATGTAGTCCACTATCTATTCCTGAACACTAGATATGTGTAAAATTTCTCAACGAGCATGAGGACAACATTAGTTCAGGCATTATAATCTTTCACTTCACAAAGTACTTGGTCAGTTCGGTATGTAGTGGTGAAATTTAGATCAGTAAATTAGTTCAGGCAAATCTAGACCAGGTTAGTATATAATAAATTTTATGGAGTTTCAGATCATACAATGTTATTCCAGTAGGTCACTTCACGTACTATTAGGTCAGACTAGGAGGTCAATTCAGGCAAAGCTAGGTCAGGTCAGTCGTTTTATTTTTTAAGAACTGGTCAGTTGCATAGAAAAGGTCACATGGTTCATTCATTATTTTGATGGTGGTGGTGGTGGTGGTGGTGGTGGTGGTGGTGGTGGTGGTGGTGGTGGTGGTGGTGGTGGTGGTGGTGGTGGTGGTGGTGGTGGTGGTGGTGGTGGTGGTGGTGGTGGTGGTGGTGGTGGTGGTGATGATGATGATGATGATGATGATGATGATGATGATGATGATGATGATGATGATGATGATGATGATGATGATGATGATGATGATGGTCAGTTGCATAGAAAAGGTCACATGGTTTATTCATTATTTTGTCAATGAATTGATCTTTTTTTCATGCGATTGCCAAATCAAGAAGCGAACATCACGGTAAGACTGCTTCACTCGATCTATGCAAACTTATAATAACCTGGATTTATTTATATTGCGCCTTATTTCATCACGTTAGCTGTCTGGATCGTGCGATTGGCCAGTGACGCCGAGCTCCACTGAGGCGGTCAACTGTGTCAGAAACTTAAGTGAATCCGTCATGCATAAATATATTGATATAATATATACTGATTATATATATATATATACTGATTATATATATATTATATATATATATATTGCTCAACGTCAGACATGTCATGTTGTCTGGTAGCTTAGCTACTCCTCAACCTATAGGTCTAGTTGTATTGTATAATAGATCAGTCGTGCTATTGTTCAGGTTTTAGCGCAATTTGTAATGTAATTTATTTTTCATGTTTTTTTCAGAGCAATAAATAAAAAAATCTTGTCTTTTTCATTGGCTCTGGTTGGGGTGGGAGCGCCTCTGAGTAGTTTTATTGAATGAGCGCTGTATAAAGCCACAGAATGAATTGATTGAATAGTGACGATGATTTGATTTTATAATTTAAACTACAAATTGTTTTATGGCTAAGGAATTTTTAGATTATTGTTTTGTCTTTTTCGTCAGCAGACGAGATTTGCGAATCGACGCAAGTCGTAACGAACTGTGTGTCAACGAATATTGCTCAACACGAATTTTGTGATAAATTCAGAGGTAACTAATCCTTCTACAATTATACTTACGTTGCTTAAATGAAAACTACTAAAATTAGACATCAATGCGATTTCGAGTATTTCGCTCATTTTAAAACATTAGTAATCCTGTCTACGTGTTTTGGCATAGG
This sequence comes from Lumbricus rubellus, assembly GCA_945859605.1. NCBI lineage: Eukaryota > Metazoa > Annelida > Clitellata > Crassiclitellata > Lumbricidae > Lumbricus > Lumbricus rubellus. The sequence goes on along the minus strand of OX243811.1, from coordinate 901,454 downwards.
TGATAGTCGTAGGCCAACCATAAAAATAATTGTTTCATGACTGACCACAATGATCTATAGTTATTTTATGCCTCGGTCACGAACTTCATTAACCCCAGTGTGTGGCACTTGACATTATGGTTCCATCAATGTGGAATGACCTTCCGTCTGAAATAATTCGTAGCAGGGTTCTGGTGATGAACTCATCACCTGCGTCTCTTCGCTGCTGGAAGATGAAGGCCTTTCTTTTTTTAATGGGCTGTCACGCTGAGAGCGCTTCTGAATAGCTCTGCATGAGAAGTGCTTTACACATTAATGCTCACAATTATAAGATTATTAGTAGAGTTGTTATTATTGTAGTAGTAGTGGTGGTGGTTGTAGTAGTAGTAGTGGTAGTGGTAATGGGACAGTTCATTATGCTGCTTGAAGCGATTATGATAATAATAATTACAATAACAATGAAAATAATCTCTTATTCGCTGGGGACTTCTTGTTTTTACGACAAATACTCGCTACGATGTATTGTAGTACTGCTACTGTAGTAATAATAATTTATCTCGATTACGATTCATACGTGTTGACAGGATCATCTCGAGATGAACATTCGATGATAACAGAAATCATTCAAGCTGAAGCGACTGTCTGACAAATGCACAAAACAGATTTCAGCTTTCATTCCCTGCATTCCAGAGATTCAAGAAGAAGAAGACGTTACAAATATCATCAGTACAGAAACTACTCACGGAACGCGCAGAAAAAAATGTTCAGCGCTAACATAGGAGTGGGATGAGATTGACTCAACGCTACAAGGATGTGCTTCAACAGTGACCGAGTTATCGAGGCCTTCCTTGAATCTCCGCTAAATCGTCAGAGTCTGTGCGAGATATGGTTACCTCAACAAACAGTGATCTTAGGAGTTTCTTTGCTTTAAGATATTATTATCTTCAAGCGCTTCAGTTGACTGAAACAATATATCGAGGAATGTGTGTTCATGGTTCGCGATATATGTGACAATCCAGATGGAACAACGTATACTATACGGTGGCCTTTTGGGAGACAATATCCAGGAGTCTTCCAGTTAGGTTTGGATTGTTATGACTCTCGACAATGATGGTTGTTTCATTTGAAGAATTTACAGTTTCTTTTTGACTGTTGTTACTCGGACTTGTGTTGATACCTACGATCCTACACTGCATTTCCTCTGTTCTTGAATTCTTTCTCACGTATAATTTCTATAGGTGCATTCAGATTTTTATATTCCGAGATTTCAATCCATACATAATTTCGCTTCATTTATATAGGCTTATTATAATCAAAAGATTTCCTTCAAGACATGCCTATTCAAATAGTCCTATAAAGCGTTTTAATTTATATAGTCATATCAATAAAAATTCCTATTCGTATATACCCATTCATATCTTCCTGTTCATATGTTCCTATTCACATATTCCTATTCGCATATTCCTACCGATAGATTCATAATTATTGAAAGTGTTCAATTCTTACATTTATATTCACAATGTCTAAGTAAGAGACTCAATGTTTCTGTGGATGTCCAGACTGTCTATAGTTGGCTTCATGTCTAAGAAAGGCAACAGCTCGGCTTACAATGGTTATAATTGAGACACGAGTCATATTATTGCTAAAGAGTCCAATGAAAGCAGGACTCCAAAATAATGCGGAGGATTGGTGGTCGGAACAGGTTTCAGACTCAGTTGCATGGTAGACTAATGGAGAATATCTTTACAAGACGTCAGTGACTGTTGTCGAGAATTCTTGCTTGATGACTTGTGACCGTTTTTCGTTTCATTAGCCGTCTGTCTGTCATGGTTTAAAGACGATCCGGATTTAAGAGGCTCTACTAAATTTAGCTACATACATATATGCATCCGTACATGCATACATGTATGCATGTACGGATGCAGTCATACGTACATACATACATACATATATACATACATACATACATACATACATACATACATACATACATACATACATACATATATACATACATACATACATACATATATACATACATACATACACACACATACATGCACACACATACACACATACATACATACATACGTACATACATACATACATACATACATACATACATACATACATACATACATACATACATACATACATACATACATACATACGTACATACATACATACATACGTCATACATACATGCATACATTCATACATATTATACATACATGCATGCATACACGCATGCATGTGTGCGTGCAAATATTTGATGATGTTTTATAATTCTGTTCTTACTTTCTTCTCCCCCCCCCCCCCCCCCCCCCCCCACCCTCCGTCAATCAAGTGCCGACAATGAATGAGGTTTTAACAAGACATCTCAAAAATTATTCGTTCTGTTCGTGGTTTATCGACGGTTTCTCTCATGTTGTCGTCAATGTGATGTGTCTTCAGATCTTCCATCACAATGTCATGTCAATCAACTGTTCAACATTGAATGGTTAATGGACGCTATGTCCAACTTTGTCCATTAACCATTCAATGCTGAACAGTTATTTAATGTATCCATAAAATTATACTGACAGACATTTCGATGACCCTCTGTTAGAATCCAATGATTTCAAATGGCGACTACATCGAGAAAACCCGACGATAAGATCGCTGAAAGGACCATTGAGAGGACCATTGAAAGGATAATTTAAAGGACCATTGAGAGGACCATTGAAATAATAATTTAAAGGACCATTGAGAGGACCATTGAAAGGATCATTTAAAGGACCATTGAGAGGACCATTGAAAAGACCATTGAGAGGACCATTAAAAGGACAATTGAAAGGACCGTTGAAAGGACAATTGAGAGGACCATTGAAAGAACCACTGAAAGGACCATTTAAAGGACCATTGAGAGGACCATTGAAAGAACCACTGAAAGGACGATTTAAAGGACCATTGAGAGGACCATTTAAAGGACCATTTAAAGGACCATTGAGAGGACCATTAAGAGGACCATTGAAGGACAATTAGAAGACCGTTGACACGACCATTATAAAGACCATATTATGAAAGACCATTATAAGACCATTGTGAGGACCATTGGAGATACTGAAATAATGGATCTGCGAATAAAACAATTTTCAGTCATCTTGAATTTCGAATCAAATCGTTGTTTCACTAGATTGCTATTCATGTTTATGAACTTCAAAATGTACCCAATCATGATAAGTTTTCTGCAGTTGAAATCAATTCAAATGAAACATTTAGTAATTTTAGTTAGACCTAATTAGCTGCAGACAAAACATAACACAAGCATGGGCGCCCGCACATAGGGGCAAGGGGGGGGGCACTTGCCCCCCCTGGAAAATGGAAATCTATTTTTTTCGAACTATTATTTTGAGTTTTTAACAAATTTCTTCGCATTAAGTCACTAATTGTTCAAATAATACACACAGTGAAAGTCAGAAATCTATGTATAGAAATCTCAATAAAAATAAAAATGCCTTTAATTTTCTGCCTTCCATTTTCTAGCTCTTGCAAAAAAAATGTAGCAATGAACATAGGTTTTTAACCCTCCACCGGGTGCTCATGCAAATATAGCCTTCTCGATTGGAACCTGGCTGTAATGCAAGCTTTCACAACCGCACAAAAATTAATTATCAATGAATTACACTAAAACGTTATGTGCAAAATTCTCAACAGGACACTGAAATTACGTTAGGAGACCTGCTTATTCTTCAACTGATACGTATATTCGTTTTCTGTTCATTTATTCATTCATTCATTCATTCATTCATTCATTCATTCTATGGACATATATATATAGCACCCCGTCAGGTGCCAATTTTTAACATCAACTATTTGATTTTAAAAAAAATTCTTCGCACTAAAGAAACTGTTGATATCAAAAAATTAATGATATAGACCAACAATATGAAACTGAGAAAATTTGCATCAAGAAACCTCTTTGAAAAATGTCCATGTTCTTAATTTTCAGTTTTGCATTTTTCAACCTATTGCAACAACAAAATTTAGGCTAATGGTAACCACTGAAAAAATTTGCCCCCCCCCCCTGCGAAAATTTCTGCGGGCGCCCATGAACACAAGCAATTTTTACTATTAAATCCAATCATACTGTTCGAGTTCCATGTTTGTCAAATTGAGTGTAGTACTTAATTGTCTTTATAGCACGTTTGCTAATTTGCAAGAATCAGTTTAGAACAACTAATTATCAATTATCATTTTCGAATCTAATCGCTCCAATTATTTATTTAAAACGCATATCATTGATGCGTTGCAGGATCTGCATGTTTAGTTGAGAAGCTCTCTTATCATCCAAGTCTCAGAAGCCAATCCTCCAATGTATATTATGTGGGTGGTCCGTTATGCGAGGCGATAGGCTAACACTGCTTCAGTGCAATACGGCAATAATTTAATGATATTCAGGCTAGTCCACGCAAACAAATCCGCAAGAACACATTGAAGCACTTAGTAATAATAAGCAGAAATTTCGTTCATTGCACGAGGGAGAAGACGATTGGAGGAGCGAGGACACTGAGAAAAAACGTCGTTGAGGAAACACAGGAGAACTTAGGGGCCTGCCCCTTCTTAGTTCTGAAAACCAGAAAAATATCTTGTGTCGAATTCGACAGTTATACATTGCATACAAGTCAATTAATTCGTTCGTAATTTGCAAATATCTTATAGGCCTAATGTCATTTCATCAACTAAAACTTCTTTCGATCAGAATTGTTTCCAAGCAAATCGTCGGTCTTCTCTGAAGCTGGTTTCACTTTTGTTTTACCCTATGCATCTTCGTATTGGCTCAAAGGATTCGTTCGTAGTCTGTGACCCATCGGGTAAAAACAAGGCATGTACATGTATGTTGCCATACACTTATATAACAACTACCAAAATGTGATCTAAAAAACACTTTCTTCAATTTTCATTATTAACAGACGGTGATAGATCTAAATCAATCGTCTACAATGTCAAATATAATTTTATCAACTGAAAATCCATTCGGTCAGAGTTATTTCCAAGCAAATCGTCGGTCTTCTCTGAAGCTGGTTTCACTTTTGTTTTACCCTATGCATCTTCGTATTGGCTCAAATGATTCGTTCGTAATCTGTGACCCATCTGGTCAAAACAAGACATGTATCATGTATGTTGCCATACACTTACGGAATAACTACCAAAATGGGATAAAAACATACTTTTGCAATTTTCATTATTAACAGAAGGTGATAAATTTGTATGTTTTAAATATCTCAAAAAATTGTTGCAGAAATTCTATTTTAAAGAATTTTTGGATGATTTTGTAGTGGTTATTATTTAATAATTATACTAATTAACATGTTCCAAAATTTGACATTTTCACGCCAGGAGTAACTACGTTAAACTGTGGCATAAGGCTAGCATGGCAAATAATATTTTTGAATCATGTGTCTAAAGTTCAGATTTCCTTCCAGCTTGTTATTCATCCTGCTAGTTTATTTTAAATTGCATAAAATTCTGAACCTTGTTGCTAATTATTTTTGCATTCCGAAATTTTAAAGCACTTTAAACGCATAGATCTATAATAGGCCTATTCGTACTGTTGAGCCATGTTTTTACTTACAACTTTTGACATTAAAGAATGAACTTTCCCTTTAAGATGGAATATGAAACGCCAATAGGCCCTACTCAAATTGTGAAAAATTTAACTTATACCTAATTTTGGTCAGATGAGCATTTACACTCTTTGTTCAAAATTTATCGACAACTAACGCTTCCATTTCTATGAAAATGTCGGTCTACACATTGAGACCCGCGGTAGTTTCTCCGATGATATTATTTTCTGCACTGAAACCGGTTCCGGTTTCTTTTCATACTAAACGTTCTTCTTCCGTTGGGTGTTGAGAGAAGAATCGATATTTGATCAGCGGATGGAAGAGAACCAGCGTGCTGATGATCGTCAACAGCAAACAAGTCCAGAAAAATAATCTGTCGCAGACATTCGCAAGGTGGAGCCAGTCCTCCGAGAAATCCACTTTCCGATGCTTCTCCGCTTTTCCTCCGCATCCGATCCCACCACCACCACCAGCAGCAGCAGCGGCAGCAGCAGCAGCAGGGGGTGTTCGGTGGCGTGACGTCCTCGCTGGTTCCGGTCGATACTCCGGAGCAGGACTTCCATCGTCTGGGGAACTGGAAAACATGGAATGGTTGCGGATTCCCTCCTCGCTGTAATCCTCCTCCGGTCGAACGCGTCCCGGTTCGATGAGTTTCATCAATTGGTAAAGACTCGTGTTCGATGGAACCGCTCCGGATGAGTGCGCGGATCTCAGACTCGACGGCAGACTGGTCTTTGGTCGATCGCGGAGGAGGTTAATCAGACGATCGATCCATCGAGGAACGGGACGATCACGGATCTCGTAAAGGTTGAGAACAAGAACGGTTGCAACCATCGCCAATGTTGTTATCGCCATCGTACACGTCAGATAGACAACTGTAATTGATATAATAGTCAATGATGTTGTTAAAGGGTAATTGATTGTGATATAAGGAACAGAAGAAAGTGATTGACAGATTGGGGCGAAGATTATAGTATCATGATACATTGTTAATTAATCAATTAATCAATCAATCAATTAGTCATATAACCAATCAATCAATCAATGAATAAATCAACCAATCAAGCAACCAGTCAGCGAATCACGCAATCAAATAATCAATCAATAAAGCAAGCAAGCAACCGATCAATTGAGCAATCTATCATCAACCAATTAATCAAGCAATAACTAACTAACTCAATAAATAAATGGAGAAATGAAAAATAAATAAATAAATCGACCTGTCAATCTTTTGATAATTATGGAATGAATATCGTTAGAGGCAAAAGCAAAAAAACAGCTCGAGAAGCAATCGATTTCATGTCAATCACATCGACTGTCAGCACAATCAGTCCTTTCATATTCAAACACACTTTCATTCAGTAAGGTTTTGTACAATGCAAAT
>OX243811.1:767714-889285 GCA_945859605.1 Lumbricus rubellus | reverse complement strand
TATACGGCTCCTCTTCAAGGAAACTGCTCAGAGGTGCTCCTGGCTTTTTGCTCCTGGTTGCTTTGTTGTTGCTTCAACCTCTTGCCGTATTGTACAGTATCGCGATACGTTAATTTAAAGCAAGATGGATTGTATCGTCATCTGAAACCATAGCTGCACAAACTTTAAAAAAATAATTATGTCTCCTAAGAAAAACCCGGTTTTTAATTTTGATTTATTGTCATTGTCTTTGTTTTTTGTATGTGACCATTATTTATTTATTTACTGTCTGCAATAATTTTATTTTGCAATAAATTAATTTTCGGAGTCAATTAATTATTAATTGACTCCGAAAATTAATTATTAATTGACTCGGAAAATTCAAGGTTTAACTGAATCAATTATTTTTACGTGTATATGCTGTTGGTTACTTAACAAAACGCTATTTCTGCAATGTGCGAGTTGATAATTAGTTATAATTTTTTGTGGCTGCTCGCTTCATCATCATCATCATCATCATCACAAACCATAGGCGCAACGCCCGTAGGTGTCCGACGCCACTCTCTGTCTGATTCTGTCTCGTGTCATCTCCCAATTTCTGCTGCTTGCTTAGAATATAGATTATCTAGATAAAATCGCTGATGAATGGCAGGCTACGTTTCTGCAATGGCCAAATTTCATGAAGGTCAACAACCGCTTCTAACAGCATATTTTTAAACGCCATTGTTTTCCCAAGCTCGTGTAATTGTTGACGGCGAACCACTTTCCGGACGTTTTATGTCTAAAAACTGAAACGTCGTCGGCGGTGCTTTGACGCTGAAGAGCTGTGAAATGATATTTATAGATGGAGTGACTTTCCTTCTTCTCAACCAATTTCCCTGTTGCCTTGACCTCGAATAGCGCATGCGCAGTCAGTCCTATCGAGTGGCAGACGACTCCCTTCAGTCAGAGAATAGTTGTTGGCGGGAAAGGCAATAATGGCGGACGTTGCGCTCAATTTGCCTCTCTCTGTCGGTCTATCTGCCTGTCTCTCTGTCGGTCTATCTGCCTGTCTGTCTGTCTGTCTGTCTGTCTCTGTCTGTCTGTCAGTCTCACATAGATCAAACTGTCTGCTATGGTTCCCTGATAAGGACTAGGACGCTTGGAAAACCTTTGAAGTAATATAATACAACAAACACTTTATATATATATATATATATATATGTAATATACATGTGTATATATATATACATGTATATATGTAATATACATGTATATATATATATATATATACATGTGTGTATATATATATCGCCTTTCAAGTGAGTCCCAAAACGTTCTTTGCAGGACCAGTAAGACTAATAAACCGGGTCAGTGGATGATGCAGCTAACACGCAAACTGCGCCTCTGACAGAACGCATTTGCCTCGCGTTGCAATAATAGCCGCCGACAACCATTGTCCTTGCCAATTGCTATTGTCCTTGAAGGTAATTACCGTGAACAATGGTGATCGTTTTTTACCAAGACGTTGATCAAAGACTAGTCTTGCAGCTTTTGTCCATTTATTTCACTGTAATAATGTTAGCGTTGAGAAAGAATAGGATGCTACTTATAATACAACATCAATGCACTTGCAGCCTCTATATTCAGAATGTAAGCTTATGCTATTATTAGCACCGTGGGCGCAGTGGTGTAACTTGGAATGTTCGTCGCCTTGAAGTCGAAGGGTTGCAGGTTCGAATCTACCTCAAGCCGCCGCTTATGGACCTTGGGCAAGTCCTTCGCTCGCAATTGCTCAGCATTTCGGCGTGAAATTCCAATTCAGTGTCCACACTGTAGTCGGGAGTGCTTCTGAGTAGTGCTTTGAAGAGGCGCTATAACAAGCGCGCATACATAAAATACAAAAGTATGATAGTAACTCTATTACTAAGAAATATTCTTGATTGATTGAATTGGAAGTGTAATATTATATTCAATGTACGACATACTAGAACTATAATTATTATTAGCTTATCGGTAAATAAGAGAGTGGCATGCTGACGGTTATTAGTGCTATCTTCAAAACCTTCCTTTGAGATCTCAAATTAGCGTTGTCCTACTTCTAAACTTGTCTGTTGTATTATCCTAAGTGTATATATATCCCTGCACGTGTGGAACTCTATTTGAAACGGTTTCACGGAATATAGCACCGTGTAGGAGACTATAATTATCTTCAATCGTCACCCGCAAATCCTTTGCATCCTCGTCGACCCTTTTGTCCTACAACCACCGCCACCGCCGCCGCCGTCATCAATTCTTATCACCAGCCCCGAGAAATCCGCACGGTCCGCATGCTCGTGTTCTTAAGCGAGGACTCGGAGCGATGCAGAGCAGCGATGCATAGAGCGATGATCATTTTGAAGAGACACGTTCATCATCCGAAGGAAGGGAGGGAGAGATAGAAAAAAGACAGACAGACAGAGACAGAGGCAGACAGACAGAGAGAAGAGAGGGGGAGGAGAGGGAGACGGAGATGTAGAGGGAGACGGAGATGTAGAGGGAGACGGAGAGGAAGAGCGAGAGGGATTGGGAAAGGGAGAAGGAGAGGGAGGGGAGAACGAGACGGAGAGGGAGATGGAGATGGAGATGGAGAGAGGGAGAGAGAGCGGGAGACAGAGAGGGAGTGGGAATGGGGAGGGGAAGAAGAGGGAGACCTCCTTACCCATCGGCTAAATTAAGCGGACCGAGAAAAAGACGAATTGCATAGACACACAGCACGGCGCATTGAAACGTCATTTAGGATTACTCAGCCGCTGACGACTTCTTCATCAATGCTATTAATAGCGACATGCCACCAGCCCTCTACCGGTCGCTCTCGTTACTACACCGAGTGACACTATAGCGACCCCTTACGATGGATCCAAGTGCGAGACGAATATCAGTCTGGAAATTTACGACGTTGTTCGTCGTTTAAGATTCCAATCGATCTACGAGATTTATTTGCATGTGTGTGTGTGTGTGTGTATGTGTGTGTGTGTGTGTGTGTGTGTGTGTGTGTGTGTGTGTGTGTGTGTGTGTGTGTGTGTGTGTGTGTGTGTGTGTGTGTGTGCGTGTGTGTGCTTCGGAAAGGAGAAGTACTCGCCTTTAACTTATGCATGAAGCATTAGCGACGCCGTTTTTCTTGGTCTCAGCGTATTAGGACGGTTGGGTACTTACGTGAGTAGCTATACGTATGCAAGTAAGTAAGTAAGTATGCAAGTAAGTAAGTATGCAAGTAAGTAAGTAAGTAGGTAAGTAAGTAGGTAGGTACATGTAAGTAAGAGGTGACAAGAGCTGATGGATGTAATGGCCAAAATAGTTGTGCTTTCTGGAAGAGTTTCTTGTCTGTTCGATCAATTAGCTTTTCCACTGCAGTGTGAATCGTGTAATAATATTGACCAGTTGAAAGACTTATAATACTGATTTTATACAATTGGAATAATGTAAGTAAGTGATGCTTCAATGTCTTGATTCTTACATGAATTGGTCCGGCATTGTGGAACCAGCTTCCTCCTTCAACGCGTTCCTCCATATTAACTGGTGGGCCAAATGTCTCTTTTCGGTGTCTCAAGGCTATTTTTCTCTCTCTTGGTCTAACGCTCTGATTGGTGTGCACTGTGAGAGGCGCTTTTAAAATTTATAGATACAATACAATACAATACAATACAATACAATACAATACAATAGTATTTCTAGTGTAATGCAAATCGTCGAGAATTTCTCGACGCCCACAAAGGCCACGTCACGCAGACAAGCTTATTTATTGGTGCTACATCAAATCAAGTCGGCAATAGCCAGAGCTGTCCTGTTGGTTCCGGTGCCAGGTCAAAATCCGGGGCGGTCAAGCCGAGGAGACAGCGTGGTGCTACGGTGGTAATCGGTGATGATGTTGGTCGTGTGTTCGAACCCGAGTTGAGTCTGGATTGGATAGCTTGAAGAGTTTGGTTTTCAGTCGTGAGTGAAAAATGGAAGAGGAAAGTGCAGGCGGAGAAGAGGTTAAATTAGGATGGAAGATATATGAGGAGGATTTTGTATAGCGAGCAGTCATAAGAGTTCGGTAACTAATTATAATTATAATTATTTTATTTTTATTACTTTAATTTGTCTGCTCCAAAGCGCTTTTACTTTCTTCGAACAATTATGATATTTATCTGAAATGGACAACTCAGCGTCCGTTTGATGTTTTGTAACAATTATATATTTTGTGCTTTACACAAAGCAGCCTTAGCCTATCTACACTGGTTCTACAGCAGCCACAGTTTAATACAATTTCAGAATCCGCGATTTTAGTTTCAAACCAATATTATTATTGTTATGCTCTGCTTTGCAATGTTGTTTAGGAAATGCCTAATCGATGTTTTTTCGACCTTTCCTGCTTGACTATCAATTCACGAGTGACCCCAGTGCCCTTCATCCTTTCTTAACCTTTTCCTTTCAGCTGTCAAATCTTTCACCCCATCTGTCAATTATCCCTCTACGTCCTCTGGCTCTTCGTTGTCCTTTTTCGACTGTTCAATTGTCTAGACATCCCTGGAACCCCCCCCCCCCCCACTCCCTCCATCCGTCAAACATCCGTCTCCTCCGTTCTCTTTCTGCAGACACTGTTTATCTAGCTTCTTCGTCTGGGTTTGTCTCCATCTATTAATTTTATCACAGGTAATGTCGTCCACCTTAGATTCCACTTAGAAATCATTTTCATGTATAATATTGCAGATAAACATTGAGATAAAAAAAGGTTGCCCTATGTTCAAGGGGACTTGTTTTGTCTACGTATTTATTGAGTCTTTACAGTTAAATTTTTAAAGCACCATCGGTGAAGGCCACTATAATTTCACTGCAAGGTAGGCTACTTATTTCATGCAAGCATTCTGGACCAATCACATTTGGCCTTCTTTATTGTATGGAGACCGTCACGTGACAGCGTGTGTGACTTCCGTTTAACAATGGCATAATTGGAAAATACAAATGAATATAATAATCTTTTTTATACTGTTAATTCAATTGCATATTATCATTATTTCCAGTATAAACCATTTTTACAGTAGTGACATGTTTCATGGAGTCCAGCATCATTTCATGCGCGACGAAATTTGTTTGATCTCAACCAAAATATTATACTGGTTATTATAACGTTTGATGAGATGAAATGAAGCATGCTCAGAACTCTGCTTGCTCATAAGTATAATGGACAATTCGTCATTTATATATCGTCTTACAATAACCTTTCGAAGACGATTATCCAATAGCAATAATATTCTACGGTTCCCTGTGGAGATTGCCGCAAAACAATTAATTATCGTTATGGCTTTTATGACCTTCTTGGGAAAAGTCCTTTGTTTGTCCAAATGATGATTGATGATTTCCAAGAGCCAGACATGATCTTAGGACATGAAAAGAAATCTGCATGTTGACGTCGCTAGACACAATGTGTGTTACAGTAGGCTACAGTTTAAGTCGATGATTCGGCGAAAAAGTCTTGTTTCAATGATATGACAGCTTAGCAACAAAATAAATTGGCTTCTTCAGATGTGTTATCTTCTAAAGCAATGGCTTCTTGAAATTCCTTGGAACTGGCTTACTGAACCGATTGGTGGCACAGGAATTTTTCATTGTAGCGGAAAATTTAGATATCGCCACTAAGAGCATAAGATGTAGCCTATTATCAAGGGCATAGAGATGATGATGGTGAATTGGTGATGGTGGTGGTGGTGATGATGATGATGATGATGATGATGATGGTGATGGTGGTGGTGGTGGTGGTGGTGGTGGTGGTGGTGGTGGTGGTGGTGGTGGTGGTGGTGGTGGTGGTGGTGGTGGTGGTGGTGGTGATGATGATGATGATGATGATGATGATGATGATGATGATGATGATGATGATGATGATGATGATGATGATGATGATGATGATGATGATGATGATGATGATGATGATGATGATGGTGATGATGATGATGATGATGATGATGATGATGATGATGATGACGATGATGATGATGATGATGATGATGATGATGATGATGATGATGATGATGCTTTACATCATCAGCTTTACAACATCAAGTTGTCTTAACTATGGATGTTTATGTTATAGTTAAGACTGCTTCATGTGTATTTCCAGATTGTAAAAACACGATACTTGCCTATCTGCCATCTTGTATCTGAAAGAGTGCATATTATGTAGCCCCACCAGTGGGACTTCTAATCCATTCTGGGTTTCCGTTTGTAACCTACTGTTTTGTATATGTACTTCGCAAACAATGTTTTGGTTATTTTGGTGTGATAAAATTGATGATTATGGTTATGCTATTTAACAGTTCTTCTTTGCCACACCTGTCTACTTTTCAAGCAGTGTTTCAGTCATGTTTATCTTCGATTGTTTTTCTGTCTTCTCTTCTTCTTCTCAGGTATCCGACCGTCTCCTCCGTCCGATCTCGCTGTAGCGGTCACACCACAGGGTCTCCAGATCACCTGGTCCCCTCCCGAACGCTCCCCAGTACCAGCCGTGTACTACATCGTAGAGTACCGTACCGTTGGTCAGTGGGGAAATCTGAGTAGTTGGACGAATAAAACAACGTACCTGTGGACAACGGTGTCACGTGGTGCTACATATCATTTCCGGGTCATCAGTTACACCGCTGATCGTCTCACCTCCAGTGACCCCAGCTCGACCCTGACCTTCCACACCGAAGGTCAGTCCACAATCTCTGCTCAACAATACATTATACAACTCAGGAGTGAATGAACGGCACATGGGACTGTATAATATCGCAATGAAATATTTATGTGGGGCAGCTTTCGATAGCTAAAGCCAGGGTTGACGTGAGAAACTCCGGGGGAAACCCAGGCAGAGCAGTGAGGGCCTTTCACGAGCCCATAAACCGTCCCAAGGTTTAATGAGAAACAATCTTTTTAATATTCTATTGAAGCGATAAAAGTGCAGGTACGATCCGCAATATTATAATTTGTAGGCTATAATTAAATTAAATTAATCTACATAATTAATTTAAATTAAAATAATATGATTTTATTCAGTCGTTATAACTTGAAGTTTAAGCTGATTGTTGTTATTTTTCTCTGCAATATTATATCTAAATATTTCTTAAATCACAACATTTTTTGCCCTGCCTGAACCCCTAAAAGTTCCATGCTCCTGGACATCCCTCCTCTGGACCTTCTATAATAGGTGTCCCTCAGTGTCCCTGGTAAAAGAGAGTCAAATGGCCGATAATTATTATGGATCATGAAGTCAAGTATGAGGTTGTATCTATGCCAACAAAATTACGGTTGAGAGGGTCAAACGTTAAGGGGAAAGGTCACCACTTCCTTAATTCTGATCTCTAGCTTTGGGTTAAATTGATTGTGTCGTGCTGCTGTACACAAGACAGTGATGAGAATATAATAATAATAATCTATTTTCGGACGATTGGTCTCTCGTCTACAAGAAGTCTCGACTGAATTATTGCACGAGAAGCAGCTTTCATATTACCACGTTGTAACGAAGTATTATTATATTTCGGAATCATTTTCTTTTTATGGTCGCCATTTATGAAGATGATTGATCACCTCGCCGACTAAATAAATGAAGACTGTTAAGATGATGGATCGATTCGTCGCTCATGTATATATATACATATAATGTATATATATGCCTATAATGTATATATATATGCATATATGTATATATGTTATGTACATGTATTTATACATATGTATAATTGTACATATATATATATACTATATATATTATTCCCATGAAAATTCAGAATTTTCGTTTCACCAGAAGCCATATTTCTAAGAAATCCACAGATTTTCGGCTATTTAGAGACTTGATATTATTATACATAATGATTTTTGACAATATAAGCTCAGACAAAATGGGAGCATAGTCAGATTAAACGTGAGATCCAATAACATTCAACTGGATTTCAATTAGATGATAATAGTCTGTGTAAATTGCAGTACACTCCCTAGAGTACCAGGTTATGATGGAGCCAGAAATGCTCTAGAGCAGCGTATGCAATGGTTGTTTTTTAAAACTCCATAGTTCAACCATGAACTTAAGAGCAAGGTGGTTTTAATAGGCCTACTACCACCACCACTGCTGCTTCTATTGCTTTCCTATCACTCCTACCAGTTACTGTAGGCTACAGTAACGGCTACCACCATGACTTCCGCCATTACTACTATGTATGTATGTATGTGCACTTGTTATAGCGCCCCTTCAAGCTCTCTCTACTCAGAGGCGCTCCCGATGCAGAGCGGACACTGCATCGGAGTTTCACGCCGAAGCGCTGAGCAATTGTAAGTGAAGGACTTGCCCAAGGTCCTTACGCGGGGAGGTGGATTCGAACCTCGGACCTTCCGGCTCCAAGGCAACGACGCCACCACTAGACCACCGCGCCCCACAATACTGATACAACCACATCTATTATTTATTTATTTAACATTATAATTATTAGCTAACAATCTACTGCTGCTACAACTAATCTCATTAGCCTAGTCTAGTAAACAAACATGAAATAGGTCATTTTTAATCATTCGTTATGTAATTTTTTTAATTTTATTCACTCATCCTAAGATAATTTCAATAGAAATGGACAAAGACGATTTTAGGCATTTATTCCAATTGAACAATAACTTTATCATTTTTGTACCTGCCAGTGATGTGTCTGTTCGTTTTTGTTACCAGTAAACGATTATAATAATAATTTTCATTTGCCATTTTAGATCCGATCACGCAAGGTACGGTTCGTTTCGGCAACGGTGCGGTGGGTGGTATCTTAGCCGGCCTTCTCTTTGTGATCTCAACGACTGCCTTGTCCGTCCTCATCGTCCGAATCCTGAGAAAGAGAAGAAGACAGAAAGACAATCGATATCGTAATAATTGGCATTGTTATCGTCGTAATTTCTCTTCATATAGCGCCTTCAAACTATATTCGCAGAAATGTCTTTGAATGGCAGCGATCGAATGGAATATTGCGTTCATCCAAGCGCGTGCAAAGCAGAGGAGCAGAAAAAAGGAACTTATGGCAGAAGGGGTTTATTCATTTTATTCAGTCGGTAAATCTTTGAACACGCAAACGAGGCTTTGGAGTTCGGTTGGTTTAACGTAAAATGAAAAATTCTAATAAAAATTAACTCTGCTTGTTTGTCTATCAAACAAATATAAGCTTAGTCTCCGTTCTTGTTCTGGCGTGCCGTGTAAATCTTCTGCATTGGAAGTTTGATTAGATTAGAATAAGTTTGGTCAATAATTATGAAATCCTCATAATTGGAAAGTGTAATATTTATTTTCAGAGAACGTGAAGTATTACGGACCAAATCATCATTCAGACGCTGTCGACAAGTATGTATGGCTTTTGAGAATTCTTTGTCTGTTCATGTCAGTAGTGTAGTCTTGCTGGCAATATTATTCTTAAGTAACTTGTAAATGGCATCATTGAGGGTTTAAAAGCGGATAAGCAATTAAACATGCCGGTGGCATATTAGCATGATGGCCTACTACTAGCATACTACTATCAAACTAATAGCATAGACTTACTACTGGCACACTAGCAGCATCTATGTAGTCCACTATCAATTCCTGAACACTAGATATGTGTACAATTTCTCAACGAGCATGAGGACAACATTAGTTCATGCAATAGTCTTTCACTTCACAAAGTACTTGGTCAGTTCGGTATGTAGTAGTGAAATTTAGGTCAGTAAATTAGTTCAGGCAAATCTAGACCAGGTTAGTATATAATAAATTTTATGGAGTTTCAGATCATACAATGTTATTCCAGTAGGTCACTTCACGTACTATTAGGTCAGACTAGGAGGTGAATTCAGGCAAAGCTAGGTCAAGTGAGTCGTCTTATTTCAAACTGGTCAGTTGCATAGAAAAGGTCACATGGAAAAGGTCACATGGAAAAGGTCACATGGAAAAGGTCACATGGAAAAGGTCACATGGAAAAGGTCACATGGTTTATTCATTATTTTGTCAATGAATTTCTCTTTTTTTCATGCGATCGCCACATCAAGAAGCGAACATCACGGTAAGACTGCTTCACTCAATCCATGCAAACTTATAACCCGGAATTTTTATAGCGCCTTTTTTCATCACGTTAGCTGACTGGATCGTGCGGTTGGCCAGTAACGCCGAGCTCCACTGAGGCGGTCAACTGTGTCAGAAACTTAAGTGAATCCATCATGCATAAATATATTGATATATTATTATAATAATAATTTATTGCTCAACGTCAAACATGTCATGTTGTATGGCTAGCTTATAGCTACTCCTCAACCCATAGGTCTAGTTGCATTGTAGCCTATAATAGGTCAGTCGGGCTATTGTTCAGGTTTTAGCGCAATTTGAAATGTAATTTATTTTTCATGTTTTTTTCAGAGCAATAAATAAGAAATCTTGTCTTTTTCATTGGCTCTGGCTGGGGTGGGAGCGCCTCTGAGTAGTTTTATTGAATGAGCGCTGTATAAAGCCACAGAATGAATTGATTAAATAGTGACGATGATTTTTAGCGTTATTAAGAGAAAGCGGCAATAATTTAAACTACAAATTGTTGCACAATGGCATATTTTATGGCTAAGGAATTTTTAGATTATTGTTTTGTCTTTTTCGTCAGCAGACGAGATTTGCGAATCGACTCAAGTCGTAACGAACTGTGTGTCAACGAATATTGCTCAACACGAATTTTGTGATAAATTCAGAGGTAGCTAATCCTTCTACAATTATACTTACGTTGCATTAAATGAAAACTACTAAAATTAGACATCAATGCGATTTCGAGTATTTCGCTCATTTTAAAACATTAACATCCTGTCTACGTGTTTTGGCATTGGTGATAGTCGTAGGCCAACCATAATAATAAGAGTTTCATGACCCCATTGATCTATAGTTATTTTATGCCTCGGTCACGAACTTCATTAACCCCAGTGTGTGTCTCTTAACATTATGGTTCCATCAATGTGGAATGACCTTCCCTCTGGAATAATTTGTAGCAGGGTTCTGGTGATGAACTCATCACCTGCGTCTCTTCGCTGCTGGAAGATAAAGGGCTTTCTTTTTTCGTGGGCTGTCACGCTGAGAGCGCTTCTGAATAGCTCTGCGTGAGAAGTGCTTTACAAATTAATGCTCACAGCTATAAGACTATTAGTAGAATTGTTATTATTCTAGTAGTAGTGGTGGTGGTGATGGTGGTGGTGGTGGTGGTGATGGTGGCGGTGGTGGTGGTGGTGGTGGCGGCGGCGGCGGTGGTGGTGGTGGTGTAACGCCCGCCCCCGCGTACACTCCCGGAGTCGCCACTTCCGGTCCAACGTGTGAGGGGACCGCGTACTGTTGTGAGTCGTAGTCCAGCGAGATAGAGGGAGGAAGGAAGGCGGTAGCTCCCGGGTTCGAACTCCGTCCGGTCTGAGGCGGCCAAGCCCCTCGGGTTCCTACCGCTTTATATGAAATCGGAGCTTTACTCAGCAGTCGCTCGCTCCTCCGTAATATACCAGGGTTGGGCGGTAAGGCAAAGTCTTTGGGCCTAGCACCCGAACTCTCTTCCAGGCCGATGGTCGAGTGGTAAGGCGCGTCTACAGTAATTGCAGTGGTGAAGGTACCAAGGTTCGAACTCACAACAGATTTCTGCGTTGGTATGGGCGATTCTAACCGTTCAATGCGAGCCACGACTTCCGTCAGAGCTTCTCTTACGTTGTAATGTACTGCAGAGATTTCCTCTCTGACATTATTCTGTACCGAGGCAATCGCTTCTTGTGTATCTCTAGCGTGTGACTGCATGGCATCTTGTGTATCTCTAGCGTGTGACTGCATGGCCTCTTCAACATTGCTTTGTACCACAGAAATAGCCTCCTGGGTTTCCCTAGCATTATTCTGTATGGTTGCCTGCACATTAGTCTGCATAGACTTGGCGTTTGACTGCATTGCCTCTAGCAATATTCCCATCTCAAACGCAGAGGGTGGTCTGGAAGGTTGCGATGGAGTTGACGTTCTGCTCGGCTCCATGGCGCTATATAAGTTTCGATAATTTCACTTCCTAGGGCTAGCAAGAATTAAGACAGTAAGTTTAATTAGTATTTCTTATCAATCTTGAAGACAGAGATTATTAAATATTATTCAGTGCAATTCAGACATTGAGCACAAAGTAGACAGAAAATGTAATTATGCAAGTCAATGCCCAACAATATAATTGTTCAAGTCAATGCAATGACATATAATTATACCGGTCAATGCAAACACCCTAGATCGGAGTATGTCTAACTTTTATCCCCAATTTAGCTCTCAAGTGCCTGAATGAATTTCCAGTTCGCCCAATATTTCTACACCGCCCGTCGCGTTATACCCTTCTAACTAGACTGTACCTGATATCCGAAGGCAGGGAACAAAGTAGGCGAAGTGCGAAGGGTGACGACAAAGAGTGCGACGAATCCAGGAAAGCGTCGAGGAATATTGGGGACGTCGACGGTGAAGCCCCGGAAGAAACCAGCGAAGACCAACGCAGGTTTGACGCTAGAACCGAGATGGCGCGACGAGAATGCGTGATCCACTTCGCGATTAAAATAACAAATTGACGCCACTTGGGCCACAAATGCAGAAAATAACCACTTGGTGAATATTTCCAAGTAAACAGAACAGATGTCGCTCCAGCGAACCGGAGAACAGAAGTCTGACGCGGTAGGCTTAATTCCAAGAATGAACCGCCGTGAAAATGCGCAGCTCCAATCACCACGTTGACGATTCGACGCTCAGAATGAGTCACTCCATGTGACGATGCAGAATATAGTACAGAGGCACTGAATCCTGGCCTTACTTCGAATACAATCCGGCTTCGAACCTAACACTTTATCATCGAGAGTCGTACCTAAGCAGTAACTAATGCAGCGCCACTAAAATCTGGCTTCACTTCAATAAAAACCCTCAGTTCGAATCTTAATATTTATCTTGCCAATAATACGTCTTTACTCCTTGAAGACTCGGTCACGACTGCCTCGATTGCGCGATCTTCTTCTATATCGGCCTCGGGTGACGTAGCACGCGATCCACTGCGCATGCGCTGCACGTGCTGTCATTACGTAGGGCAGCGTGACCCGGCGTGATGGAAAATTCCGACACACGAGTCCATGCTGCATGCACAAACTACACGCAACCGGCCAGCAGGGTGTATCGCTCCGTCCGTCTGCCCATCCGTCTATATGTACTGCTCCGGCACTGCGTCTGTCAGCCTGCTTGTCCGCCTGGCCGTAACGGTCGGTCGTATCGGCCGACTCCTCTTCCTCCTTTTCGGCCGACCCTCCATTTCACGCAAGTGTGTGAAAGACTCGATCAATAATGTGGTAGCTATGGCGACGGCTTACGTCATGGCCTTAAAATCGTGTCGAGCACGATCTCAATATTAAAATCTAGGTCACCAATATTATCTAGGTCACCGAATGCAGCTCAAAAATAATAATATTATAACATATATATGTAATTATCAAACCACAACAGATCCAAAAGATATATATATGGCAACCTGAAATAAAATCCGTAGCGTCAAATTATATGCGCGCTACAATGGTGGTGGTGGTGGTGGTGGTGGTGGTGGTGGTGGTGGTGGTGGTGGTGGTGGTGGTGGTGGTGGTGATGGTTGTAGTAGTAATGGTGGTACATCATTCATCATTGCTATCCTTGGGTTAACAACCCGTAGGTGTCCGACGCCACTCTCTGCCTGAGTCTGTCTCGTATCATGCTTCCCAGCTTCACCCGGTCCGGTCAGCAGGTCCGCTCCATACCAATAACATCTTGGAGCCGCTAGACCACCTTGTCCGATTGAAGAGAATATTGGGAGAGAGGTACGAAGGACAACCTGGGTCAATGCCCGTATGTGGCCCACGTATGCTCTCTCCTTCGACTCTCTCCACCGGTCTGTCCTGACCGGCCTGTGCATGTGTGCTCCACATCATGACACCTTGAAGCATCTAGGTCGCTATGTCACTTGTGTCGTGGTTTTTGCGGATTTCTATGGTCTTGGTCTTTTTCTGCCAGTGTATCTCCACCCATCTGGCAAACCTTCCTCCTTTGTCCGGGCTTAGGACCGGCACAGGGACGTTGTTGGTTCCTTGTGGCGGAGGATGGATGCAGTTTAACGTCATGCCCAGGACTGGTGGTACAATGTAGTGGTAATGGGACAGTTCATTATGCTGCTTGAAGTGATGATACTAATAATTACAATAACAATGAAAATAATCTCTTATTCGCTGGGGACTTCTTGTCAAGATATACGGCAAATAATCGTTACGATGTATAGACTGCTACTATTATAATAATAATAATTATTATTATCTCGAGTTCGATTAATTCGTGTTGACAGGATCATCACGAGACGAACATTCGATGATAACAGAAATCATTCAAGCTGAAGCGACTGTCTGACGAATACACACAAAAACAGATTTCAGCTTTCATTCCCTACATGTATCCCAGAGATGAAAGAAGACGTTAAAATTATCATCAGTGCAGAAGCTACTCACGGAGCGCGGAGAAGAAAATGTTCAGCGCTAACATAGGAGCGGGATGCGATTGACTCAACGCTACAAGGATGTGCTTCAACTATGACCGAGTTATCGAGGCCTTCGTCAAGTCCAGCTGCTAAATCGTCAGAGTCTTGGTGATATTTGGTTACCTCAACAAACAGTGATCTTAGGAGTTTCTTTGCTTTAAGATTATCTTCAAGCGCTTCAGTTGACTGAAATAATGTATCGAGGAATGTGTGTTCATGGTTCGCGATATATGTGACAATCCAGATAGAACAACGTATACTATACGGTGGCCTTTTGGGAGACAATATCCAGGAGTCTTCCAGTTAGGTTTGGATTGTTATGACTCTCGACAATGATGGTTGTTTCATTTGAAGAATTTACAGTTTCTTTTTGACTGTTGTTACTCGGACTTGTGTTGATACCTACGATCCTACATTGTATTTCCCTGTTCTTGAATTCCCTCTCACGTATAATTACTATAGGTGCATTCAGAATTTTCTTTCCCAAGATTTCAATTAATGCATAATTCCGCTTCATTTATTGTAATCAAAAGATTTCCGTCAAGACAAGCAGGCCCGGATCTACAGTTTTGGGGGCCCTGTGCTGATCGAATGACGGGGCCCCTTACAATTTTAAGAAGCCAGGCAGACATACAATTATAACCTGAAACATAATTTTCTTATACGTTACAGCACTTAAGAAGTAGATAGGACAATAATTATTGCTACGAGCTCACAACTCACGCACTGACATCATGAACAGAGTTTGGCTTCCGTTCTTGGGGGGGGGGGGGGGGGGGGCTAAAAACTTGGGCTTAGGTTGGGGCAGAGACTTAGTCCAGAGCGAGCGGCGCCAAAATTTTTTATCCTCGGCACAAAAAGTTGATAACCTTTTTTTAGTCATCAGGTCGAAATCTCATAAAACCATGCTATTTTCTCCGCCCAAAAAGTTGATGACCTTTTTTAGTCATGACTCATGAGGTCGAAATCTTATAAAACCATACTATTTTCTCCGCCAAAAAATTGACAACCTTTTTTAGTCATGAGATTGAAGCTTCAGTTCGTGAAAAAAAACATTTTTTCCCGCATATATTTTTGAGTCTGGGCCTTCTGGGGGCGGGGGGGGGCTAAGCCCGGGAAAAGATACCATCTTCATGGTAAAAAAATATGACTCTGGGCCTTCTTCAGGGCTTAGACCCTTCCCCTCTTACTTAGCCCCTGATAAACTCCGCCCACCGCCCATGGTTTGGCTTCCTTATTATTGGTGATTGTCCACGTAACCTTGGGTCTTCCTTACGGTAGGCTATATCATCAAAAGTCCTCGCATTTCCTCCACAAAAGTTATCAGTGACTCGTACAGTTTCAGAGGGATACATCAAAGTGACGTCATCATATAGGCCTACTATGACATTGTTTGGTTATATATTTTGTCAGCTATTATTGCTAATTTGCTATGCATAATGCATTGCACTTTGCACTGTTTCTTTCCTGAATCCTCACTTTATTTATTTAGTAATTTTACAATTTGGGGGCCCCACCGAAACTTGGGGCCCTGTGCTGCAGCACAATCAGCACCGTGGTTAATCCGGGTCTGAAGACAAGCCTATTCAAAGAGTCCTAATTAAGCGTTTTAACTGACATATTTCTATTAATAAAATTCGTATTCGTATATATATCCCTATTCATATCTTCCAGTTCATATGTTCCTATTCACACATACCTATTCGCATATCCCTACTGATACATTCATATTAAAAGTGTTCAATTCTGAGATTTATAATTTACACAATGTCTTAGTAAGAGACTTAATGTTTCTGTGGATGTCCAAACTGTCTATAGTTGGCTTCATGTCAAAGAAAGGCAACAGCTCAGCTTACGATGGTAATAATTGAGACACGAGTCATATAATAATTGCTAAAAAGTCCAATGAAAGCAGGACTTCAAAATAATGCGGAGGATTGGTGGTCGGAACAGGTTTCATACTCAGTTGCATGGTAGACTAATGGAGAATATCTTTACAAGACGTCTGTTGTCGAGACTTCTTGCTTGATGACTTGGTGACCGTTTTCCGTTTCATTAGCCGTCTGTCTGTCATGGTATAAAGACGATCCGGATTTAAGAGGCTCTACTAAATTTAGCCACATACATACATGCATCCGTACGTGCATACATACAAACATACGTACATAGAGACATACATACATACATACATACATGTAAACATACCTACATACATACATACATACATACATACATATATGCATCCGTACATGCATACATACAAACATACGTACATACATACATACATACATACATACATACATACATACATACATACATACATACATACATACATACATACATACATACATACATACATACATCATCATCATCATCATCATTCGCCATGAGCCGTATGCTCGTAGGTGTCCAATGTCAACTTCGTCTTCTTCTTCCAATAATCTCTGTCCTGCGCCAGGTGGAACAGCTTTTGTAGTGAGTCATCGCACCAGTCCTCTATGTCCTCCTTCCATTCCCGATGCGGTCTGCCTCTCTTATTAGTTCCGTCCATTATTCCGAAAACAAGAGTCTTAAGTTTTCTGTCGTCCGTCATTCTGGCGATATGGCCGAAAAGCCCCAGTTTGCGCCTCATGGCTTTTTGTAAGATTGTATGTAACATACATACATACATACATACATACATACATACATACATACATACATACATACATACATACATACATACATACATACATACATACATACATACATACATACATACATACATACATACATACATACATACATACATACATACATACATACATACATACATACATACATACATACATACATACATTCATACATATTATACATACATGCATGCATACACGCATGCATGTGTTGTGCGTGCAAATGTTTGATGATGTTTTATAAATCTCTTCTTACTTTCTTCTTCCACCCTCCCCCACCCCACCCTCTGTCAATCAAGTGCCGACAATGAATGAGGTTTTAACAAGACATCTCAAAAATAATTCGTTCTGTTCCTGGTTTATCGACGGTTTCTCTCATGTCGTCATTGTGATGTGTCTTCAGATCTTCCATCACGTGTCAATCAACTGTTCAGCATTGAATGATTAATGGACGCTATGTCCAACATTGTCCATTAACCATTCAATGCTGAACAGTTATTTAATGTATCCATAAATTATATACTGACAGACATTTCGACCCTCTATTAGAATCAAATGATTTCAAATGGCGACTACATCAAGAAAACCCGTCGAGAAGATCGCTGAAAGGACCATTTAAAGGACCATTGAGAGGAACATTGAAAGAACCACTGAAAGGACCATTTAAAGGACCACTGAAAGGACCATTTAAAGGACCATTGAGAGGACCATTGAAAGGACCATTGAGAGGACCATTGAAGGACAATTAGAAGACCGTTGACAAGACCATTATAAAGACCATATGAAAAGACCATTGAATGGACCATCGAGAGAACCATCGGAGATACTGAAACATAATGGACCTGCGAATAGAACAATTTTCAGTCAAATCGAGTCTCCAATCAAATCGATTGGTCACTGGTTTTGCTTTTCACGTTTATGAACTTCAAAATGTACCCATGATAAGTTTTCTTTGTTCGAAATATATCAGTTTTGTGCAGTTGTAATCAATTCAAATGAAACACTTAGTTAGGCCTATTAATAAATTATTAGCAGACTAAGCATAGCACAAACAATTTTACTATTAAAACCAATCATACTGTTCAAGTTCCATGTTAGTCAAAATTAATTGAGTCATGTAATTAATTGTCTTTATAGCACGTTTGCCAATTTGCAATAGATCTAATTAGTTTAGAACAACTAATTATCAATTATCATTTTCGAAACTAATTGCTCGAATTATTTATTTAAAACGAATATATTATTTGTGCGTCGCAGGACCTGCATGCATACCGTAGTTGAGAAGCTCACTTATCATCCAAGTCTTAGAAGCCAATCCTCCAATGTAGGCCTATACTATGTGTTGGGTGGTCCGTTATGAGATGCGATAGGCTACACTGCTACAGTGCAATACGGCAATAATTTAATCATATTATGTTAAGAACACATTGAAGCACTTGGATTTAATCAGCAGAAATTTCATTCATTGCACAAGGGGTAGACGATTGGAGAAGCGAGGACACCGAGAAAAAACGGCGGTGAGGAAACACAGGAGTAGGCCTACTTAGGGGCCTGCCCCATCTTAGTTCTGAAAACCAAAAAATACCATTCGTCGAATTCGACAGTTAATACATTGCATACAAGTTCAATTAATTAGTTCATGATTTGCAAATATTGTACAACGTGAAATATAATTTTATCAACTAAGCTTTAAAATCCTTTCGGTCAGAGTTATTTCCAAGCAAATCTTCGGTCTTCTCTGAAGCTGGTTTCAGTTTTGTTTTACCCTAATATGCATCTTCGTATTGACTCAAATGAATCGATCGTAATCTGTGACCCATCTGGTAAAAACAAGGTCTGTTTGTATGTTGCCATACACTTACGAAATAACTATCAAAATGTGATAAAATAAACACTTTCTTCAATTTTCATTATTAACAGAAGGTGATAGATCTAAATTATCATGCTGTAAATATTTCCCAAAATTCTATTTCTAATTATTTTTGGATGATTTTATAGTGGCTATTGTTTGAATAATTATGCTCAATAACATGTTCCAAAATTTGACATTTTCACGCCAGAAATAACGTTAAACTGTGGCATAAAGCTATAGCAAATACTATTTGTGAAGCACGTGTCGAAAGTTCAGATTTCCGTCTAGAGCTCTTATTGTTCAGCCTGCTAGCCTGTTTTAAATTGCATCAAATTCTGAACCTTGTTGCTAATTATTTTTGCATTCCAAAATTTTAAAGCACATTAAACGCATAGCCTATTCGTACTGTTGAACCCATTTTTTACGTATAACTTCGACAGGAACATTTTGCCTCGTTTTAAAGAAGAGACTTTTCCCTTTAAGATAGAATATGTCAGGCTAATACTCATATTGTGAAAAATGAACTTAAACCTAATTTTTGTCAGATGAGTACATTTACACTCTTTGTTCAAAATAATCAACTATCGGCTCCATTTCGATGAAAATGTCGGTCTACATAGTGAGACCCGCGGTAGTACTTTCTCCGATGATAATATTTTCTGCACTGAAACCGGTTCCGGTTTCTTTTCATACGAAGCGTTCTTCCGTCGGGTGTTGAGAGAAGAATCGATATTTGATCAGCGGATGGAAGAGAACCAGTGTACTGATGATCGTCAACAGCAAACAAGTCCAGAAGAATAATCTGTCGCAGACGTTCGCCAGGTGGAGCCAGTCTTCCGAGAAATCCACTTTCCGATGCTTCTCTGCTTTTCCTCCGTATCCGATCCCACCACCACCAGCAGTAGCAGCAGCAGCACCAGCAGCAGCAGCAGCAGCAGGGGGTGTGCGGTGGCGTGACGTCCTCGCTGGTTCCGGTCGATACTCCGGAGCGGGACTTCCATCGTCTGGGGAGCTGGAAAACATGGATTGGTTGCGGATTCCCTCCTCGCTGTAATCCTCCTCCGGTCGGACGCGTCCCGGTTCGATGAGTTTCATCAATTGGTAAAGACTCGTGTTCGATGGAACCGTTCCACTTGAGTGAGCCGACCTCAGACTCGACGGCAGACTGGTCTTTGGTCGATCGCGGAGGAGGTTGATTAGACGATCGAGCCAACGAGGGACAGGACGATCACGGATCTCGTAAAGGTTGAGAACAAGAACTGTTGCTACCATCGCCAATGTTGTTATGGCCATCGTACACGTCAGATAGACAACTGTAATTGATATAATAGTCAATGAGTGTGTCGCATACCAGGTCTTACCCTAGACGCTTTATAAACTCAGGGATTCGTAATGGGTGATCAAGAATGCTAACTAGAATTGACCTACAACAAGAACAAGCTGTATTTCATTTTTGATGTATATTATAAATATCAACATTCAACAATAAATAATATTCAATACCCTAACTACCTATTGTGGCGTATTTATCTACTAAAATATTATGAAGTTGTGCTTAGCTTCCTCAAGAGTTCCCTTCTTGAGTAGATGATGAGGTCCTTGTCCTTGACACAGGGAAACTGGATTGGAAGGAAAGACGGGAAGAAAGGTCGCTTCTCCCTGGCTGCCCTCGGTCGCCGTTTCACCACCGCGTCGTCTTCGTTCTTCTGTGAGCACTGGCTACTCACAGGTCTTCTTCACTTCTGCTTCGTCGTCGAATCACCACTTCTTCTCGTTACTTCGAAACTCCAATCGCAACTGGTTCTCGCAATGTCTTCTCGATCCCAAGATCGATGCCGAGCGAAAATTGACTTTGTTCGCTATTACAGTCCGACTTAAACTTCGAACATTTCTATCTAACCCAGGTACTACGTTCCCTAGGATTTACAGATCAGCAGCGGAATAAACGTACAATAAGTCCCGTTTTTCACACTCAAATAAATGTCATCGGCGCATTCTGAATTAACGTTTTTGGTTGACAAATCGCAAAATGTCTGCCATTCTTTTCAGAATCTCATGCCCGAATCCGACCACGTGACTCTTCGGCTGCTCACAGTGTTGACGATCGTCTGCTGCGCGAAACGCTGTTTTCGTGCCTCCTCAAGCGTTGACTGATTTTTGTAGCGCATTTGTGTTTGTGATTTCTACTGTTATATTCGCTAATGCCACAATTCAATTTATTAATTATCTATTAAATACGCCAATTAATTGTCTAGCTTAACTGTTACTTAGTATTAATAATTACACAGGTTATTAGTTAATTGATTCGTTTGTTAAGGAGCGTTTATTCGCTACAAATGCCCCCCTTCAAAAGTCTGTTCACAGGCTTTAACTTACTCACATACTTAACAAACTAATCTATAAACTATCTTCCTTTACCTTATATAACACAACAAAATTACTGTTCTACACCTATTTATATACAACTTATCATTCATCAAAAGTTCACTATATATCACTCTAGTCCCCTGCTCAAGTAATCTGAAATTACATTGTTGGACCCCTTGATGTATCTAATAGTAAACGAATAATTTTGCAAGGCTAGACTCCATCTCATAACCCTTGCATTTTTCATTCTTCCCTCTTTCATATACTGCAATCCGCAATGGTCTGTCTCAATCACAAACTGCTTGCCGCATAAATATCTGTCGAACCTACTTACGCCCCACATTATGGCTAAGCATTCTCTTTCTTCCACCGAATATCTCGTCTCTCGCTCAAGTAACTTCCTTCTCGCATATGCTATGGGATGATTCACCCCCTCATATTCCTGCATTATTACGCATCCGATCCCTTTTCCACTTGCATCCGTCTGCAATAAGTTCGGTAATCTCAGAATTGGTGCCTTTGCCAGTTCTTCTTTCAACTGCATAAAACTGTTTTCCAATTTCTCATTCCATTCGACATTTCCAGGTGACAACTTCTTTGTCAAATCACTTAGCGGTGCCATTATTTCTGCACAGTGTGGAATGAATTTTCTATAGTAATTCACTGCTCCGATGAAACTCCTCACTTGTTTTTTCGTCTTTGGTCTAGGCATATCAATGATCTTGTCCACAGACTCTTCTTTTGGACTGATGTCATCATTATTCAACGTGTGACCCAAGAAATCTATTTTTCCGTACCCTAATGAGCATTTCTTTGGTTTCAATGTTAGGTTGGCTTCCCTAACCCTTTCAAAAAATATCTCCAGTGTTTCCAAGTGATCCTGCCATCCTTCATTGTGGGCTAATATGTCATCCACATAACTTTCAAGGTTTTCTGTTCCATGCAGAATTTTCCTGATTAGTCTGTTGTAACTCGAAGCACTATTTACTAATCCGAATGTATGCTTCACATTGCCTCAACACTTTTAACTCATACTTATTATCAACTTACTATTCTACTTATTATGTATGCCACCATCTCAACATATGGCATTCATCCATCTTATGTTTCACATTGAATGATCTTTGTCATTTCACTAACATCTTATTATTCCTCGTACTTTACTCACTAGACAAAGTACTTCTTCTCATCTTAACTATTTTCCAGTTACTCAACTGTCTCCTTATTTATCTAAGTGACTCAACATCACACTCAGATACTGTATTCTAATTAATCTCAACTTAATACTTAACTACTACACAATTTCAACAATTATACCACTATCTCACTTGATCCTATGATTCACCTTATCACTCACTACAACTCATAAAACTGCTTTAACTAACAACTCAACTTAATCTCACATTAATACTTATTTACATTTCTTCCTTATTTAAATACTCTCCACTAGCTACTGTCAGCTCCTATTTGCAGTTCCTCTTCTCACGTAATGACAGTCCAGCCTGTCCATATCTGACTTACTATTTCTGTTCACCTTCTCGTATAAATTCAACGTCATGCCATTTTGTGTTTCCAGTTCACCTGTGTGCTTCTCTCCAAAACTCGATGCATCTGCATCATCATAAGATTTCAACTCGACATCTTCTTGTGTTTCAACTTCTCCAAAACTCGATGCATCTGCATCATCTACATAAGTTTTCAACTTAACATCTTCTACTGTTTCATCTTTTCCACTGTAGTCGTTACTACTTCTCCATTTATCCACATTATTGTTAGGATATGACCATTCTCTGTCATTCCGTAACCGATTTTTCTTCCAATTCACATCATTGTATCCTCTACAATTCTCATTCTGTCTTCTACCAGAATTAACACCTCGTTCTCCTCTGTACCATGTTCTACTATTCCAATAGTTTCCACTACTTCCAACCTCATCTCTATTACTTCTATATCTCCAATTGACATCACTAGGTCTGTCACACCTAACTCCAAAATTACTACTAGACTCTCTCCTGTCATGTCTATAGTTTCTCCGATCACACCCACGTGTGTCACTCTTCTGACTCCTGTTCCACTTTATATTTCTCCTATCCACATTTGGATTCTCTATGTATCCCCTATTCATCCACTCATTGGATCTTCCTGACTGTGTCTCATTAGACTTATTTCTATTCTCTCTATTTCTCCAGTCTACTCTTCCATTCTGCCATTTATTCTGATCTACACGACTCTTATTTAACTCACTTCTTCCACCTGTGATTAAATATTTATTATTCGTCTCCACCAATCTCAATGGTTCACTTCTGTAATTCTTTTTCGTCGTTTTATTAAAAGCTGGCTTCCTGTTATCTGTGTAACTCCAGTCTCTGGTTTTATACCACTGTTTATTTACTGTTTCATGCCGTCTCTGCATTTCTTTAGCAGTTTCATTTAAATACGGCCTTTCCGCAACTTTGAATGGTCTGTATTTACCATCCCTTTTAACCTCAGCTCTGGTTTTAACAGTTGCTGCTGTTGTTGCTTCCTCTGTTTCATTCACGGTTACATCGTCGGTGAATTTAACTGACTTCTTGTCATGTACCGATCCCTCTTTAGATTTGGATCTGTCCCTCAATATGCTCTTGCCTTTCACTTCAGCAGTAGTATAGGGTTAACAAGCTGGATGTCTTTTATTTTCCTGAGGGGAGTGCTCGGTAGTACAGTGGTTAGCGAGCTAGACTGTCGACCAGTATAGGGTTAACAACTTGGATGTCTTTTATTATTTCCTGAGGGGGGGTGCTCGGTAGTACAGTGGATAGCGCGCTGGACTGTCAACCAAGAGGTATTTTATTATTTCCCCTTGATTCCTCCTCTTCTCATCTAGCGCCTTTTATTTTTTTACTGATTCCTCCTCACATCTCTCATCCATCTCCTTTTATTATTTCGATCAGCAAGGAAATTAAGGTCGTAAGAATACTGCCGAAAAGTCTCTAGCTAATATATTTAGTGCGATGTGCGAATAAGCGAATATCTCGAGAAAATCGGTATTGGTTACGAAAATTATGCAACTACCGGTTGAATTGTTAAACGCAGCTCCCGTTCCCCCTCCGCCCGCAATTTGCATGTAATTCGCCCCATTTCTATACAGGTAGACGTTACCAGGAGCGGTACTACTGTTACCAAATTCTATGTACGTCGAAACGAAATAGTATCCGGCTTTACCGGGAGTGAAACGGGTCAGTCCCGCACTTATGACACCATCGGTTTTGAATCTTACACTATCGAAAGTAACTCTTGTGTGAGTTTTAGCGATTAAGAATTGCCAAGTTAAAGAATGAATGCTAAGCGCGGGACCGATTGAGATAGAATCTACATACTGCTTCGTAGCTGCATCGCTGGCGTTGTTGGGTTCGTGTAGTCCTGTAATGTAAGCATCATGCATAAAGATGGACTTATACACATTTATTTTAGACGGAGGAGTGCCATCGAGTGACTTAACCATCTCTAACATGATTTCATTGTTTATTCTAAAACGAAATCCATCCATCGATTGTAATGTAATAGGATTGTTTAACGAACATTGTAGTTTATTTCGTATACTACCTAAGAAAATAGTGAATTCTTTATTTTCTCCTCTCAAGTCCTTACAACCCATTGAACGCAAACGATCGGAGCCAACGTTTAAGATTAGATCACCAGTCATGGTATCACCAGTTTTAGACACCTTCAATGCAACTTGTTCATTAACGTATTTCTTATTCGTCAAATGATTATCGTTGGACGGAGAATCGTCGTGATTTGTTATCAAATCAATGGCTTGACCCCAACTTAAAGCCTCATCCATTGCTGCTGTCAAAGGTTTCGTTGTTGGTAGTCCTTTAATTTTGTGACCACCCATTTTTAAATTTCCAGTCGCGATGTTTGCTCCATCCAATCGAAGAAAACTAGCATTTACTTGACTAAGAGTAACACCTCCAGCGATTACTCTTTGTGATGAACCAACATCGGTGTGACCGAATTTATCGACAGGCATTTTATATATAATAATAATTTTTAATGCAGATTAGTCATCGTATACATATAATTGCATTACCTGAATCCCTCGTGGAGAAAAATCATCCACTTGCGTTGATGTAACTCTGTAATATTGATACGCACCCATAGGTCTAGTAATATTACAAAATCTCGGAACAGCCGGTGAATTCGTTGAAGAAGGGAATATGGGTAATTTTTCAAACACTACTCCATCATTGCTAGCGTCAAAATCGAAATAAGATACAGATACGGTTTTCATCGCAATTCTCCAAATTTTAACTGCCTCAGGACATTTAATTTGTAACCAAGCCATTACTTGACCTGAATTCCAAGCTGTGTTAACATCGTCCTTGAGATTAGTGAAAGCATGGTAGGCTTTGCTTCCGGATAAACACTCACTGGCACTAGCAACGAATCCTGTCACACTTACATCAGCTTCCAAGGGAGGAATATATCCAACATGGCACTTTTTCAGAGATTTATCGACGTACTTTGTAACTTGTTCATCAACGTATTTCTTATTCGTCAAATGATTATCGTTGGACGGAGAATCGTTGTGATTCGTTATCAAATCAATGGCTTGTCCCCTACTTAATGCTTCATCCATTCCGGCAGTCGAAGTATT
The DNA here is from genome assembly GCA_945859605.1 of Lumbricus rubellus. Taxonomy (NCBI): domain Eukaryota; kingdom Metazoa; phylum Annelida; class Clitellata; order Crassiclitellata; family Lumbricidae; genus Lumbricus; species Lumbricus rubellus. The sequence continues at coordinate 863,242 of OX243811.1, read as the reverse complement.
CGTTACTGGGAGACCTTTTATCACATGTCCATTCATTTTTAAATTTCCAGTCGCCAGATTTGCTCCATCACATCGAAGAAAATTAGCATTTATTTGACTAAGAGTTACACCTCCAGCGATTACTCTTCGTGATGTTCCTCCAACAGCGGTGCGACCAAATTTATCAACGGGCATTTTATATATAAAATAATTTTTAATGCAATCCATTTATAACTTCTTGAAATTTACAACCATCGTTCATCGTCTTCTTTAAGACATACAAACATAAATGACCACAAAATACTTCGTTATCGGGTTGTATTCGCTCGCTGTTATATAACACTGGACGGCGTAAATACTTTATCAGTTCTAGAGGGGGAGGAAGGCCGTAACTATCGAAATATATTTTCTCGTTACCGCTCTTTAAGAAAGCGCACCAGTGGGTCCCCACCCCATTAGAACCATCTAGATTCAATATCCCACACTCATTCCGTCTAGGTTTCTTCGGTAGCTCGTCTCGTAAGAACACACCCCTAAAATTCGGAATATTTAGTTTCTTAGCCGCTTCGATTAGATCCACATTCGACAAAGCAATATTCGGTAGCACTACTCCACAAACATCGATTTGTTTGACGCCCATTTATTAAATATAAACATTAATTAAAAATTTTCAACGAGTAATGTCCATATGCTAAAGTATGAATGCCATCCTCCATTATTACCCGTTTATCGTCGTCTGCAGATAATGCAACTTTATTAATTTCTTCCGTATAAATATCGTGATGATAAGATCTAATAACATTCATCGTTCGCTGTTGTTCTTTTTTAGTAAATAAGCAGTTTCTATAATCTTCGTGAGTAATAGTTTTCTGGACAACATTCTTCTTAATACCTTTACATTTCTTGTGCTCATCTCCAGCAGCCATCTTATAAGAATACAACTTTGCTCGCAACCCGATAAATTCTTTTATCTGTTTCCCACTAGTTTCATCCTTGAACATTCCAATAACTTTTTTATTTACTCCAATCTCAATACCAGATGGATGATCTCTCGGGTATTCACTCGTATCGAATCGAGCCTTAATATCGCCTGCGATATCTGAGTAAAAGTCTTCAGTTTTAATTTCGTATGTCAAAGAATCTGTATCAGTAAATAATAATTTAGCTCTATTTCCGTATTTAGTCTTGATGTAATTGTAATGAAAATCATACATCAACGTTTTACTCAAATCTAATATACACATGCCAAGATAGATAGGTTTATTATAGTACAATTTAGTTTTTTCATGTGAACGGCTATTAGATTTTCATCGAAAATAGTACATCTCTCGTAATTAGGTTTAGCGGCTAGTTCAATAGCCTTCTCCTCCTGACACACTAACTTTATATCAACACGATTTTCAATGTTCTCACAAGTTTTTCCAAAGACACTGTTATTCATTAATTTGAAAAAGTCTTTCTCAAAGTCATTAGTAGCTTTCGTTCTAAGAGCTGTATTTAAATCGATATACTTTTTCAACCAATCGCTTTCCTCGAATAGTATGCCTCTGTGCACTTTTGTTATTTTCAAACCTAAACTCTCGTACAGCTTCAGATTATCGTAGTGTATCACATACTTCTTCTTATCGTTTAAGTTTGGAATTAACTTTTTGACTTTGTCAATCTCAATGCTTTCAGGAGCTAACGGAAAATCGTTATGCAGGTCGTGTAACTCTTTAGGATATTCCAAATCAACTTCCAATATGCATGGAATACTTCTCCAATTTTTTAAATCAGCTTTATTCATCCATTTGAACCCGTGAGTAGGTAAAGGTTTGATCATAGCCCATCCATATAGATTATTCGCATCCAGGTAAGTGATAAATGTAGAATTTTCGTTACTGTTGAAATCGTTCATATATTTATTTATCGGTTTCCTGTATCGATTTGATATTGTGCTTACTCCTCCTCTCATCCCTTGCTTAATCATCAGAATCATATTGTAATCACTCAATAACTCTAATTTCACGCCTGTCAATTTTAAAGCGGCATCCCAAGCTAAACCAGGAGATGTAAAAAACCATGCAGGGTCAAGCGTATAGTACTTCATACACACATCTCTAAAGTTTTCGAAAACATCGGCAAGTAGCAAAACATCCGAAACGTTGTATAAATCGTGATATTCTCTGAATGTTTTGCATCCAAATTCTTTCCATACCGTTTTTGCATGCTCGTAGTCTTCATCGCTAATATTCGAATCATTTAGCTTAGAATAGAAAGCGGATTTTGGTGGTAGTTCGGTTTCATTAAAGGTAGTAAATGAATCGACGTAGTCATAAGGATATATGCCTTTTCTTAGCAAAAGATCGAGCTTCTTTCCTGTATATCGTTTCCTAATATTTTTACACTGGTCTTTGCTTAGGTTCCTCGATAAAGCATCAAGACTCGAAGCCATAAATTTAAAACTGTCGATAAAACGCAGTTCTCGTCGGACTAGTATTTCTTTTCCATCTTTTACAAACTTACCGACAACGACCTCTCTGCTAAACGATATATACTTTTCCTCGTTGTTAGGTATGCAGTTAATTTTCTCTCCATTATCACCTCTCAGTTTCTTAATGAACAGATGGCAATCGTACCCGGAAAGATTATGAAACACTACAGGGAAAAACTTGGGGACTTTATAGTTTAAATTACAACTGTTATGAGCAGCACCTCTAAATTTACCACTAAGATGACAGTGATCTCTCACTCGGTCTTCGCCCAACGTTTTTTCACAGATATGACATGTTGTAGCTGTATCAAAACACTTCTTGTCCTCTTCTGTAAATATCATATTCTTCTTAAATTTAAACTGATTATATATTCGTTTTATATTCTCTTCTAATTTATCTACAAATATTTGACCAACATCATCATCTTCGCTTTCAGCCGTAAACGTCACAGGATCTTGTGAATATACGCTATCATCGAAACATTTTATGTGGTAACAAAAGGAGCTAGGAGTATGCTTTTGATATTTATTAGTGTACGACAACTCTGGATTTGGTTGGCATGTATCGATCGGTTTCACAAAAGACTCGAAATCTGCGTAGACTATAAAAGGAACCCTCATAGAATTGTTATAATTTTTAAAACTTAACATAGTTCCTGGTTCTGGCATTTCTATTTTTTGTGCGTTATGTTGAGAGCAGTACTCATTATGGTTGTTAAGCGCTTTGGTCGTTGAGAAACCAGTCGTGCATCTTTTACAATAGTACCTCGAATTAGTCCCGGATGTCATCAATCTGTTAAAATTCTTGATCCAGCAATAATGTTTTTTTTCTCCATCAGATATAAGCAAAAGATCAATACTACTTTCACACTTAGACAGATAAAGCGGGTATACTTCTTTTTCATAACCGAATACATTAACATTAATATTGTTATTTCTCTCGAATTTACCTATCATATTAGCATCAACAGCAACTGGAAACTCAATACCACTCCAATTAAGTTTTTTCGATTGTTCTTTCAAAGCTTTCGTTATTTTTTCCGGATTTTTCACAACCGGATTCAACGCTCTAGTGATACACCATTTGAAACATTCTTCGTCGTCGTTTTTCATATTTATAATAGCCTTTTTATTAGCTAAGAAGCTGGGAAGTGGAATGTAAGAACTACCTCTTAAGGGGGTATATTTTACTGTATTTATATCTAATTTTACAACAGCTTTAAATCTCCAATTACTTCCTTGCATCTGAAAACTAGCAATAGACTCCATGATTTTATCCTTCTTTTTGCTGTATATTTCATTCAAGTCGGTTGCTTCTAAAACAACTTCAGCCCTGGAAACGAATGGTATATCCTCAGAATTAACTATTCCAGATTTCATATCTACTCGTTCCATAGTACAAGCAAGAACTAGATTAACCTTTGTTTGGCGATTACTCGATAACAGATTTACTACCTGCGGTCTGACGAAATCAAGAAACGAAGAGGCGTCCATTCCATTAATTCCATCTATTCTATATTGCTTGGTGAATCCTTTAATAGCTGACGCTGTTTCCCGAATTTTAGTTTTATCGAATATCCTGGAAACAGTTGACTTCAATGATTCTAGTTTTTCATTAACTGCTTTATTATCTCGTTCAGGCACATAACTAAGTAACCAATCCGCAAATTCATTTATTTTTGTCCTAACCTTATTTTTGTATTTTCTCTTAGGCGCTACTGGCTTGTACACACCAGGTGTGGGAGTAAGCGTAGGAACCTTAATGTCAGGAACCGATGAGTCGAGCAAGTGTTCAACATGGTTCATGTTTCTTAAACTACTTTTCTTTAAATCCATTTTATCTTACCACGCAAAAATATTAAAACATGTGAGATCGAAGATCCACTTATCTGTGAGATCGAAGATCCACTTATCTATCTCTCAAACACTTTAATTTCGTATCTATCTCTCCAGACATTTCCGTTATGATAAGCTATTATGCCAGCACTCTGACCGTACGCCTTAGCAGCTTTATACATCGATGGATACGAGGTAACAACGCCAGTCTCTCGATCTATAATATCTACTCTTCTCGGTTGTTTCCTGATACTACTCAACGTGTCATGTCGATATGACACAGACTTGTAGTCCGTCGGAAGAATATTCTTTTCGATCAATACAGCTATCATTTGAGGTTTGTTGAGATGTGAAGTGCCTGTAACATTGTTATGCTTGGCCAACATTCTAAGCTCTGGTAGCTTCATAATATATAAGTATTCTTTAAATCAATTTTCCATACACTACACTCATTTTCTGCCCATCCGATTGGAACTGCAGCAACCTATCTGAAATTACGACAGCATACGCTTCGGTGTCGGCTGGCACTGCTGCATTGAAAAGAGCCTTAATCTGAATATCAACGACTGAAGATTTCAAACGCTCGGATTGCTTGCTTACATCGAACACGAACAGCGGATATAATTCTTTATAATCTACAGGTGTTATATTTCCTTGCGTGATCAACTTATCCATACCATAGAATTTTTGACTAAAGGAGGACGCGTCTCTGTACGCTCTGGAGAATTGTTGATTAGGAAACGACAGGTTATGATCGACAGCTGGATATCTTTCTTGATTCATCATCACATATATGTTCTTGAGATCGCAGTGATTAAATAGCGACGGATTACTTTCCTGATTACCGCTACGGTCCGTCTGAAATCCTACGATGATATATCTAGGTTTCTCAGGTGATGTTTTTACGCTAAGACGCCAACTGAAACTTGTCGACTGAGGAACCGTTATTGTGTCGCATTGACGAGCTCTATACGCAACTGGCAACGTTAATTTTGATTCAATCGTCTTATACAACTGCATTCGTTCCATATCGGAAGGAATAACGTGTGGAATAAACCATGAAATTTTGTTTATCGCAACTTTTCCAGCAGCTGCAGCGTTATCTCGGAATATGGCATCATCGTCAGCTTTACGAACTAAAGTCAGCGTCTGTTTAAAACCGTAAATAATCTTGTCGTAATCGTCGCAAAACCCAAAAATATGCTTCAACGGAACAATAAAGCTGAACATTCCTTTAGTGTTTGGTTTGCGAATGAGAAAGCTTTGTCTAGTGGCAAAGCCGGGGTTGTCCGCAATAACAGCAGTCGCTGCAGTGTCTTTATACCACAGCTGATTTAAGCCTTGAGTCAACTGAAAATCGTTTGGATACGTAAGTAAACCGAGCATCGTTGTAGCTTGACCCGGATGAAATAGCGTTTCGATTTCTTGATTAGATAACTGATAGGATATTTGACTGAATAGATACATAAGCCCATTATTCGTAAGAGCGACTAAATCGGCGTTAACGTATGCGGTGTCATCGGCTTTAATTAGTCTTCCGTCGAATTGTAGATATGACTCTGCTGGGTGACTGTATAAGTCTTGTAATTCAATATTTATTCTTATTTCACCAGAACTGTTAAGGTTAGTTCTCGCTACAGGTTCGTACTCGTGCCATTCGTATCGCTCGATACCTTCATCGATCAATGGTTGCTCTGTGAATCTTAGAATATCGGATTGCATTTTATTATACATATATTTTTAAATAAGAAAATAAATTTTTAGACCTAAATAAGAAAATAAACTTAAGCAAAATAAATTTAAACTTAAGCCATTTTCAAACCACCTCCGTTTAAGCGTTTTACTAGATCTTGAATTCTAATAGCTCCTCCCGTCTTTTGCGGATTCGACCCGAGTAATCTAGCTAGAATTACTTTAGTTTCTTGAGTTATCGGCTGCTGAACGGTGGTTGGTGGAAGTATCTTATTGAGTAATCGTTTTCCAACGTCGATCGCCTTATCCTTAGCAACACCCCCAATCTCTTTGACAGCTGTGCTCGCAATTTGTTTGGCTGCATTCGATGTCAGTAGTCTCTTGAGAAATCCTGCAATGGAATCGAATATTCCTGCTCCACCGACAACGTGTACTTTTTTATAACTTCTTCTCGCAACGACCAGCATTTCTATATCATCAATTTTTAAATTAGATCATCAATTTTTTATATTCATCTTTGGTTATCACTCTTTGTCTTAGTAACTCATCCGTCATACCTACAATTTCATTTCTTACACCCGTATTTCCCGCTTTGTAGCTATATATTCGCAACTCTAATTGTTTTACTAATTCGTTAGGATCTGAAGGAATGGTAATTATTCCGCTTCCTGTTTTACCTCTTAACTTTATGTAATCGTCCCATATGGGTTTTATTATCTTTGCATATTTTACACTTCTAGACGATTTAGGTTTGTTTGGTTTATTTGGCTGACTCATGGCATTCGTTTTAATTAGAATCTCGGCGTATTCTTCGAGATCACGATTATCATAAATTGAACTGTTTGGACTAGCTAACGTTAACAATTCCCATAATCCTGGAGTTCCTTGATAAGTTGTGGTTCCAACTGTAATATCATTTCCTTGGATTGAGGCTTCGCTGTCACCGATGTAGAATTTTCCATCTCTTGATCTTAATCCGAATGTTGTATCCACAAGTCTTTTATCAGAAGCATATTTTTTAAGGTATTCAACTGCAATATTTCCTAATTCTAACCTTCTAATGTCTTCTACTGGGTCATCGTCATCGTACGCCTCTATAGACGGATACTGAGGAAATTGAATAGTTTTCAACGAATCTGGAAGTGCTTTTAGAGCTAGTGATGTTGCTGCAGAATTATCCTTTATTGTCGACAGCAAAGCGTTTTGTTCTTTCGAAATTGCTGATTGAGAGTCGACTATTGGTTTGTAGATTTTCGTTAATTCTCGTTGAAGCCCAAGATCGTCTATTCTCTCTGAGAGAAAGTTTTGTTTAATATTTTTTTTCGTTTTTAAAAACTCTTCGATAATAAAATCTCTTTTTGCAGGATCGCTAATTTTCAGTAGTGACATTTCTTATTATAAGTATAATGTTTAAAACGTAACGTAAAACGTAAACGTAAAACATAACGTAAAACGACACGTTATGCATCGTAGTAATTAACATAACATATGGAGTCTTTTTCGTTTATAGTAACTGGTGAATCGGAGTTGTTTTGTATTGTAATTATTATATCCTCTGCGTCCTCTAGGACAGTACCATCTTGAAGACTCAGTCTGAGTTGTTTCAACTTCTGTCTAAGAGAGACTAGACACATTCCACTGGTCATTCGGACTCCAAGGCCTACTTCTACTGTAATATTTGTCTTTGGTTCAATCGTTATCGCTTGCTGAGCAAAAATCTCATATCTGTCGCCTGCTCGTTGTCTTGCAGGAGCATGAGTGACCACTTTAGGCAACCAAATTATTGTACTCACACGAGGCTTCCGTTTGGTGATAAATTTGTGTATTGGGTGACCGTATCCAGACATTTATATAAGAGATTGTTTAAAGTAACATTCCAAGAATAGGAATATTTTTAAATGGTGAATTGGGACCAAGTATAAGACCTTCACCGCTGACATATCCTGTTCCTCTTTTCATAAACAGACCAGAACCCGATATCGAAATACCCTTTTTCCACGGAGATAGAAAAAGACCTTCCCCAGCAGGCACTACCTTACAGCATATTCCTCCTTTCTTAACGTACAGCACGCCTGATCCACTTATCGGGTGTGAGATCGAAGATCCACTAATTTTATCAACAATTTTGGAACCAGCTGCAGAACCCAATCCTTTTAAGGCTCCTGTGGCTAAACTCGGAAGAACACTAGACAGTAGAAACTTTCCGGCTGTTGCTAAGAACGGTAGAATAGCGCCAATAAATCCGCCTTCGACTCTCGCATTGTCTTCTAATTGCTTTTTACCCATTTTAATTGTCACACCAGTTCCATTCTGATACGCTTTCGTTATCTTGTTAATTTGCCTCTGGTTTAGAGCTAATACATGCTCACCAGTTATGTCTCCATGAGAAAGTCTTATACTCACTCCAGTTCCTACTTGAACAGCTCGCTTAATCTTCTCTTTTTGCCCTTCAGAAATATTAACTTTGACCTTAGCGTAAGTGCTCATCTTATATTAAATATAAACTTTAAATTAAACCTCTCTTATGTGAAATCGTATCGACAATTCCTCACCTCTTAAATTAATTAGTTTTCCATTTTGGTCTATTAGTTTTGTTTCCATCGATGAAATAGAGTATAGCGTTATTGGAAGATATACGAGATTGTGAGGAGATTCGATTATCTTATAACCAGGCCCGACCGATGGAAAGAAAGAATAAATTATGTTCTCCGTAGTTCCGTTGGCATACGATGATCCTATTATATCACTGGTAACACGTAAACTATTCACGCTGTTTATATTGACTATGTGCTCGGATTCGTTATATCCTCCGGAGTATACACGACTCTGAAATCCTAGAACCGTACTAATTGAATTTGGTACTGTAAAATCAACTTTATAGTTCTCATCAATTTCCAAAACAGCCTTCAAAGTATTGTTATTTGGTTGCAACTTTATACATTGTCCATGACCTTCTTCTTTTAGAATTCTCTGTATGTAATCGTTTAAGTCTACGATTTCATAGCAACCGGTTGGAATGTCTAAATCTTTCCACGTTACACCGTTATCTGACGAATATACGAATTTATTATTTGTTTCGTCTATATTGGGATAACTGAAGTAAGTTTCAAGATTAACAAGGGCCATTTCATACGTTTTACTTTTGTCCAGTTCGATTAGTGGATTAAATTTCGTTCGAATTCGTGTGCTCCTTTCGCTCAACAAAATGCAAAAGGATTCTTTAGCCTCTGTGTTGCGTGCAATCGTTTGAGTATTAGATAAAATTTCGTCAAGAAGGGTTTCCATTTTAGATAGCTATTTTTAAACCTAGAATTTAAAATCTTAAATTTTGTTATCATTTTATTATTGCTTTTATTTAATGTAAAATGTATCTAATCCAGATCTGTACCTGCCCTTATTTGTTTTACTAGTAAGGTCAATAACCACAAAACCATGCGTTTCATCCCACGCAGTTTTGCATAGTTTTCGAAATTCTTCAATAGTCATATCATCTACACCTATATGATCGCTGTATATGTGGTTAATATTCTTGAGGTCTTGCGGGAACAAACATATGAAGTTCGCATTCTCTCTAATAGTCTGTCTAGGTAGTTTGAAATAATTTTGTGCTAGGTAAAAGCAGTCTACATTACTATGCCTACCTCTTATATAATACGATTCACACTTACTTTGCCGCTCTAATTGTAAATCATCAAAAATCATGAGATTCTTCTTATCTCGACTTAGGTCTCGTGGATCTGGAACATCTTCAGAGGTTTCAAAGAATTTACAGTCAATAACGGATTTCTTTTCCATGTTTTTAGACATCTCCTCGACTACGGCGGTCGGTGATACATTTAATTTCATTATCTCATCTCGATTATCAAAAAGTCTTATAATTGCTTCCTTTGGTAATTTCTCTTCGAATGCTTTTTTAAGTATCTTGTATTCTGATTGGAAAAGTGATTTACCGAAGATCTGCAGGTTATCGTAGTCTAACCAACCAGGTCTCAGTAATAAATTAAGTAGTAATATTGTCTTGCCGCATTGAGACTTACCGACGATCAAACCTCTGATGCTTCTTGGTAGGAGAGGACTGTTAAAGCGTTTACTTGATTCTTCATTCCATGACAGGTCTTGGACTTCCATTTTAATTATATTATATTAAAATGGAGCACAGCTCGTATTGCGTAAAATGCAAACGAAAAACTGAGTGTAGAGATATTCAACGAGTCGTTAGTAAGAATGGTAGATCTATGCTTAGATGTGTATGCGTTGATTGTGGTGCTAGAAAAACTCAGTTTACTAAAATGTCTACTACTGTACAAGGTGGTGATTTGGTCTCAGCTCTCAATTCTGCTACTTCTAATATTAAACTTCCATGGGCAAAGTACCCAGGGGAAATGCATCTTCCAGGACATTCTTTCACGGGTCCAGGAACTCGACTGGATTTGCGTTTAAACCCTGACGGGACGCCAAAAGACTGGAGTAAACCAGTAGATAGGGTTGATGCAGCAGCCTATCGCCATGACATGGCTTATGCTAAACATACTGATACAGCAGGGAGAAACGTCGCTGACAGAGCTATGATAGATGAATTAAATAATATACCTAATCCTTCCTTCCGCGAACGAATTGAAAGATCTATAGTTAAACCAATTTTATCAACGAAGACCCATTTTGGAATGGGATTGAAAAAAAAACTCTGAGATGGACAGACCAACTTGCTGACGAATTGCATAAACCTATAGTCAGGAAGTTCAGGAAGCGAGTTGTTTATGTTCAGGGAGTGGACAAAGTTTGGGCGGCTGACTTGATTGACATGCAGGCTTATGCTAAATTTAATTCTGGTGTGAAATATTTGTTAAGCGTCATTGATATATTCTCCAAGTATGCATTTATTCAGCCGTTAAAAGATAAGCGCGGAGAATCTGTGGCAGATGCTTTCGTTAAAATATTTAATACGAGCAAAAGAAGGGGTGAAAAACTTTGGGTCGATAAGGGAACAGAATTCTATAATAAACAGGTAAAATCATTAGGTATGCAGTTGTACTCAACTGAGAATGAAGAGAAATCTTGTATCGTAGAAAGATTTAATAGAACAGTAAAAGAGAAGATGTTTAAATATTTTACAGCAAATTCAACTCAGAGATATATCGATGTTTTAGATAATATGGTTAGTTTATACAACAACACAAGACATTCTTCCATTAAAATGACTCCTGTTAAAGCGAGTATCAAAGCAAACGAATGGGTTGTGTGGATGAATCTGTATGGTGATGCTGTACCTGAAACTGTCAAACCTAAATTTTCAGTCGGAGATAAAGTAAGAATTTCTAAGAAGAAAAAGACATTTGAGAAAGGCTACACAAATCGTTGGACACAGGAAGTTTTTACAATAACACAAATTCAGTACACAGACCCAATAACGTATAAAATAGCTGACTATCATGGAGAAGAAATAAAAGGGACATTTTATGAAGCTGAGTTACAATCGACAACGCAAGATACATTTAAAATAGAGAAGATTATTAGGAAACGTGGAAATCGGTCTTTAGTTAAATGGTTAGGCTATGATGATTCTTTCAATTCATGGGTTAATAATAAAGACTTGATATCATTGTAATATAATACGAATTTAACTGATTTACTACTACTACTGCAGCTCTTGTGCAATCATTACTTCTCTATGAATAAGAACACTCTGTAATAACAAGTTAAACTGTACATTCGTAGGTCATGAAGCACGCTGACTAAAAAAAAAGGTCGTTAATTTTCTTAGGCGGTCAAAATCGAAAAACAAAATTCTTGACTTTTTGAAACGGATGACTAAAAAAAAGTCAGAAAAAAAAGTTAGAAAAAAGTTAGAAAAAAAAGTTAGAAAAAAAAGTTAGAAAAAAAAGTTAGAAAAAAAAAGTTAGAAAAAAAGTTAGAAAAAAAAGTTAGAAAAAAAGTTAGAAAAAAAAGTTAGAAAAAAAGTTAGAAAAAAAGTTAGAAAAAAAGTTAGAAAAAAAGTTAGAAAAAAAAGTTAGAAATTTTTTTAGAAAAACCTGGGATTTTTTTTACCGACCAACTTGGGTTTTTTAATTTTTCAGAGTGGCAGCTCTGGTGCTTTTTGGGCGGTGGAAAATTTTCTTTCCACTCCTTCGTACCCCAACTGTTAATCCAGGTTTCCACCTATGCTGTAATAAGATTCGCAGATCAGTTAGCATGCTTTAAAAACAAGTTCTACTGTAAATTCACAGATCACGAATTAATAACAAGTTCTACTGTAGCCTACTACAGCTTAGTATCACTGATGATGATACCGAAAGTAGCATGCTGTAATAACATTCGTTTGCAGTTCACAAGTTCTACTGTACATTTGCAGCTTCCTATCATCGATGATAGGGAAAGTCGGTCATGAAGCACGTTGTAATAACATTCGCAGATGACTAAGCACGGTGTAATAACAAGTTCTACTGTACATTCGCAGCTTGCTATCATCGAGGATAGCGAAAGTCGGTCACGCAGCACGTTGCAATAACATTCGCAGATCACTTAGCACGGTGTAATAACAAGTTCTACTGTACATTTGCAGCTTCCTATCATCGATGATAGGGAAAGTCGGTCATGAAGCACGTTGTAATAACATTCGCAGATGACTAAGCACGGTGTAATAACAAGTTCTACTGTACATTCGCAGCTTGCTATCATCGAGGATAGCGAAAGTCGGTCATGAAGCACGCATGCGCGCGGTGCTAAATAGATGCGACCTGCTTCGCGACGAAATAAATTATTATAATCACCAGCGTCACGCGCTACAAGTCCTACACAATCGGAAGTCTCATGCATGATATCGAAAGTAGGTCATATGAACACCTACATAAGAAGATTTTACACTTGTTCTTCGACATCCATTGGAGAAGTGTAAAAATCGTCGTTTTCGACTTCCGACAAACAGCTGAAAAACGTGTGAATTCCTTCATTGGCTAGTACACTCTTGTCGATGACATCCGGGAAGTAATCTGCATCAATGTCATAACAGAAATCTGGATCTACATTAAGATGTAATTCATCTTGGAATACCTCCTGCATTTTTACAGGTATGATGTTAACTGGCTTGTTTTGCGCACAGATATCGACTCGTGATTTTAATTTCTTGCTAAGGTCATCGTCGATGTTGAGTAGGGCTTTGATTCTGTTGTGGTGCTTCGTGATTTGGGTAAAAGATAGGCCACAACAGATTAACCCGGGATAGCTTTGGATCAGTGTTGAATATAGGCAGTAGCGGTGAACTGTTATATAGGGCAATCCGAATTCTTGAGGAAACCATTCGCTAAGAGTTATGTCAGGTGGAATGTACTCACGTGCAGCTAAATAACACAATCCTCTGTGGTAGGCGATGATTAGAACCAGATTCAGTGCTCTTTCGTCTCTGTCTAGAAGTTGTTTATGAAGCTGTTTAATAGATGCTAGACTACCCCCCTTTAAATTTTTAATTTCTTCTAGACAATTCAGATCGAAATTCCACTCCAGGGCTTCAGGCCGTCTTTCGTATTCCGCGATTCTTTTCCGTATCTGTGGTAGAATCTTTTCTTCGAAAATGTCCGAATTGTAGTAATCTCGCTGGCGACCGGGTGGAGTTGGAGACTCAACGAGCTGTATGTTAGATAGAGTCTTACTACAACACGGAATCGGTTGGTTGTCAGCAGATGGAGGTGGTTGATCGGTAGCAGCCGTAGGTGGTAGATTGTCAGCAGATGGTTGATTTTCAGCAGGTGGTTGATTGGTGTCACGAGGTCTTTTGATCTGACGTTTTCTTTTCTTTGGTTTTTCGAGAAAGGTTGCTAATTTCTCTACGGGATCCGTTAATTCCGTTCTTACAGCATCTGTAAACAAAATCTCAAGTGCTCTATGTATTTCTTCTTCAGGGTGTTTCCCGATTTTTTTAAACAGACGACTGAGATGGGCCATTCTACATGTATAATAAGCTTATAGCGCAAGTACTTGTAGCTAACAGACAAACCAGAAAGATTACTAATGCGTTGTTAAAGGTAGACTGAAGCGAACACGCCACGTAGAGTCTTCTCTGTCTCGACGTTAGATGGCTACAGCTGCTAAGACAGCTGCTAAGGCTGCTGAATGACACGTCGATAGAACGAACAAAGGCTGCTTGTATGACGTGTAGGGCGAGCGAACAGAGACAGCTGCTGAAGAAAGACAGTTGCTGAAAAAAATATTGATATTTTTTACGGTATACGTGGCGTTTGCCACAGGTGCTGCTGTTGTTGTGTAAAATTCATCCAATCATCTGTCTATCTGTCTATCTGTCTATCTGTCTATCTGTCTATCCATCCAGAGTTGAAATGACGAGAGACGTGAGGAGGAATCAGTAAATAATAAAAGACCCCCAAAGGAGAAGAGGAGGAATCAGGGGGAAATAATAAAAGACCTCTTGGTTGACAGTCCAGCGCGCTAACCACTGTACTACCGAGCACCCCCCTCAGGAAATAATAAAAGACATCCAAGTTGTTAACCCTATACTGGTCGACAGTCTAGCTCGCTAACCACTGTACTACCGAGCACTCCCCTCAGGAAAATAAAAGACATCCAGCTTGTTAACCCTATACTACTTTCAGCAATTGCATTCTCTGGTTCTCCACTGATTATATCCTCCTGTTTTCCATGTGTGATCTGGTATTGTATACCTTCGATCATCCCAATTATAACTGGCATCGACGGATTTTCCATAACCATTGCTTGTACTTCTCCACTAAAGAACTCACTCTCTATGTTTATTTTGGCCAGTGGAAAATACTTTATAGTTCCATCGACCAACACACAATGTGTCTCCTCACCCGTCAAATCTGTGTCGTCTATCAATGAACGTTTAATGATACAACATGTTGACCCAGAGTCATATGAGCATTCAACACTTTTTCCATTCACTTTTGCTTTGTGCTCACTACAGTCTTTTATATTTATGTTTCCATCATTGTTGCTAATTACCCTGACACTTGCAGCTATGTGCATTGGTAGTGTCTTACTAGTTTTGTCTTCTACTCTGTATTGCTCCTTTCCAACATCACTTACTTTCTGCACTTCAATCTGCTGTCTGGCCTTATTTGTCTGATTCTCGAATATTTGCACTTCTGCTGTAGTGTGTTTAACAACTTCCCTGTCGTTTATCTCATGGTTTATCCTGACGTCACTTCTGCTTCTGGATTCAACCTCATACATTTCCAATTGTGTCTCAATTTTCTTAAGTTGAAACTGCAACTTATAGATCTGTTTCTGTAAGTCTGCAACCTCACGAGTATGCTTTGCTTCTGCTGCTAAGCGATTTTCTCTTGCTTCCAATTGTGCACTCCTAATTGCATCTAACTCAACTTCGGCCTTTCTAGCAAGCATTGCTGCTTGGGCTCTCCTTTCCTCGGCTTCAGCTTCAAGCCTTCTTGTATCTGCAGCTGCCTGAGCATCTAATTCGGCTCTTCTTATTTCCGCCTCCGCTTTCTTTGTTTCGGCTTCCGCTTTCTTTGCATCAGCTGCTAGCTCAGCTTTTTTGGTATCGGCCACTGCTTTTCTTGCATCTGCTTCCGCCTGAAGCCTTCTGTCAACAGCTTCCGCTTGTCTTAACTCAGCTGTCTTAGCAAGTAACTTAATTTTCCTCATCCTC
This sequence comes from Lumbricus rubellus, assembly GCA_945859605.1. Lineage (NCBI taxonomy): Eukaryota > Metazoa > Annelida > Clitellata > Crassiclitellata > Lumbricidae > Lumbricus > Lumbricus rubellus. Next base: position 847,625 of record OX243811.1, on the reverse strand, counting down.
CTATCTGCTAGTTTCATTTCTTCTTCAGATTTTCTCTCCAATGCTATGTCTTGTCTTTCTTCAAATAAATCTCGAAGTTCATCTCCGGCCGAATCCAAATCTTCGTCTACCTTCGCCCAGGTTTCAAAATCACTGTTGGCCATCACTTACTGGCTTACTCCAAATTAGCAAGTAGCAAAATATAGGCAAAAATGCGCTATATAATTTCTGAACACAGAAATCAATTCAATATATCAGTCGCTGTGGACTCTTTAAAATACACTCTACAGTTCTAAAATGCAAGTCTCTATCAGTTCAGCTTTACATCCAAAAAATCAATATACTAGCAATATTGTTCTATGCTGTTTCTAGTGTCATTAATGTTCAATTAGATCAGTTTTTAAGCTGACTAAAATCCCGGAATCTGAGTCCCCATACTGTCGCATACCAGGTCTTACCCTAGACGCTTTATAAACTCAGGGATTCGTAATGGGTGATCAAGAATGCTAACTAGAATTGACCTACAACAAGAACAAGCTGTATTTCATTTTTGATGTATATTATAAATATCAACATTCAACAATAAATAATATTCAATACCCTAACTACCTATTGTGGCGTATTTATCTACTAAAATATTATGAAGTTGTGCTTAGCTTCCTCAAGAGTTCCCTTCTTGAGTAGATGATGAGGTCCTTGTCCTTGACACAGGGAAACTGGATTGGAAGGAAAGACGGGAAGAAAGGTCGCTTCTCCCTGGCTGCCCTCGGTCGCCGTTTCACCACCGCGTCGTCTTCGTTCTTCTGTGAGCACTGGCTACTCACACGTCTTCTTCACTTCTGCTTCGTCGTCGAATCACCACTTCTTCTCGTTACTTCGAAACTCCAATCGCAACTGGTTCTCGCAATGTCTTCTCGATCCCAAGATCGATGCCGAGCGAAAATTGACTTTGTTCGCTATTACAGTCCGACTTAAACTTCGAACATTTCTATCTAACCCAGGTACTACGTTCCCTAGGATTTACAGATCAGCAGTGGAATAAACGTACAATAAGTCCCGTTTTTCACACTCAAATAAATGTCATCGGCGCATTCTGAATTAACGTTTTTGGTTGACAAATCGCAAAATGTCTGCCATTCTTTTCAGAATCTCATGCCCGAATCCGACCACGTGACTCTTCGGCTGCTCACAGTGTTGACGATCGTCTGCTGCGCGAAACGCTGTTTTCGTGCCTCCTCAAGCGTTGACTGATTTTTGTAGCGCATTTGTGTTTGTGATTTCTACTGTTATATTCGCTAATGCCACAATTCAATTTATTAATTATCTATTAAATACGCCAATTAATTGTCTAGCTTAACTGTTACTTAGTATTAATAATTACACAGGTTATTAGTTAATTGATTCGTTTGTTAAGGAGCGTTTATTCGCTACAGAGTGGCTGATGATGTTGTTATGGGGTGATTGGTTTTGATATTAGGAACAGAAGAAAGTGATTGGCAGATTAGGACGAAGAAGTCGAAGATATAGTATCATGATACAGTGTTAAACAATAAATTAGTCAGTCAAACAATTAGTCATATTTCAATCAATCAATGAATAAGTCAACCAATCAAGCAACCAGTCAGCGAATCAAGCAATCAATTAACCAGTCAGTCAATCAGTCAGTCAATAAAGCAAGCAAGCCAGCGATCAATTGAGCAATTTATCATCAACCAATCAATCAAGCAATAATAAACTAAAGAAATAAATGAAGAAATGAAAAATGAATAAATAAATAAATCGATCTGTCAATCTGTTGATAATTATGGAATGAATATCGTTAGAGTCAAAAGCAAAAAAAACAGTTCGAGAAGCAATCGATTTCATGTCAATCACATCGACTGCTGAGTCAATCAGTTCTTTCAATATTCAAACACACTTTCATTCAGTAAGGTTTTCTACAATACAATAGAATATGGTGTGGTGACCCGTCATAATAGCCCCGTCAAAACAGCCCCGTCAAAACAGCCCCGTCATAATCGCCCAACGACAAAATAGCCCCGTCATAATCGCCCAGGGACAAAACAGCCCAGAAAAATTCAGTTCCCGACAAAATAGCCCCGTCAAAATAGCCCCGTCAAAACAGCCCGTGTAAACAGTTCCGCTAAACAGTCCAGTCAACTATTTTAGATATATATTATAAAAACATTTATCCAGCTTCCATTTCTTAAGCGTTTTATCATTCATCCACCTTCTATTTAAGATCTATAAAACCTTCCAGCTTCCATTTCTGAAGCGTTTTATCTCGATCTCGATCAAGGTTTTTTATAGAATCTAATATTTATTCGGAGCTGGGTGAAGGTTTTACATATTATCTTAAATAGAAGTTGGAGGATTTATAAAACGCTTAAGAAATGGAAGCGGGATGATGGTATTTATATTTTAAATAGAAGCTGGATGGATGATTAAACGCTTGAGAAATCGAAGCTGGATGAAGGTTTTATAGATCTTAAATAGAAGCTGGATGAATGATAAAACGCTTAAGAAGTGGAAGCGGGATGAAGGTATTTACATTTTAAATAGAAGCTGGATGGATGATCAAACGGTTGAGAAATCGAAGCTGGATGAAGATTAATAGATCTGAAATTAGGCTGGATTGACGATCTCAAATAGAAGCTGGATGTATGATAAAACGCGAAGTTCGTATACCAACGCAATCATTTCCGGAAGTCATCTTAAACTTTACAAGCATTATTTTCATCAATTCGGCTTCCTTAAAAAGACGTTAATTTTGTCGGTCTATTTTTTCTAACGAAAATCGTGTTATTCCGCGACTTTGTCGGTCCCCGTCAAAATAGCCCCGGGCTGTTTTGACGGGGCTATTTTGACGGGGCTGTTTTGTCGTTGGGCGATTATGACGGGGCTGTTTTGTCGTTGGGCGATTATGACGGGGCTGTTTTGACGGGGCTATTTTGACCGGGCTATTATGACGGGGTGCCATATGGTGTAGTATAACAATGCAATTGTTTAAATGCCTTAGCAAAGTATTCCCTCGCCAAAGCGCGGTATCATTGAACAAAGCATAATACTGCGATGTGCTTGTTATACTCTTATTTCCGTTTAATCTCAATACGCAATATTATTCTAAGTAATTATTAATTAATTAATTATTAATTAACTAATTAATTATTCTAATGGACTATTTTACAGCACAAAATGAATTCCATCAATGCTCCCTTTGGAAACTTATCTCATGCTGTATGCGGGACAATGTTATCAGAGACTCAGACTAATAGCTATCTATTTCAATTTTTTTCACTGAGCATCCCTCAGATTCATCAATATTTCGCTCTCTTTATGGATGAGCCGAACAATTATTATCCCGTTCCGAATCAGTTCAATACAACACGACACACTGTTGTTTGATCTCATAATTAGGCTATTATACCCTGCCTTCAAAGTGATTGTGCACGGTTTGGTCGGCCTTGCTCCAAGTCAGCGAATCCCGTTTCACTGTGTGCACCGTCTTGCTTTTAACGCTCTTGTATTTGGTAGTAAACAACTAACATTTTTTGATGTTTGTTAATAATTTCATTTAACTATACTTGGATACTGCGTGATAATAAAGATCAATGTCATCCTATACTTTATTCAGACTTGGGACTTTCAGAGTGTACCGTAGCAGAGGCGCAGTAATATGATGTTTATGCCTTGAAACGGGATTACATCGTATACCATGCGTGTTATTGTATACTTCAACTGGTACTTCAAACATAGATGTGGCTCTTTAGCTCAGTAGCCTCAGTTGAGTCGTCTTTGAGCCGTCGTTGTCTGTCTTTAGGACCTCACGATATAATTGTACGGTGGTCAGGGCATTCATTATCTTTGAGTTGGTTATGATACGCAGCAGGCGAACAGAAATCTCGGAACTAATTTCTTCCCTGGCGGGGATTCGAACCTCGACACCTCTCGACTGCCAGTCACACACGCTAACCCCTGCGCTATAATGCATGGGGTTGCAGAGGAGCAATATAATACGACCGCATTATTCGAAGCGTCGAACAAAACCAATCAATCTGTCAATCATTGTTTCTCATTTCGTATTCATCAATCATTGGAAGACAGAGGACGACGACTCCGTTCCAATCGATCGGCATACACCACCACCACCACTACCACCACCACTGCCAATACCACCACCACTACCACCACCACTACCACTACCACTACTAATACCACCACCACTACCACCACCACTACCACCACCACCACTACCACCACCACTACCAATACCACCACCACTACCACCACCACTACCACTACCACTACCAATACCACCACCACTACCACCACCACTACCACCACCACCACCACCACCACCACTACTACTACTAACACCACCACCACCACTACCGCTACCACCACCACCACCACCACTGCCACCACCACTACCACCACCACCACCTCTACCACCACCACCAATACCACCATCAATATCACCAAACACCACCAATACCACCACCACCACCACCACCATCACCACCACTACCACCACCACTACCCCTACCACTGCCACCACCACCACCACCACCAATACCACCACCAATACCACCACCACCACCCCCACCACTCCTACCACCACCACCACCACCACCACCACCACCACCATCACCACTGCCACCACCACTACCACCACCACCACCACTACCACCACCACCAATACCACCATCAATATCACCAAACACCACCAATACCACCACCACCACCACCATCACCACCACTACCACCACCACTACCACTACCACCACCACATCAATACCACCAAACACCACCACTACCACCACCACTGCTACCACCACCAGTCCACCACCACCACCACCACCAGCAGCGCAGTGGTCGTAGAATCCAATTCATCAGACGCCTGTCAATCAATTCCTGTCATCGTTCGACTAATACTCTCAACTAATTACCGAAGAGTCTTGAAGTCTTGAAGAATGTAATTTGCAATTTCTGTCTTCTTCCTGCTTTCTTTGAACGCAGCAGAAGAATTTCAATGAAGGGATGTCTAGCTGTAGCGTAGACCTATGCATAGTATGCAATATGCATAGTATTCAATATGCATAAGCCGAGACAGAAAGACTTTCTTCTCGAGACATTGCATATCACATGACTTCGCATCAATCGCATGAATGCAATTTTGTCTTACTGCACTAAATCGAAATTATTTTTTACAATCTTTCATTCATTCTTCACTTTGTTTCCTTTTTCTTTCTTTCTTTCATTCATTCGTTTATCTGTTCATTCATCCTCTATTATACATGTACATTAACTTTGATATTTTTTATCGTTCAGTCATTCAAGGCATTTGTATGGCGCACATTTAAGACGTCTGTTTCTAGAAGCTTTTCTGACGACACCAACTGATTTTTAGCTTTGGCTTGAGACTCGACGTGCCAATATTATTCAATATTCATAATAAAAGCATAAGAAAGAGATTTGAAAGGCACTGAGATAATAGAGAAGAAATGAGACGTAATGTCGTTGGTTCGATTCTTACCAAGCAGTGGAACGTGATCGGATGTTCTTGGTATGTTGTCGGCCACGTTGAGTAGGAAAAGTCTGAATGAGAGAAGAACAGCGACTCCAATGTGGACCTTCTGAGATGGAATGCAGAAGAAGACGGACAGCAGCAGAGCGGATGTGAGGATCCCTGGGAAGATGATGTTGATCAGGTAGAAGGGATACCTTCGTTTCAGATGGATCGTGAAGACGATATTAGAGAATCGCTGATCCCTGCAGCACTCGAAGTAGAACTCGCGTCTCTCCGCCTCAGTGCTCGTCACTTGCCACTCACCGTTGCCCTCATATGAGTCGAGAATGATCGCAGAGCGTGATGTCGTCAGGTTCATCTTTGTGGTGTAGTAGGACCATGCGCCGAAGATGAGCTCACATCTCTGGTCATCGAACGGGTAGTATGTGATGTCTATGGAACACATTGTCTTGAAGACACCTGCTGGTTCCCAGCGGATGGAACCAGACTGACGCAGAACTCCAGGGAACTCTTTGAAGTCACCGTAGATGCCATCGGCCCTACAAGAGAAGAATGGATTGATGGATGGATGGATGGATGGATGAATGAATGAATGAATGAATGAATGAATGAATGAATGAATGAATGAATGGATGAATGAATGAATGGATGAATGAATAAATTAATGGATGGATGAATGGATGGATGGATGAATGAATGAATGAATGAATGAATAAATGAATGAATGATTGAATGAATGAACAAATGATTGAATGAATGACCAGTTGAATGAATGAATTAAATTTAGGAGGGAAGAGGCTATAATGAGAGGGAACAGTGAAGGAAGTATCAATGAAAGAATTGATAGTTTGACCTTTAAGCTGACTTGATTCAAATACAGAAACTGCTTTCTTCATTGAATTTCGAGAATTGGGAATTTTTTCACGTCTCCGAAGCCGTCGAGTCCAACTTTAATCTCTATCTGAGTCCTAATAAAATCTCGCGACTGTTCGAAAGGCACCTGGACCGATTTAAAAGGGATTTTCGTCCCTTACTCTCGAAGGACGTCCAAGTCGTCCATGTCCAGCTGACTACCAACGTCCGATCGACCGACCGACGGACTGCTCTGCTTTGTCGGTGAAAAGCGTTGGCGTTCTGATAATAAGCAGCGTGATGTATGAGCTGCTGTGCTGATAGCAGCAGTGCTGTAGTCGAACCACATTTGCCGGGTTAAGGGGGCGGTGACGATGGACTCCACAGGGAAGGCGTTCATGGACGATAGAAGTACGGGAAGACAGAGCATTGTACGAGGGTGGAGGAATGATGGAGGCATGGTGTGAGAATGGAGGATTGGGATGTGGTGGTGGTGGTGGTGGTGGTGGTGATGGTGGTGGGCGTGGTGGTGGTAGTGCTGGTGGTGGTGGTGGTGGTGGGGGTGGTGGTGGTGGTGGTGGTGGTGGTGGTGGGGGTGGTGGTGGTGGTGGTGGTGGTGGTGGTGGTGGTGGTGGTTGGGGGGAACGGAGATTAAGAAAGAGAAGCGGAGTAAACGTTTTGTGCACGGAGGGACATGGGATGAATTGGTGAAAAAGAAAATGGGAAAATGAATGCAATCGGTGGAAGAAAAACGTAGAAGAGAAAGAGAGATGGATGGAAAGAAATGCAGAGTGAAATAGATAGCTGGATAAAGATGGATGATTAGATGGATGGATGAATAGATGGATAGATGAATGAATAGATGGATGGATGAATAGATGGATAGATGAATGAATAGATGGATGGATGGAAGGAAGGATGGATAGGTGGATGGAAGGAAGGATGGATGGATGGATGTAAGGAAGGATAGATACTTAGATAGGTGGATAGATATAATAATTATAGTAATAATCATAATTATAAATATAATAATGATAATGATTATAGTAACAATAATAAAAAGAAAAATAATTAAGATTATTATCTTCATCATCATCATTATCATCATTATTATTCTTATTATTATTATTATTATTATTATTATTATTACTATTATTATTATTATTATTATTATTATTATTATTATTATTATTATTATTATTATTATAACACACATTTATTTTTTCAAAAGAAACTGAAAAGTCATACAGGCTAATGGAAATGCTCCTGTTCAACAGTCATAGTCATTCAGTCCAAGACCTCCAGGTGTCTTGACTGATCGAGTCTATTGTACTCAAAACGGACAACGAGTTCCCTATTTGTAGGGCGACTGAAAGGCGCTGAAACAGATGACTCGTCTCACGCTGGTCACTTTTGGCTGCTGATATCTTTCTTCCTACTTCTTGAACAAACTCAAGAGAATCAGTGTCCCAACTTCCTGCTGTTTCGACTGCAACAGGGACGAAATGATGCGTTCTTGTTATTTCTGCATATTTTTTCTCTTTATTGCGGGCTGCTTTTTCTGCCGCGGCACCTGCAATTTCTGCAGTTAAATGTCTGTACGATGTTGCGAAAGTGTCCGGTACCGTAACATCCCACGCCAAGCAAAGACCTCTGTGCCAGGGAATAATGGTAACTCCGTCTGGCCTTTTTCCATCAGATCGGGATAGACCACTTAGTCTAGGCTCCATAATGGCCGGTATCTTGGCTCTTGCAAATGCACGCCAAAGCACGTCGTTGATCATCCCGTGACGTTGCTGTCTTCCCGCTCCTTTGTTGCAAAAATTATTATTATTATTATTCTTGTTGTTGTTGTTGTTGTTATCATACGTGTCATTGAATGTATGCGTGTATGAGTGTAGTAACGTATGGATCTAATATGTATAATTTTTATATAGCGCCATACTTAGCGGATTCCCACAACGGCGCTAATCATTGTCCTCACTGATCCCTCACATATTGGAAATCCATTCGGAACGTTCAAAGTCATGCGCTATATAAATCAACGTCGTCATTAAGATGTGTCCGCCAGTCATTTCTTACAGCCTTCTTCAGGCACATTTATGCAGATCCGCAATAAAAAGGCGCCTCATAAATTCGGTCGTAAATTACAGCCCGGCCGCATTATCGGTTCTGCCGCATGCGCGCTTTTATGAGCAATGGCCGGAGAGATGGAATGAGACAAGAACATCAAGCGATAACGAGGAAATTGCCCCATCCACCCCACTCCCCCATTCCACCCCACCCCAACCCAATATGCCCACTTCAACCTACCCACCCACACGCCCACACCAGACCAACCCACTCGGTTTACGCTTCTTTCTCTACGCAGGGGACCGGAAAGAAAGAAGGAAGGAAGGAAGGAAGGAAGGAACGAACGAACGAACGAACGAACGAACGAACGAACGAACGAACGAAGGGACGAAGGGAGGAAAGGAGGAAGGGAGTGAGGAACGGACGGACGGAAGGAGAGAGGGAGGGAGGGATATACGGAAGTATGAGGAGCGAAATGTAGTAAGGAATGGGATAATTTGACGGAAGTCAATGAGAGAGAGAGCCACACAGATATAGAGCCAAAGACAGAGACAGAGAGACAGAGACAAAAACATAGAGACAAAGGGACAGAGCGACAGATAGACGCGCGCAGCTGATCTCTGTATAATATAATTCTCATGAGATTCTTCTGTGCGACTTTCATCCAAAGCGAATTCAAAATTTCGAATGCACGACATCGTTGCTTAACTCGTTCTCAAACCAGCTCTCTGCCTCTCTGCCTCTCTGCCTCTCTGCCTTTTTGCCTCTCTGCCTCTCTGCCTCTCTGCCTCTCTGCCTCTCTGCTTCTCTGCCTATCTGCCTCTCTGCCCACCCCTTTTCCTGCCGGTATTCCGACTGTCTGCCTCTCCTTCTGCCCGCCTGCCTGCCCGCCTGTCTTCCTGTCTGCCTGCCTCCATATATGTCTAACTGTAGGAGTACATGTATGTTGCCTTGCCTCCTGTCTGTCTATTCGTTTATCTTTCTGTTTGCCTGCATGAGTGTATGTCTGTCTGTCTCATTGTCTGTCCTTCTATGCAGTTATCTGTCCGCCAGCCTGTATATATCTGACCGCCTGCCTATCTGTCCGCTTGTCTGTGTTCCTATATGTACCCTGTCCCGTGGTGTTCGTGATTTCTGTCCGGATGTATTAGCTGAGGAAACGACCGGATATGAGTGCACCGGATATTGATCGACGAAGGAATTGAGAGAGAGAGATGTGGCGCCACCTGGGCACTGGGAAGGTCGGTGAGACGAAAGGGAATGAAGGGCGATAAAGAGACGGACGGACGGACTGAGAGCAAGTAAGATGACTTCCGGTTACGAAGGTGTCAACTCCTGCGTCTTTTAACGCACTGTGCTTTCTCTCTGATCATTATTCTTCTTGTCTCTCTTCCTATGTCTCATTGTATTGTCACTTATGTCTCATTGTGCTGTCACTTATGTCTCATTGTATTGTCACTTATGTCTCATTGTGCTGTCACTTATGTCTCATTGTATTGTCACTTATGTCTCATTGTATTGTCACTTATGTCTCATTGTATTGTCACTTATGTCTCATTGTGCTGTCACTTATGTCTCATTGTATTGTCACTTATGTCTCATTGTATTGTCACTTATGTCTCATTGTATTGTCACTTATGTCTCATTGTATTGTCACTTATGTCTCATTGTGCTGTCACTTATGTCTCATTGTATTGTCACTTATGTCTCATTGTATTGTCACTTATGTCTCATTGTATTGTCACTTATGTCTCATTGTATTGTCACTTACGTCTCATTGTATTGTCACTTATGTCTTGTTTTGTCACTTATGTCTCATTGTATTGTCACTTATGTCTCATTGTATTGTCACTTATGTCTCATTGTGCTGTCACTTATGTCTCATTGTATTGTCACTTATGTCTCATTGTATTGTCACTTATGTCTCATTGTATTGTCACTTACGTCTCATTGTATTGTCACTTATGTCTTGTTTTGTCACTTATGTCTCATTGTATTGTCACTTATGTCTCATTGTATTGTCACTTATGTCTCATTGTGCTGTCACTTATGTCTCATTGTATTGTCACTTATGTCTCATTGTATTGTCACTTATGTCTCATTGTATTGTCACTTATGTATCATTGTGCTGTCACTTATGTCTCATTGTATTGTCACTTATGTCTCATTGTATTGTCACTTACGTCTCATTGTTTTGTCACTTACGTCTCATTGTATTGTCACTTATGTCTTGTTTTGTCACTTATGTCTCATTGTATTGTCACTTATGTCTCATTGTATTGTCACTTATGTCTCATTGTATTGTCACTTATGTCTTGTTTTGTGCTGTTCTTTCAGCAGAGATCAGTGGTGTCATGTGTTGAACTGTGTTGATAATTATGTTGTGTGTTCTGTTGTCAAACGTTTCTTCAAGTCTATACTGTCAGCAACCGTTTCTTACAAGGAAGAAGTATTATTATATATAACAAAATCATCAATGTTGTTCTCTCTCTTTCTCTCATTCCTTCCATCTTTATTTTTCTTTCCATTTCCAACTTCGCCATCTCTTTCTTTTCTATGTCCTTCCTTCCTTCCTTCGCAACGTCCAACCCTTCTTCTTCCGTCTTTCCTTCCTTTTTTCTTTCCTACTTTCCTTATTAGCGTTTCTCTTTCCTGGTCTTCTTCTTCTTTTCTTCTTCTTCTCCATCTCCTTCTTCTTTTCCTCCTCCTCCTCCTACTCTTCTTCTTTTCCTCCTCCTCCTACTCTTCTTCTTATCCCTCTTCTTCCATTCTATCCATCATTCCTGATCTGCTTCTTTCCTTCATTCTTTGTATTCCCAGCTCCTTCCTTCCATCATTCCTCATAAATATCTTTCTTTCCTTCGTCCCTTAACTCATTTTCCATTCTTTCCTAATTATCAATACCCCTTCCTCTCTCTCCTCTCTCTTCCATGCTTGTCTTGCATCGTGTATTACGGTGTATGTCTATATGAACGTGTGTCGATCTATCTGTTTGTCTGTCTGCCTATCTGTCCATCAGTCCGTTTGCCCATTTCTATTATTTTCTCTCTCCATCCATCTTCATTTCTCGCGCATTTCTTTCCCAGGGCTTCGCCGTTCTTATGGTTTTATTATGTTGATAATTAGAACCAAAGATGGAAAGCTCAAATCCGTTTCACTTTCCACAATGGCCTCCCATCTCTCCCTCCCTCCCTTTTTCTCTCCCTCCCTCCTTTTCCATCCTCCCTCCTCTTGTTCCTACCTCCCTCCTCTTGCTCCTCCCTCCCCACCTTCCTCTTTCTCTTCCTCCCACTATCCCTCCCTCTCATTCCGCCAACAATAACAACGCCATTGACAAAGTAGTCGTCTTTCTTTTACCCGTTTATCACCGCCAGTTCCGGTCTCCAGACGTTGTCCATGGCAACGACGAGCTGATTGAGAGAACTCGTTTTATTCGTCCACACCAATCGCTCGTCCGTCCAGTCCTGCACACACAAAAACGCACCCACTTCAACAACGATGACAGAACAAACGATAGCGAATATAAAACGCATCCTTTCCATAAACCGATTTGTTATGACCGCTGGTTCCGCTTGTTCCGTTCGGTTCCACCAGTTCCAGTATGTTCCCGTAATTGTTTCAGTCTGCACTTGCTCTCGGTTCCCGTCTGTTTCGATCTGTTCCTGAGTGTTCCGGACTTTGTTTGTTCCGTCGGAACCCCATCCTTCTTTCAATCACATTGCAACTGGATGAATATATGTGGCGCCATGAAACCTTCCTCGACATCGTTCGGATGTTTTGACAATCACTGAGTCCATTGAATTGTTTGGGATGGTGGACCGCTAACATAATGAAATCGAGAGAATGATGAGGCGCCTCTATATATCTATACAGCATACATTCCCTTGAGAGATGCCAACTCAGTAAACACAGAACTGCATGCACGGACAGATTATATGGCGCCTTTAGAGAGGTTCACGTACATAAATACATGATAAGTACTATGCACATAATATACACAGACACAATATACGGATGTACTTGTATATGCATTTGCACGCACACAAGTACATTGATTAGATGCATGCATGTATGTACTTGTATACGAGTGCACGTGTAAACATGTAAACATGTACACTGCAGCACAATAATAATAATAATTATTATGTCCTTGAACTTCCAAAAAAAAATAATAATACGAGATGACGTTGACAACTACTGTAACACGCCTACATTTATTACTTTTAATAGGCCACTTGTCCACGTTTATTAGGACCATTCGTTGACTTACAAGAACTAATAGTTTATAGTTTAATTATTCTAATTAAACTAGAAAACCATTGGTTCTAGTAAGGCAAATAATGGTTCTAATCAGTGTAAAAAGTGAGACGGATCTCCCCGGATCTCCGATCCGGGGCCCTTGAATGTGTAAAAATTTAGATCCGGGGCCCCATAGTGATTTTTATGAGATCCGGATCTCAATGCATGCTAATTTGAAATACTTTAATATTATTTGTGATATCTTTGACACTGTGACTAACCTGCTTAAAGTGTTTTCGTCTTCTTTTCTGTTGTAAAGTTCATTTTAAGTTAGCACAAAAATTTCCTAATAAGATAATCACTTCAAGTTCAATCAATTAAATCGCTTTAAATATTGTTATATGGTCAAAATTGTATGCAATAATTGTATGCAATAATATTCACTTGCATTGCGCTTTTCATTTTTTTAGTAATTATTATCAATAATTAACAAGATATAACTTTGCGGAGGGCCCATCACAAATTTATGGGGGCCCGAATATATTTAAAGATCCGGGGCCCATGATTTTACACTTTTACCACTGGTTCTAATAAACATGCACAAATGGCCTATTAAACGGAGACCTAATAAATACTTAGTATCAATTATGGCCTATTAAACATATGCCTAATAAAATATGAATATCTTAAAGTGACTCACCAGAGTTAGAAGACATGTCGTTGTAAGAACCTGACTTCGGACATTCTGAAATGATAACAATTCTGAAATGATAACAATTCTGAAATGATAACAAATTTCTGAAATGCTAACAATTCTGAAATGAGAATAATTCTGAAATGATAACAATTCTGAAATGATACCAATTCTGAAATGATAACAATTCGGACATGATAAAAAATTCTGAAATGATAACAATTCCGAAATGATAACAATTCTGAAAATGATTTTAAAGAATATGAACAGTCAGTGATTGATAACATTCGGCGCATGAATCTGAAAACGATAGCATTTAAATGAAAGGAATCACAGAAATCCCAGAAGTAGGAACAGCAGAGAGTCAATAATGTGGGATGAGATTGATTTCAAAAATCTTGAACGGACTCATTTGAGAATGAGAAACAAGTCACGATCAGCCTGTCAAACGACAACGCATGTCTAGAATCCGAATGAATTGAATGGATTGAATGGATTGAAAGGAGACTGCATGTGGGATTGTGGGTTGGTCGGGGATTGATTTCTCCATGGAATTCACATCAGTCGTAGAGTGAACGGTGATTTTCTCATTTTAATAAAGCATGAATCTCAGTTTATTTATTATGTAATGTTCATGTTTTGCTCAATAGATCATTGTGTTTAAGTCTAGTATTACCATAGAATAGGGTGACCATACGTCCCGGTTTTCCGGGACATGTCCCGGTTTTTTGTGGTGCGTCCCGGTGTCCCGACGACTTAGGCAAAAAGGCTAAATTGTCCCGGTTTTTGACAAGAGGGAAAATAAATTGTAAACTTAGTTATTGGAAACGTCAGTTCCTTGTAAATGACAGAAAAATTAAAGTAGGCCTATAGTTAGTAACCCAAAAAGAAATCAAAGCGAAAGAGAACTTGTCGATTCATATGGAATAATTATTATTAGACTATATTACATATTTAGTAGTGAGTTTAGTTAAAAGTTTATAAGAATTATCAAAGTCTAATGAGAGAATTTTCCGAAAAACCTGCAATATTTCAATGGCGCCGCAAGATATCAGTTTCAGTAGGTCGCATTAAGGTAATAATGATTAATGAGAGTTATTCAGCATGTTCAAGGAATTATGTCGACCTAACAAAGTTATGAAGAGCTCTAGGTCATAATTAAGGCAGGTCGAGGTAAAATTAGCAGGACAAATGACTTGCCACTACGCATGGCCGTCGAACAATTTTTCTAAATGAGTAAAGTGTGGGAAAATCCGGAGAGCAGACCTACAGAAAACGTAATGGAAAATTAAATTTAAGGTTGTACCATATTGTATGCCTTACAACTGTGCATATTTTTACTATTTATTTTCATATTTACAAAATGGGTCCCGTTTTATCCGGATACAGTGTAGATTGTTAGTTTTTCAAAAAGTGTCCCGGTTTTTGATGGCCAGAAAATGGTCACCCTACCATAGAATAACCATTTCTGTGCAGTCACAAAAAATTAATATCGGCGGAAGACATTGCCAATGTTAAAAATTTAGATTAGATTTAATGAATGAATTTAAAATTTTATTTTTGTGTTTATTACTTGATCGGGACATGCAAGAGCAATGAAATGAAATACCAAACTTATTATATAAATGTTTTGTTGTAGTTATTATGCATCATGTAATAGCGACGCTAAAATGTTGGTCTGGTTTAGGCCTACGCCACTAAAATGCAGTGGAGAGATTAGCATGCATACATTGTGCTAGAATCAAGATTAGAAATTTTTAGACATTTTATT
The DNA here is from genome assembly GCA_945859605.1 of Lumbricus rubellus. Taxonomy (NCBI): domain Eukaryota; kingdom Metazoa; phylum Annelida; class Clitellata; order Crassiclitellata; family Lumbricidae; genus Lumbricus; species Lumbricus rubellus. Next base: position 832,487 of record OX243811.1, on the reverse strand, counting down.
GGTGCTATTTAGCCCAGCTTTCTAGAACGAATCTGTGTCCACTGAAGCCAATCCCGTTCACTAGCTGATTTAATTCTTATGCCAGCGGATGCTGACTTAAATCTGATTCTGTGAGAGCATGTCTGTGTATTCGCATGAACTTTTGTAGATGGTGCAACGTTCTAATTGTTGTCATTATTATTAGTTACAAGGATGATGCCGAAAGCAACCGATCAAATCACCAGCTATTGCTACCGTGAATTATATGGGTCTGGGTCAGTTAACATGGGAGGAGGCAGAGGAACTGGCGATGGATAGATCTATAAAGAATAAAGAAAGGAGTGGAAGAGATGCGCCTGTTTGTTTGTTTGTTTGTAGGCCCCTATGTGCACTTGTTATAGCGCCCCTTCAAGCTCTCACTACTCAGAGGCGCTCCCGATGCAGAGCGGACACTGCATCGGAGTTTCACGCCGAAGCGCTGAGCAATTGTGAGTGAAGGACTTGCCCAAGGTCCTTACGCGGGGAGGTGGATTCGAACCTCGGACCTTCCGGCTCCAAGGCAACGACGCCACCACTAGACCACCGCGCCCCATGCATGCACAGTATACGGACTAACTTCTAAGTAAGTAAGGTTCAGTTCCATGCATCTCCATTATTCTCCAGCCAGCGCTTTAGGAACAGGAAGCATTGGATGCACGTTGGGTCTGTTGTCAACATTACGAAATCAAGCCTTCAGGTATTAAACGTCCAAAAACCATAATAATCAGACGGAGCAAAATTTCCCTTTTCTCCTTTTTGCGGAAGTCCATGTTTGTCTGATAGACCGACCAATGAAATTGTGTCTGATAAAATTGGTCAGTCAATATTATAATTGTCAGATGTATGTATCAGGCCAGCAGCTTATTAGCTTTAAAAGGAGTCGGAAATAATGCATGGAAATAGCAATTACTGTACTATCCAGCAGTGGTTGTAAATAAAGTGATGGCTTTCTGGTAATTATGAGACTGCCATTGCTTTGCTGGCATTCATTGATGAAGATTAGGCGATATAATACAGCCACATCACTGTGGGCAATACCAATAAAATAACGCGCAGCTGCAACCAAACTTTTTTAGTATCGATGGGCAAATAGTAAAGGAAAATAAAACAATGTAGACCATGACGCCAGACTTGAGAAAAAGACGGGGCTTACTGAGGCAATTGGTGGACAACTGGGTAATTCGGTTTCGAATGGAATTTGCTCACAGAGGTAAGAAACGCTGGGACGCAGTTGAGCTATTATAATAATAGAGGAGGGCAGAGCACCATGGGTTAATTATTCGAACCTCAATTTTGTTTTTCTGCACATGCTTAGATTTATCTTGCTGTGGGTTGCAGTTTGTTGATCAAAATAAACGAATATACATGTAAGCCTACACACTCAACGGATTTAATGTTAACAATATAGACTCTACATTAGATCAATAGACTAGGCCTATAATAATGTAAATATTTGTCCATTCAGTTAGACCTTATTTCAAAGCTTCAAATGGGATATAATAGCCCTAACACTTCACGAGAAACTCAGAAATAGTCTCACGGGGGCGAATTTCTTTCTAAACAAATCCGACGGGAAGAATCTGTTTCGAAGGAAATTGTCATCTCCTTAGAGATTGTAATGAGGGGAGACTCTGTCATTTTGGAAACCGGCTTATTCACGAGCACTGTCTTTCCAGACGTCCATCGTTGTGTAGAGCAGACTATGATTGATAAGCTTATTATATATATTATATTTAATTTACATATCGCCGTTGGTTATAATACGCCTTTAGATAGAGTAATACTTAGTAGTGTATTATATATTGAGCGTGGTAATTGTGTAACTCACGAGATCTTGTATCTGGAGCAGCGACAGTTGTAGATGAACGTTGACTGTGTCCGATGAGTTGATGACTGGACGAGCAGAAGGGTTGTAACCCCGAAACAGGTAATTGAGGAGGGCACCCTCATCGTTCAAGTCGTCACCGTGGATCAGGTGCACTGCAAAATATGCGGCATTCTAGGTAATCACGTACTGAAAGTATCCTGCTCTTCTAAGTACTCATGTACTATAACATCCTGCTTTTATAAGTACTCAGTTTACTGAACGAAACTTGCTCTTCTAAGTACTCAGGTACTGAAAATACCCTGCCCTTCTAAGTACTTGCGTACTACAAATATCCTGAACTTCTAACTACTCGTGTACTAAAATACCCTGCCATTCTAAATACTCAGTTACTGAAAGTAACCTTCCCTTCTTAGTAATCAGACACTGAAAGTACTCTGCCCTTCAAAGCTCTCTAAGTTTCTAAAAAAATCTTTAGGCTACTTGCACAATTGTTTGCATACCGTTTGAGCAAAAATAGCTATTAAGCGAAAAATTATTAAACTTTAAAATTATAAAATGGATCATAATAATGAAATAATAATTATGCCTCGTGTAGATTTCTATTAAAACTTCTTTTTGACCCTTCAAGCATATTTCAGAAGCTCATAATTATTTCAGTTCCAAAACACTTGGCTAAAATGATGGCAACAATTTATCGACTTCTTTTTTGATGGATTAATAATATATTATTATGATCTGTTCCATATGACAAGAGGTCAATTTATGAAATAAATGTCAAAATAAATTTTTTTTATGCAGACATGTAAAAATGCATAAATATATTATGTATGTAGATAAACATTTGCAATGCGTAGTTTTAACTTAATACAGTGACATTGTAATTTGTCTTTCCCAGCAGAGAGTCCAGAAGTTCACACTGAAGCGAGCAAAGCACTAAGAGCAATAAGTAGGCCTAGATTTGCACATCTACAAGGTTTTCGTTTAGGAGCAAATATGCGGGATTTTCTTCCCTTCATGGATATATACCCACTGTCCAAATGCATTGCCTTTATCAATGGTCAGTTAATCCCATATCGCTTTTCTTTTTTTCAACTGCTTAAAAAATTACGATAATCCATACGAGAACAATTATGATTATTTAAAAAATTGACCTACATCTATGTTTAAACAATTGGATGCAGACATAAGCTTAAATATTATTGCAGCCATTGAAAATTAAATCGTTTCAATTTTCAGAAACTGACATTGAAGCTTTTCAAACATTAGAAACACTGTTATCAGATATAAGAGGTACATGTATATACGTCTAGAGTTTTTATATCAAAATACAATCCATCAGCCAAAAAGAGTTGCAACCCCGATTAGATTGAATGAGTTGAAAAATGAATGGTCAACGGAGACTGAAAGCTGGTCAGAGACAAAAATTTTAGGTATCTATCGAGTACGTGTCTCCTGTTCCAGAATACTTGCTGTGGAATGAGACAAAAGGGATGAATGGCATTGAAGAGGGCGAGAGGAATTCCCAGAATGGCATTGTGAGGATGGATGATGATGGATGAAGACGGGAAGAGAGATATGGGAGGAATCAGAGACTCACAGATCGTCGAATTATTGATGGAGATGAGAGATAAGATGAACGCCACGTATGACACATTGTACATATACACACACACATTGTATATGTATATAATGTAGGCTACATGTATATATGTACATGGATAATACATTGTGTATATATACATGTATATATGTACATGTATAAAACATGTATATATACATGGATAATACATTGTATGCAGTTGTGTTACAGTGGTCGTCGTTGCATTATTGAACGCTGCAGTCATCGTTATGTTGAAAGGAAAGAAACATCGGCCACGATGATTAGAAAGAATATGATAATTATTACAACGCACAAACTACTACAGATCAAATCAGATAGAATTAGTGTCTCGACCAGGAAGTAGTTGATGATAAAAAAAGTCTATAACATATAATTATGATGACAATGCTGCTGCTGATGATGATAATTACTATTACTATTATTGATCATAATGATGACTATGACCATGATGACGATAATGATGACAGGTGATCATGTTGATAATGACAACGGTAAAGAAAGATGATAATGATGAAGACAAAGATGATGATGATGACAACGACGATGATGACGATGATGATGACGGTGAAGAACATCATCATCCCCAGCATGCGTCGTCATCGCCAAAGTATCCTAAAATATGAAGACAATGCAACCCGCAACGGAAACTGACCTTGAACGCTTAGCACTGCTGCTATCAGAAGTTGTTGTAGTTCATTCATTTTTATCTTTATTTACGTTTATCGTCTAATCCACCATTTAATGTTTCGCTTGACGGAATCTACTCTCCCCTACCCTCATTCATTCATTCAGTCTTTCCTTACACCGATCATCACCACCACCACCAGCAGCAGCAGCAGCAGCAGCATCCACAGCTCCATCCGCAAATCGCAAAGACTCAATCGTCTATGCTTCATGTATACATTCATCCGAATGACGTTACCAGCAGCAGCAGCAGCAGCAGCAGACATACATCGCATGCATCAAACAAAGACATATTATTACGTTCAACCAATCACCAACCTACCCTGCTACACGTTCATCCATCCAGTCATTTTATCACTGTATCCATCCGTCCATCCGTCCATCTATCCATCTATACATCCATTCATTTGTACATCCATCCTTGCGTACATCCACTTTTCCATCTATTCATCAGTCCATCTATGAATGCATTCGAGAATGAATGCATCCATCCATCCATCCCTCCATCTATCTATCTATCTGTCTGTCTGTCTGTCTGTCTGTCTATCTATCTATCTGTCTATCTATCTATCTATCTATCTATCTATCTATCTATCTATCTATCTATCTATCTATCTATCTATCTGTCTGTCTGTCTGTCTGTCTGTCTGTCTGTCTGTCTGTCTGTCTGTCTGTCTGTCTGTCTGTCTGTCTGTCTGTCTGTCTGTCTGTCTGTCTATCTATCTGTCTATCTGTCTGTCTGTCTGTCTGTCTATCTATCTATCTGTCTATCTGTCTGTCTGTCTGTCTATCTATCTAACCATTTAATAATCAATCATCCATCTAACATACAACCATCCAATATCCATGTATCTATCCATTCATTCAAACATCCATTCATCCATCCATTCATCCATCGAACCCCATATAGCGCTACATTACTCCTGGGACCGTGGCTTTTCAATCCAAGTTCCTCGCTGTGCAGACCGAATCATTTTTCTGTCCGTCTGTCTGTCTGTGTCACTGTCCGTCTGTCTCTCTGTGTCTTTGTCCGTCTGTCTCTCTGTGTATGTGTCCGTTTGTCTGTGTCTTTATCCGTCTGTCTGTCTGTCTGTGTCTGTGTCCGTCTGTCTGTATGTGTCTTTGTCCGTCTTCCTGTCACATCGGATCTGCTTACGTCTGTCTGTCTCTAGTCAGCTTCGTTGCGAATAGTTTCACCGGATGAGGCGCTGCTTAAATATCAGCGAGAGACTGTATCCTGAATTAAGCATCTCATATAACTACAGCGTGTTCGGAGTGGTTTCGTGGGATGGGGCGCTATATAAATTCCACCAGACGACTGTGCGATTCAGTGATTTAGTGCTCGACTACCGGGAAGACTGGTTAGGGTTCAAAGAAGAGGTTACAAATATAAATACTCTACATAAATGATCTACTTTGGCATTGAATAAAACTTTAGATGAGTCTGCATTAAGTTGAGTTACATTACAAGATGTGGGTTATGGTTCAGTAATGTAGGGCCTGTTGTAAGACCACTGACGAAATCATTGTTTGACTATCGTATTTTAGATGTATTCCGTATTTACTTCACGGTTTGTCAGTAAAACCAACATGGATCGTGTAAATAGCGTCAATAATATTATAATGCCACTGGCTAAGCTATACCTTACAATTTTTATCACTTTACGGGGGTCCATTTTTTTGCAGGCTCCCTCCAGCGGGAAGGTACGGAGGGCGGTTGATACACCTCTTGTCCTCTGACTAAATAATTGTTTGACTATCGTATTTTAAATACATTCCTGAATCGTAGTTATGCGTAAAATTATTTAGAGCTATCATAATTATGGGCTTCACTGAAAGACTTCTTCATTGAAGAGGCGCTATATAAATTTTGAATTACGAGTACGTTTATTTACGTATATTGAATGTCTCGTGGCTGAAGACCATAACAAGCAAAGCAGATATGGACATTAAGCAGTTGCTAAGTTCACAGCGCTACTATTCTCTAAACAATGTGTCTCATAACCCAGTCGATTGACAAGGTCAGTTTTAAGGCCACGTTCTTCATATTTAGAAGGCCAATCGTTTAGAGTTTCCGTTTCACAGACAGAGTGATCAATTCTGTTCACCTCAGAGGACACAATAGAACTGGAGTCTATCAATAGAGTCCGTGACTACTGTCCGAATTATACGTGCGTACGAACTCGGACATATTCATGGCACCTTTGGGATCTCACGAAGTCGTCGCGTGCAGCTAAAGCTTTCATGGTGTTGCTTGCGATAAGCTAAAGCGAATTGGACGAATGCTGCAGTTGGTTGATGTCGATGATGTAAAGCCCGGAAACAGAAGGGAACCAGTTGATTAGAACCGACTGAAATTATACATCCATATTGGAACACATTATTATGGGGAGCGACTGGTGTGTATTCCTAAATTATTGCGCGTCATAGTTTGCAGATGGCGCGTTAAATAGTCACCTTATTCTAATAGCGCTTTATTATTCATTGCAAATTTTTGCACTCGTGTACATTTTATTTAACTAAGAAAATGCATGACTGCGAACTATTGCAACAAAATATACTTGTTTTTGGTATGATTGAGTAACACTTTTGAACTGAACTAAAACAAATTGACTGTCACATTAATTACAAATTTTTTCTGATCTCATTCTCTATTACATGGGACTTGTCCCTTTTGGTGTGCCTATTTGTTCCCTCACTCTTATTCAACTTATTCACTTTGAGTATTTGCTTATTGCTGATTATGTCTATTCTTTGTTAAGCATAGGCCTAAATATAGGCCTACAATTGAATGGTTGGGCTCAATAAAAAATAATTATGTCTGATAGACTATGTCTATTATAATAGTTCAATTGAAATGAACAGAAGATGCTAATTAAACGATTCAAGTGACTTCACAGTTCAGAAGATGATGTTTATAGTAATTCTCAGCCCTCTCGGGTCAAGTCTTTCGCTTCTGTTCAAAGCCGACGACTTGGAAAGTTGCGAATGTTTAAATTTTATCGTGAAGCTGGATTCACGAGGTTGCATGGGGTCAGCTGCTAGCAGGGCCGTAGCAACAACGAATGTGGCCCCCTCCGAGCATAATGTCCGAAATTTCTTACGTCCTTTTTTAGTGATCCGGCCAAATTCTCTGGAAAATTTCATAAATTCGCCGTCCGAAAAAGTTGATGACCTTTTTTGGCCAAATTCTCGAGAAAATTTCATATTCGCCGTCCACAAAATTCGATGACCTTTTTTAAAAAAAATTTTGTCATTTAATTCCTTTTTGACACTTTTAGGGGCCCCTTCCTTGCCGGGGGCCCCCTTCGGTCGGAGGGTACGGAGGGCGGTCGCTACGCCTCTGGCTGCTAGTCTAGTGGTATCGAAGAATGTAGGAACAGAGACCAAAGCTCATCAGGGTTTATTCCTATTCTTTGACCATAGACTCGGGCATTGGACATAAGATGAACGAAGAGTTATTTCCTATTTATTTTTTTTATCTCATCAAAGATATGGACACTTGGTAGCACGACATTTAATCCCGCGACACTTTATACCGCGACAGTTAATACCGGACACTTAATCCCGGCGACATTTAATCCCGCGTCAGTTAATCTCGCGTCAGTTAATCCCGACGACATTTAATCCCGGCGACAGTTAATCCCGCGACATTTTATACCGCGACACTTGATACCTGTACACACGTGAGTACGAATATTTGTACGCCTATTGTTGTTCACATAGCCAATTAGGTAGGCCTACATCTCTGTTCAGGTTTTCTGTAGTGCATCTGCACATAAAACGATCATTATAAAGGATTTTAAACAGGATTTCCGAAGTTTAGTCTACTATTATAGGGCAATGATATGGATGCGATCATGTGAATTTCGGCTGCAGTAGCAAAGGCAAACAAGCTGTGATACATGAAAATTACGAATACATTAAACATCGCGACAATGCCAACGGAGCTCTTTTTATGAAAAAACATGCAGTAAATACTGCTGTAAATATTGCTTTTATCGAATTTTACTGGTTTTATAATATTTAACTGCAAAGGCTTAGCTTTTTAACAATAGTGAATAGGCCTATAGCTGTGAATATTGTTTTGTTGAATTTAACTTTTAAATGTTATTTTACTTTACCGGTATTAAGTGTCGCGGGATTAAATGTCGCCGGGATTAACTGTCGCGGGATTAACTGTCGCGGGATTAAATGGTCGCGGGATTAAGTGTCGCGGGATTAACTGTCCGGTACTAACTGTCGCGGTATTAAGTGTCGCGGGATTAAGTGTCATGGAACCGGACACTTAATTCATGGTAAATCGAGGTCATTCCAAGGTCATATAGGAGAAATCCATCGAAAGCCTACAGAGAAAAAGTCAGCTCTCGGTTAGTAAATTTTTTTAATAGGAATATTCTTTCGTGTGTTCATCGCCTTTGATGATTAGTGCTACTAATTAGCGCTACGTATGGTAAGAAGAGGATTGCTAAATGTAGGACAAGCCATGGTTATTCTAAGGCAGATAGGTCAAATTCACAGGAAATCGGGAGGAATTGCCATCCAGGCTCAAAAGTTGTTGACCTTTTCATGAATTGTAGATGTATGCCTTGGTAGACTCAGACGCTAGAGTTGATGTAGCCTACATCATGAACAAGCTGTTATCATCATCATCAATATCCTTAGGCTCAATGCCCGTAGGAACAAGCTGTTAACCTAGCCTATAGTGTAAAAATTCATCTTTTAGATAAGTTTTTAATCGCGATTTTCATGGACTCTCGCACCGAGATAAACAACCAGCTGATAGATTCTCAGACTAGTTCACATGCTACACAGAAATCGCCAATAATCGTAAATTGTTTGTTTCTCAATAAAATCGAGCATACCTCTTCAAAGAAATTCCGTGACGGATGTCATGCTCAATCCACAAGTAAGCTCTGTAGACTGTCTGGGTATTTTAGTTCAAAGCTATTAATTCGAAATCACATGCTACACAGAGATCTTCACTCTACTAAAACGTGCCACGTCAAGGTGTTTATAGCATTCGCAGAGAAGAGTTGTAATTAACGAAGTGACTAGCGGACCGCCAGGCGGTCGTCCAATTTCAATTACTAGCGGACCGCCAGCCGCCTGGCGGTCACAGCCATAATTTAGTAGAGTCGTCTGCCATAATTTTTGTCTTACCCTAACGCAGTCAACTGAACTGGAAAATCAGAAACCAATGCTCCACGACCACCTCTTGGTTTTCGAATTCAGAAACTTGCAAAGGCCGAATACCTAAGGGGATAGATAGCCTACATGAGAACCGGAGTTCACAGGAGACTAACTGACCTTACCTGAAGATATGACACTTCACTCTAAGTGTAAGTTTCCACGCTGAAATTTATGCACGCTCTCAAACACTTAAGGAACCATTCTGTTCTTTGGACAAATATTAGCAACTGAAAATCCTGACAGATTCATCTGCTCTTGGATAATAAAGTAAGTAAGTAAGTATATTCTTTAATGTACCAGCTGCAAAACGCACTCTGGTTTACAAGCACAAAAAACACGACATAAAAAAAAACAAATACAAGACAAATATGGCAGCCATCAGCGGCGCCCACTCATATAGCTCAAGCCTATTGATGGTAACGTCACGACAGAAGTCATCCTTAGGCAAAACACCGCTCGAGAAGCACAAGTCACCCCATCGTCAAACTCCTACGCGTTGGCTACACGGAGAGTTCAGCCGAAAGTTTCTCGTACCGATTCCCGATGATGGTAGTTTAACAGTATTTTCAGTGTCTACAGAGCCGAGAAACATTAGTGCGAAGAGCAGCGACGGGCAGCACAACGCTGGAAACGTGGCACTACTGCGGCATGGTTTTCGGTTGCTGGTATATAGTGAAATCCTTTCTTTTCCCATACACGTGCGTAATCGTTCGGCTATCGATAGCCTAATGATGAAACAATGATGACGAACCTGGAACCCCTTGATGTTCAGCATAATGGAATAGTCCAGATGCGAAACACGCATGGCATGTTGAACGTCAAAATTTATCATCAAGCTACCGTCCAAACGCTCACGACACAGATGAAGAAAAGTCAGAATCTCGACTCTCGACATCAGTAAACATTAGAAAATCCGAACGAAAAGAAGCGAGTTTCGTCCCGGACGTAAAAATCTGCCATAACAACAGAAAGGCACGGCGTCGGCCATTTTGGCCAACGACCATATCCCCTGCAGCAGCTTTTGACGACCAATTCAAGCAATTGGGATTCCATACTTTGGTATCTTATAATTTTGCTCGATTTTATTGCGTTTATTATGCACTCAGGATGTTTCATGCCACGAAGTTACAAAAGTAGGAACTCCATTGCTTCAACAAATGTTCCGTGGTTAACAAAGTCGACTGATCATAATAGGCTAATTATGTGTGTGAATGTTGGCATTCGGTTTTTCATAATTATGTTACATCTACTTGAAGAGAGTGACAGATAACAAGACGACACGACCTGTAGGGTATATAGGACGAATCGAAGCAACATGTGAAACTGAACTTTTCCTCAGTTGGCCTTTTTCGGCCACGATAACCGATGTATTTGTTCTTATAAGAAGGTTGGACATCCGCGACAGACGAAGCTTTCAACAGCTTACATCTGTTTGAGGCTACAATGTCTCACCTACCGTTTCTCGTTTTATGCCTTGTTGCTCTGTGCAGGGCATACGACTGGGTAACGTCGAACGTCTAACTTCTGTCTGTCCATCAGTCTCTTTCTGTTTGTCCGTCTATCTGTCTACCGCCAGTCTTTGTATCTGTCTCTATTTCTGCTTCTATGTCTTTTGGCTAAATCTCCAGACTTAAAAATGTGGTGTTTCTATAGTCAATTCAAGCCTTATGTGATACCCATTGAAGAGAGGCGTAGCTCAACTATATCGCTCATTTTTTGCATTTATCTCTAGAGCCATTAAAGCTGCAGCAGCTTCTTGCTAAGTGCGAATTCGATTAGGCCTAATATTGAAACAATTGCATCCTTCATCCAATTAATTTAAATTAAATTCTTTTCCCTTACAAAACTTCTTTTCTTGTGTTGTAGGATGAGCCGACTGCTCTCGACGAATACGTTCATTTCGACGATGGATATTTCAGCTGGAACGAAATCGGACAGTACCGTTTTGATGATGACAATGTCACCGTCTATCTGCTCAATATGACATCGCAGAAGTGGATGGACGGTAAAACATCAATCATCAGGTCTAGACTGTGTCGGAATTTCTGTGTAGAAAACGTTGACTATTTTTAAGGTGTGTCTAATAGTCTGACAGGGGAGGGGGAACAAACCAAAAAGTTATAATCAACTCAAAGTATTACATTAATCGTTTCAATTTAAATCCCATTAAAGAAGTTAAGGTGGGTGCTCACAGGAAATGTCAACAGCGGTGATTGCCAGCGTTTTTCGTAACTAAATAGTAGGCCTATCTCTTGCAAAGCGTTACGGTAGCTTAGAAGCTGCAGATCTACGCATAAAGTCATTAGTTAAGAAGATTTCTTGACACATAATTATAACTCCATGGTATAATTGTGACTGTTTATATCAGAGTCATTTTCTACTCAACCTGTTTGGTGGCACATGATGGGAGTGGCTGTTCCCGACGTTATCAGGGAAGACGTGTCCTACCTTTATATAGAGGGAGGGTCCAACGGTGATGACACGGCACCCCCAGATATCGATGACGGGGTTATCAACGCTGTCAGGCTCTACGCTCGCATGACTGGATATTTCGCCGCATTTCTGAAGCAAGTCCCTAACCAACATATCATTTTCTCGGTGAGATTCAGTTTAGTGAACAGTCTTTTTTAAATTTCATTTTGCTACTTTTAAAATTTAAAAAAAAATTGTAAGTCGTCACTTTCAAAACGACCTGCATTGTTATCCATTCAATTTTATTACATTGTTCATAAGTTGGTAAGCTAATTATTATAGGCCTAAGTTTAGAAAAGGAAATGCCCTTGATGGAAGAACTTTCTGATTGCATTTGTTTGAACAAGGTTCGTTGTTATTTGTCTGTTTTGCTCAGCGCATTTAATCGCTCTATTCTCTATAATAATAAACCTATCATTTCAAATAATTGTTTAGTGTTTATCCCCGATAATAATATTATCCTTTATCTCTCTCTGATTGGCTGCTTTGATATTAACCTGACTACGGTTGGATTTAGCGCGGCATCATCCAGAAGTTAGAAATTATTAGTAATAATAGCATTCTGGCTCGTCAATGATTGTAATCATAGGCCTATTCTAAAATTATTTGTAGTAGGCTACTTCAACAGTTAATAACTAAATTTGAGCGTTTAAGAAGTTCGTAAATAAGCCGACTAATTGCATATAATTTTAAATTAAAATAGTTTGCCATGATTACGTTGTTGTTGTTGTTATTGTTGTTGTTGTTTGCCATGATTATGTAGTAGTTGTTGTTGGCTTCTGTATAATACATGTAGAATGATCCGACTGGTGAAGAGAGAACGGAGGATGAGATCATTGCTTGGACTTGGCGATGCTATCTGACTGATTACAGTGACACACCACAAGTCATCGCTCGAATGCCAATGACGAAGGTTAGTGCAGACTGCAGAGGTCACACGCTTTCGTCTATACATAATGTTGTATCGATGGATACATCATTTGGATATGCTATCAAACAGCGATCGACTCCAATCTATGATCGTCTTTTATCTTTAGCACTTTTGAATTCATCCTATAACTAAGATGGCGAGAGCGAGGTCGATGAAGACGACGAAGGAAAAGAAGAAGAAGAAGAAGAAGATGATGATGATGATGATGATGATGATGACGACGACGATGATCATCATCATCATCATCATCATCATCGTCGTCATCATCATCATCGTCATCATCATCATCATGTTTTATTCTGGAAAGGTGTTATTTTTGTAGTGGTAGTCGTATTTGTGGTAGAAATCATAATGAAGTTGTAGCAGAATAATAGCAAAAGTGGTGTGAGTTGTGGTGATGATGGTGGACATCTGATTCGTTGTACTTGTAGTCTGTCATTCGAGCAATGGATGCCATCACAGAGCTGGCTGCTGAGAGAAGACCAGGACATGACGTCCAGAGGTTCATAGTCGGCGGTGGATCAAAGGTAAATCAGAATCTATTCTTTTCTTCGTTCAATTGTTCTCTTCGTTCATTTGTTCCATCGGTAGGCTAACTGTTCAATGGGGTGAAGGGGGACCCGGTAACGCGTTGAATAACACAATGGCATGGAGACTGGAGAGCGAGGGGTAACGAGTTCGAGCCTCGTATAAGACGGACGTGCTTTATAGGCTGCTATTAGCGCCGTGTATTGCAGGCAGTGTTATTTTAGTTCCAGGATTAATTTTTATTCCTATTCTTATTCTATGCCATTGTTGTAATTTTTATTCTAGTTTTAGTTCTTCTTTATAAATAAATTTCGTTCTTATTCTAGTTCCACTTCCTATTTAGAAATAATTTTAGTTCCAGTTCCAGTTCCAGAAAAATTTTATTTCTAGTTCCACTTCCACTTCTCATAGTTATGTCTAACATGAATGTTCACAGTAACACACAAAACAGTGTCTCAAGTCTTTCGACCTATTTATAAGATTAGTAAATTGCGGACAATGTGAATGCGACTGTTAAGAAAAAGTCAGACTATAACAAAAGTTTCTCGGCAGACAGACACTAAAAAGTTACCAGTCAATTATTCCAGGTGACAAGTTCGCACGTGTTTCTTCAAATTTGTTGGGTTCTTCCCGCTGAGCTGTTTAGGCCTATCACAGCATTCCCCGCTATTGGCATCTACTACTTCACACTGACTAATATTTTTTCCTTCTGAATAGGAAAAATATTGCCAAACGCCAAACTCTTTTTTTCTACCCGCCAAACTTTTAGACAAACTCATATTTACGCTTTTTCACTTCTAATTCTGGCTAAGTGACACCCGTAGCTCGATTCGTAAACAAACTGGCTGACGCGGAAATGACCATAAAGCATTAATCAGAGATAGAGTATACGGAGAAGCTACTATCATAGCGCCGCGTGGTGACAAAATCAGGAGCCGCCTTCAATCCCAAAAAGAATTTCTGGAACGAGAATAGAATAGGAATAAAAATTTCAATATTTCTATTTCTATTCCGTTCTCGTTCCAGAAAAATATTGAAATTTTTATTCCTATTCTATTCTCGTTCCAGAATTATTTTTTATTCCAGTTCTCGTTCCATGGAACGAAATTAAAATAATTATTATTCTTATTCTATTCTCAGGAACTAAAATAACACTGATTGCAGGCTGTCTGTTCTGTTAGTAGTTAAGATTAAATTGTATGTATTCTGTCGTTTGCGTTTTTGTGATTTGTTTATATAGGGTGAATTTGTGATCGTGACTGCAAAGTCAGACATGCGGAAGTAAAATAATATAAATTAAGATACTCTGCTAGCTCAACTGTTTCCGGATGTTACTTTCTCTTCCACGGTCCGTGACCTGGGTGTCACCCTTGACTGTGAACTCAGTCTCACCCAGCATGTTAACCTTGTCGCTCGAAGCTGTTATTATCAGCTTCGTCAACTCCGAGTGATTGCTCGCTCTCTCTCTCATGATGCGCTAGTTGTGCTTGTTCACGCCTTTGTAACTAGTCGTATTGACCATTGCTGCTCAATCCTTGTTGGCCTTCCCCTTGGGGTTCAGGGACGGTTAGATCGGGTTCTACGCTCTGCTGCCCGACTCATCGGGCGAATTCCTAAATTTTCGCCTGTCTCTGCTTACATGCGTGATGTGCTGCATTGGCTGCCAATAGCCCAACGCATCAATTACCGCATTGCTGCCCTCGTTTCTCGTTGTATTCTTGGTTGTGCTCCATCTTATCTGCGCGTCCTCTGTCGTCCTGTCTCTGACATTGAAGCGCGTTGGGCCCTTCGCTCCGCTGCGAAGGGACAACTGCTTGTTCCATGGGCTCGCTTAGCTACCAGACAGCGCCGAGCCTTCTCGGTTGTGGGACCGTCAATCTGGAATGACCTCCCCTCAAACCTCCATTTCCTCCACCTGTCTAGTCAATCTTTATTTCTCAAGTCTCTTAAATCTTTTTTATTTGGTCGTGGCTGGGCTGGGAGCGCCTCTGAGTAGTTTCTGGAAGAGGCGCTATATAAATTCTAGAAATGAATGAATAATGAATACTGATATTGAATACCAAAACCACTTCAAAACGGCTTGGATTTAACAAAAAAAACACCATTAAAGGTTGTCATGTTTCCGTATCGACGATCCGTAAATTGGTAATGAAAGTCAGCTTGCACTGAGTGGTCACTTTACTAGACAATGTCCTTACGTTACCATTGCATTAACAATACATGTATGATTGTATGATTGTATGTATGTTGACAACAGAGAGGTTGGACAACTTGGAGCGCTGCAGCGACGGACCGAAGAGTCATCGCAGCAACTCCAATGGTTATGAGTCTACTCAACTTCAATGACGTAAGTCTAGCAACGACATCTGAAGGACTTATGTCATTTTGAGCTTCAATAGTATCATGCAGACGAATTATTGTATTTTTGTAGCACTAGCATCGGTTACCTCGCAACATGTTATATGCCACTTCAATATCATCTGAGTTGCTTCATTAAAGCTTTTTTGGAAAGTCTCTATTATTATATTCGTGTATTCGTGTTGCAAGGTTGGTTCAGAGCTCCGTTCCTGAAAAGTTTCTCCTTGAATAGACGCTTTGAAAATTGAAGATTAGATATATCGGTTATGAGCCTATAGTTCATCAATGCAACTAGGCCTATTACAGGCCATAAGGCTAGTAAAATATTCTTCTTTTCAAACAGCGTCCCTCTGAGAGTTCGCCCTATAGGCTACATAAAAATGATATGCCTATAGGGCCTACATAAACGGGAGTCCAACAGAGCTCATGGATCATCTGCACAAAATGCTTATGGATGGCTCTACCAGTATTTCTTTTCATTTCAGATATTTGCTCTCTGTCTGCTTAGTCATGACATTGTGATCTACGTGGTAGCATATTATCTATTATCTAAAGATGGAAGAAAAACTGTTTTAAACCTCGTTGTGTTCAGAAGACATGACATGCACTTTTTCAAAAGAATATAGGCCTAACTTATTCTCAAATTAATCGAATCAAAATCAAATTTATTCTGTTGATGATCATTGTCGTTAAACAGACGCTGCAGGCTCACTACCGCAACCTCGGAGGCGCTTGGTCGATCGCTTTCTACGATTACTACTCACTCAATCTCACTTCACATATGCACGATGATCAAGTCACGAACTGGGATTATGGACTCTGGACCTACGAAGACATGTTCCGTTAGTTACTTACTAGTATACCTTATAGACCCAACTAATTACTTAGCCCTAACAAATATCTTATGCCATGCTATCTTGCCCATCCAGTTTCATTATTATGTTTTCTTAAGTTGGCTATTTCATAGTATCCTGTGTTATGCTATCTGATGCAAACGATTACCAAATTGGGGAGATCGTATATAATTATGTAAATTTATTATAAATCAAGGGTCTTGCTAGTAGCTTCATTTTGTAGACAGCATCCTATAAATGAATCGTTCATTATACTGAACACAAAAGTTTCTTTTTAACAACTACAGATGTCACTCCACGCTGAGGTATCTATCGGTGAGGATAAATAATAATATTATGTATTATTTTGTAGGCTACAAGGAGAGATTGGCTCTCATTCCGAAGCTTCTCATCAGTGCCACTGGAGACGAATTCTTCCTTCTCACCGATACATTGACTTGGTGGGATGATATGTATGGTGACAAGTGGATCATGTAAGTCATCTATTAGTATCCAATAATACTCAACGACATCTACAATACATGGATGGCTGCTGTTTAATTAATGACACATTATCTTGTAGCACACGTGATTAGCGTCGCCCTCCTTCTTTATTCAGTCTTGGGTCTGGCAAGACTGGAATAAGATGATTGTGGAGTTCACACGACTATGCCTTATTGGTCAAATTTTATAGACTTCCGTTTATCTCGGATCGTGAGTGAACAGAAAGGTGGCTTCAGTTGGTGCCAGTCCAAAGGTGGTGCAAACAGGGAGGGCAACACCAAACACCTTTGTCATGACTCAGAGTCATGGCTCAGCGCAGATAATGACTGCAACTTATCCAACAGCTGCCCTCACAGATAATTATCTATTACCATGGGTCACCATTGACAGGATATGAACTAATGCATATAATTTACATACATTGTATATGACCTCTAACATGGTAGACACAATCTGATCAACGGTCAGCATGTGAGTTGCATGTATCATTCTAGAAGTCAATCTGCTATTAATGCAGGCAATTATCAATTGAATTTAGTTGTTATTATTATTTGTTTGTAGGATGTGGGACAAAGAGGGAGGGCAACTCTTACACCAAACATCTTTGTCATGACTCAGAATCATGGCTCAGCGCAGATAATGACTGCAACTCTACTTATCCAACAGCTGCCCTCACAGATAAATCTATAACCATGGGTCATCATTGACAGGCTATGAAATGAAGCATATACATGTAATTATATGGACATTGTATATGACCTCTAACATGCTATAGACACACTTTTATCAACGGTCAGCATGTGAATTAGATCATTCTAGAAGTCAATCTGCTATTAATTTTCATACAAGTTATCAGTTGAATTCAGTTGTTCTTATTATTTGTTTGTAGGATGAATCAGAACGCGGAACATTCTCTTTCGCCATGGTACATTAAGATCGGAGAGACGGTTGCTTCATGGTCAATGCTTCTCGTTGAGGTTGATATTAGACGTTACTATTTTGCACAAATGAATATCTAACGAAATGTGTTATTTTATTATTAGAATATATTTTATTATTGGCATATATTCCAAATGTCGGTTGGACAGTCAAATGCTCATTTTTGTTCGAACTAAGCGTCCCCGCTAGTGTGCATAACACTGCATACTGTTCTATATGGTGCATAGAAAAGTGTCGCTAAGTCCAGTCTCTTCAATCAGTCTTCAAAGAAGAAGGAGGCCAATGATATACTTATGTGCACGTGTGTGTTTAGGGTCCCCCAGTTCCTAAGTTGGACTGGCAGATTGGAGACACAGGACATTCAGCTCGAGTCAGTCTCTTCGTTGATCAGGTTCCAGACAACATCACTGGATGGTACGCATACACGTGGAAGAACGAGACGAGGTGACTAACAACTTTTATAATTAATTAATGCATTAAACACATCTGTAGTTTGCTAACATGATTGATGTTTAATTAAAATAATGGCCTGAATAGCTACGTGTATGATGATGTAACAGTGACGTTACTCAGTCTTTTCTGTTCCCATTTGCACCATAACAATTAAAGTGTATTTTGAACGGCTTTTTTCCAGATGTCTGAGTGAAAAAGCATGATCATGGTTCTATTTCAATGCAATACCGCGTGTCGCAATTACATGACTTGTAGTAATGTTTGAATGGATAGGCCTATCAGTTATCGAACAGATGTTTCTTGAGATGGTCATATAATGTAAATTGAACAGAGTAGGAACGAGAAGATTAATGTGATACTGTGTTGATACAGAAAGGACTTCCGATTGGCAGTTGGCTATCCGCCATACATTCATCCAATCAGATGGTACAAGACACCAGTAACGGATTACGTGAGTAGCTATTACCGTTATCAGTCTCTTGAAGAAATTTTATACTTTCTCTTATAAGCCAAATTTATTTCGTGATTGTGACCCTACCTTAACACGTCTTTCGCGTTTAATGCATTCCTTCGCTTGTTTACGAATTTAGACTTTTATTTACTCACTCATTGCTAGACCTGTCATATATATTGCGCCCCTTCAAGGTGACTTTTCGGAAGCGCTCCCGACCCCACCGCGGCTAAATAGGAAACTTGTTAGATGCAAGAATGGATTCTGGGAGACTAGCGCAATGCCAAAAAGATCCAGTTCAAAATCGAGATAGAGATCTAAACTAACGATTTTGCTTGATAGCTGTGAGTGCAAAAGGTTCGGTGAGAAAGACTTGCTGAGTATGCGTAGGCCTATCAAACACGTTTTGATTTTCAGAAGCTGTTCGATCAAGTTAGTTGAAGATAATAAAACTGAATCTAAACTTCGTTATTTAACTACATAGAATTGACATTTCTCCAATGTAGTCTAAGCCTTGTTAGAGCGTTAATGTTAATGATGTAGGCCGGAAAGATTTTCATTCGCTTTAGGCCTACATTTGCATCTTGCTCTCCACGACAAACATTTCTACGCCGCTATCTAGTTCATATTAATGATTAACTATAATTGGAAAATGTCAGTGGTTATGTTGGCTAGTTTGACCGTTTATTGGATTTTCTGAGGTTTAACAAATACACTCATGACAAGTGCAATAAACAGATTGAATGTATGATTCACACAATAGAATGAGAGAAAAAAAACTGATTAGAAGACAAACAAACGCATGAAAAGTAGGCTATAATCATAAGTCTAATAAAGAACTTAAAAGTAAAAGTAAAATAAGCATAATTAATATTAATTATGGAAGCGTAATAAGCAAACAATGCGAAACTCAAGTAAATAATTATTGCATCTAACACGTTTTGTGTTACAGGGCAATGGTCAATACGATGTTGAACTGGAAACACCCGAGTCTGGATGGGGCGGACTTTTCATCGAGGTAAGAAATGTCCAATTTGCTCTCATACGTACCATTCCCATTCATTTGTGCATGATCAGACCCAGAGCATTGGCATGGTATGCATGCATGGAACCTACCGTTAAACGGGCACTGGCCAATGACATATGCACGTTTGGTCTCTTGGTTTATACACCATGTAGCATCAAAAATAATAAGGACATTCTTTAGAGGTGATCCGAACCTGTCATCATGAAACCAATATCGCCTAGTTTGATTTTCAATCGCGCTTACGAGAGTAAGGCAGAAGAAATAAAAGACACGCAAGTCTTAGGTTGCAATGTAGGCCTATAGCTTTTGAAATGTGGAATGTTCAACTGCGATTGCAATTCGAGTTATTTCCATTCTTTTACTGATCCATGAATGTGTGTTCGTTTGTTTTTCAAGTGTATCTGGACGAGGCTGAATGGAGTCCAACTCCATCTGACAACACAAGTCCAAGTTACTCCAGACGTCTATCCTCATCCATCTTGTTACGGAGAAGAGTGTTACGGATATCTCATCTAGAATCGTTGCTCCACTGTTTCAAGATTTATCAACTGATGATCACAGTGGAGGTTATTATTGTAGAACGAATCTTAAAATGAGAAACGTACTCGATTTCGTCAAGGAAATCTTTATTGCATGCTCTGGAATATTGTCGTGTCGTTAGATAATTTAATCCTAAAGGTTCATTTGAAAGTTAATTGAATCTATGACTTGCTCGATTATTTGAAAGGCGATGGTAATACGTCAAGGAACACACAATTTGTTTTAATTGTTGATATGACTAGGCTAACATATTAAGATGAATGGATATAAAAAGTTGTAGCCTACTTGATCCAATCTTTCCGTCCATAGATTTTGTAACAAACTATAGTCACAGTCTTCCAGAACTACATGTATGTCACCTCCATCGAAACTCATGACTGCACATCGACTGTAATCAATGTTGTAAAGATATCATAAAGGTTTCACTCGCACAGAACTGACTATTTTTTTCTCGTCAGTTTTTCTAATCATCTATTTGGAACTCACTACTAAGTCACCATAGCAATATCAATATGTATGTCTAAGGTGCATCAACTTGAAATGCATCAATTATAATACCTTCAACGAAAGTTGGCACGCTCTTAAGATTTTACTGCGTGCTAAACTGCCAACCACTGGCGGCGATTGAGGCCTCCCGCACCATGCAACGAGCAATGGAGGCCATCACAGATAGGGTGCCCTTAAATCGACTCCGCCTCAACGCCACAAAAACCAATTCATTTAGTTGGGCACTAGGCAACATCTGAGCGTTCTCTCTTCTCAATTCCCATCTATGACTTTTTCTTCAGTGGTGCGTGACCTTGGGTGCTCATTGACTCTGAACTCACTCTTGCATCTCTTTGTAGATCAGGTGTGCCGCAGCTGCTGCTACCAATTGTGATAGCTCAAGGTCATTGCTCGCTCTCTGACTTCTAAATCTGCTGTCTCCATTATCTATGCGTTTGCGCTGAGCCGCCTTGACTACTGCGCCTCTATCTCTGCTGGTCTCCCGTGAGGTGTTCGGATCGAAAGGTTGGAGAGAGTCCATCGGGCTGCCTCGCAACTCATTGGCGGGTTCACCAAGTCCGACCGTGCATCCCAGCTCTGGCTCAAGGCCGTAGTCAGAAGTTTATTTCGATGGGGGGGGGGGTGTTTACCCAACCGTGAACAACGGTGAGCAAGCCCACAAGCAACCGTATCAACTGACTAATCAGTTTGGAGAAGCGTCGTACTGATGTCCAATATCGAGTTCTCGATGGTCAATGCATTACAAACTATAGTTGTTACCAGTGCCGGATTAACTTTTTAGAGGCCTGGCGCAAACAATGCAACAAAACTAAAGTAGGCCCTCTATCCAATCAAATTATCAAAACAATGGAGGAAAAATTAATTATATAGAAAAACATAATTTAATAATTTATGAACACAAAATGAAGCTGTGATAGGATCATAGTAGATTTTTAAATTTTACTTGTTACAGTTCAACTGTTCAAAAGTGTTCGTCGAGTTTAGGCTAAAAGTCTTTCCTTCGCGCTGTTAAAGTACGGTAGAGAAAGAATCAACGATATCTTGAAAGTCAAGATCTGTCAAGATTTCCGACTCAATGTTCAAAAGAGTTAAATTTGCCAATCTGTCCTGGCCCATTGTTGGCCAATTTTTTTTACTAAATTTACAGCATCTGTTCTAGTTTCATTTTTCTGCAATTTGTCATTTCCCAGTGTTTGCAGTGCGGATTAATTTTAAAAAGAAATAAGCAACTACATAAACACTAAATAGTAGATAATAATATTACATGGAACATACACTGTGTCGTCTGTACCGTACGCATAGGCCTATCTATATTTTATTTGGTGATGGGGTCGATCCGCGCATAAATTGATTACGTCATACGTCATCATCACAGAACACAATTAATTAGTACGTCATCATTATAGTAGTAGTAACTGTAGAAGGCCTGTTTTTATAATGCCGCCAAATTTTATACGTAATGCTTGTTTTAGAAATTAAACATTTTAAATAAGCCGGACTGTGACTTATATAAACAAATTCTATCGGATAATCGGATTTCTCAATGTCTTTTTAAATTTTTATTTACCCCCGAAAGAAGGCCTGGCGCAAGTGCGCCAGTTGCGCCATGGTTAATCTGGCACTGGTTGTTACATCAAGCGGTATTAAATTTAATATTTCATTTTTGCATGTTTTTCATTCCGGGAGCGTTCAAGCACACAAAACACTCCCATAGAAAATGTCGGAGCACTTATACCTATTTATAATAGGGGCCTAGGTATAAGTGCTCCGACATTATAAATAGGTATAAGTCTTCCGACATTATAAATAGGTATAAGTGCTCCGACATTATAATAGGAGCCTAGGTATAAGTGCTCCGACATCATAAATAGGTATAAGTGCTCCGACACTACAAATAGGTATAAGTGCTCCGACATTATAAATATGAGCCTAGGTAGGCCTATAAGTGCTCCGACATCATAAATAGGTATGAGTGCTCCGACATTATAAATAGGTATAAGTGATCCGACATTATAAATAGGGGGCCCCTATTTATAATGTCGGAGCACTTATACCTATTTATAGTGTCGGAGCACTTATACCTATTTATAATGTCGGAGCACTTATACCTATTTATGATGTCGGAGCACTTATAAAAACACAAACTTAGAAAATAAACAATAGAAAGGTCACCGTGTAGATTAGTATTGATAATAAAAATCTGGCGTATATTCCAGCTCAGTGGATATTTAAATTGATTGCATACGTGCTAGAAAAAGATACAGTCGCAGCAAGCAGGCAGTTAGCTCAAAACTATAATAGTTAACTAGTTTGGCTGAGTAGGCCTTCATCGCATGGAGCCTAAGCCTATTCTTAAAACTACTATGATTGAAAGTATCAAACGCCTAGGCTAGGTCATGAAAAACTCCGGAGGCTATTAAAATAATATTCTCAATTGCATTAGAAGTCTTCGCTTGTAGGGCCTATAAAAGGCCACCTCAATAGAGGCAAACAAGAGGAGTGGAAACAGCATTGTTTCTGAAATAGGCCTACATACTTGGCTTCTATAATTAAAATATTAAGATCGACGGTCTTACCTCTCTTACGTTGAGCTTTAGAAAATTTAGAGCATAAAGAAGAGCCGAAAATAATTAATAGAAGTCTATAATTAGATTTGATGATAATAAGTTCTCTGCCCGAAGGCAGGTCCATTGACTTTTATGCCCCAAAAGATGAGATGAGTGCGGTGGTTTCCCGTTGCCTTCTTCACGGTCAATTGTGGGTGAACAACATGTCCAAGGTCACTAGCCTACGCAATGTTTTGAGGTAGATTCGAACCTACGACCTTTCGGTCACAAGGCGCCTAACTTACCGCTACACCACCGCGTCCCAGTAGCTCGATATGTCACCTTTGAAACACCGCCAGTATCCGTGACCGAGGCCCGGTCAGTAGGAGCGAGGGATTGACGAAGCGACTCAGTCCTAGTATCGGTAATAATCATTCTGAGGTCTCCGAAGTACAAAACCGTTGATTAGCAGTCCCGCTGACTTAATTTCTGGACTGCAGAAGGAAATGCTCTTGGTTCCATTCGCAAAACTGCATCTTTACAGAATCTTGCCTTTTCTGTGGTGGGCCCAGTGGTCTGAATGGGCTCCCAACGGAGTTACGTCTGCTTCCCAGGGCTCTTATTAAAGCATTTGTTTTTATTCAACACGACGACCCTGTGTTTTTGCCTTGCTCTATTCGTGAGCTCTTCCAAGTGGTCCTCCCTAAAGAGGTGCTACATAAATTCTTCAATGAATGAATTAAAAAATAAAGGGATGACTTGTATGTTCGCATGCATGTGTATATGAAGAAATGTATGACCCGTCCATTACAAAAGAAGGCACCATGGGTTCATGATGGCATGCGACAATACAAACAGTCAGCGAAGCACAATGATGATGGAGCTGAATAAAGTAGGTCATATTTGGTGGTATCGGCGCTATAATTGTTTGCGTGTACTGAGCAAGCTGTTAACCTCGCTAACAGTAACTGTTGTCTTAATTTCGGGAGAATAGTTCTAGATTTTATCGTGATATTCAAGGACTCGCATTTGATGATAAACTGCCATCTGATACATTCTCACAATCGTTATGTGATACACAGAAGAGGCCAATGATGATAAAATGTTTGTTTCTCCATAAAAGAAACGTCACCTTCTCACAGCAGCTAAATGAGCTGACTTGATGTAGCCTATGTATTGTGATGTATTGTATTGTATTGTATCTTTGAATTTTTATAATGCCTCTCGCAGAATGTCTATTCAGAAGCGCTCTCAGCACGAAAACCCACGGGTGACAAGAAAATAATACCTTTAACGAGTGAGATACATGTACAGGGGAGGAAAATCTAATCAGTAGTTTAACCCTTAAATTCAAATAACTAGCCAATCTTTATTAGTCCGATACAAACGCTCATAGGCCTACTTTACAACAACATCGCATGCCGTGGTTAAAAGCAGCACAAAATCAGTTGACCTACAAATAAAGCTGTTTATATTCAAGTAATAATTTATTATTACGCATCCTTAAATCTTAAATGTGACTCGGGAAAAAGTTTCCGCTACCAACTTGGCCAGGGTCATTACAGTGAATCCGGTCAAGGCATTCTAACTCACAACCACTGAATTATTACAGAATACAACTGGTCTTGACATAATAGTAAGACTAGTGTTCTGTATTGTTTAAAGGGTTGTGCATTGAATTTAGGCCTATATAATAATACGTCTACGATAATTATGACTGCAGGCAAGTTGGATCGAAAAAACTTGTGAAACCAACGTCTCTTTCATTTGGCCTTTGACTGCAAACACGAATGTCGCGATGCTTCGTATAAGAAGCTAGAATGTTAATTACTAACGAGGTTATCGACAGCTTTTGTCTGTTTGAGGCTAAAATGTCTTTCCTACCGTTTCTCGTTTTATGTGTCGTCGCCCTTTGTAGGGCTTATGATTGGGTAACTCAATTTTTCTCTCTCTCCTTCAATCTGTGTCTTTCTCTGTGTCGCTTTTACTCTGGTTCGATTCTCAATAATTTTCCAACAATACTTCTATTTCGCCACTCTTCTAACGATTAGGCTACTCCAATAAAGTTCCAGAATTGCATTAGTCCATTTCGCTCTGACTTTAATGTTGGCTACCATGTAGAAACTTACATGTATGTAGAGCTTCTTTTCTTGTGTTGTAGGATGAGCCGACTGCTCTCGACGAATACGTTCATTTCGACGATGGATATTTCAGCTGGAATGAAATCGGACAGTACCGTTTTGACGAAGACAATGTCACCGTCTATCTGCTCAATATGACATCACAGAAATGGCTGGATGGTAAGGGATCATGCATTATACATGGTAAAATGAGTAAGATATTAATGTAGGCCACTAGGCCTACTGATCTTTCCCTTCACAGCAAAGCGACAAAGAAGAGTTTATTAGGCATGGGTAAACCCTCTGAATAAAAAGTGAAACTTAATTAAAATGTCTGATGATGTGCACATTATAGCACCATATTATTTGAAACTTTTACTTAACAGATACGACGTGATACCTGTGCACACAGAAATGTCATAAGATACCACAGCAGCGGTGATTTTGAAAAATGGTGCAGATCAAGGCGGTAAATTGATTTCTCGATGCTTACTGATTTGTGGTACTATTGTGTCTGCTTGCATCAGAGACGTATACAGATCATTCCATCTGGTGGCACATGATGGGAGTGGCGATTCCGGATGTCGTCCAGGGAGACGTCTGCTTCCTTTACATCGACGGAGGTAGCAACAACGAAGGCACGGGACCTCCAGGCAGCGACTCTGGGGTCGTCAATGCTGTCAGGCTCTTTGCACGTCTGACCGGATATTTCGGAGCATTTGTTCTTCAAGTCCCTAACCAACCGATCATTTTCACGGTGAGATTCATTTTGATATTCCATTTGCTACTGTAAGAAATACTTTAAAACAAATCATGATCAGCAAATAAAATATATACAGGAACCTAAGTAGGCTAGCCAATTAATTAAAACTAGAACTGTAATTTGTGAAATGACTTCTTCGACTGCTGGGTCTTGATAATATTTACTGTCCTCTCTTATCTGTCTGTTCCTCCAAGTCGTCTTTGTTATTTCGTTCTCAAGTTAGTCTTCATTGTTCAATTTCTTCGTTTTCCGTGAGCAGCTGCTGTCTTATGAGACTGATTTCTTTTATTATATTGATCTCAATACGGTTGTATGTTGTGCGTTGTCGGCTCATAATTTTTTTTATACTAGATGCCAGCGCATTAAAAGTTACATCAAAGTTACAGCCATGAACCTAGTCGTCATGTAATTCATTGGAATGCTGATCAACATGTAGCCTATTCTTAAACTCTCACTTCGAAGGAACATTAAAAATGATGATTTGCGGTCGCATAACATTCAGAGTTTATTAACTTTAGGCGCTTATGGCGTGTTTGTTACAAAAAGTCAAATGAAAATAAGTAATATTGTAAATATGAAATTCCATCTATAATTATGTTGTTGTTTTGTGTAGAACGATCCGATACAAAACGATCGGGTGGAGGATGAGATAATCGCTTGGACCTGGCGATCCTACCTCGTGGATTACCCCACCACTCCTCAGATCATCCTTCGAATGCCGATGACCAAGGTCAGTCAGGTCACAGTCTCTCATTCATTGGGATCGGTAGATAGGCCCTACTCATGTAGGCTATACCAGCAGTATTACTAGCAGCACTAGCAGCAGTAGTGACAATTGTTGTAGTAGCTTCATAGCTGTGGTTACAGTAGTAGGTCAAGTGACTGTAGTAGGCTTAGGCCTAGTATTTGCATGTAGTCGAAATAATTATGGTAGTAAATGTAATATGAGTTGTGATGATGGTGGACACCTGTTTCGTTGTAGTCTGCCATCAGAGCAATGGATGCAATCACGGAACTTGTTGCAGAGAAACTGCCAGAGCATGACGTACAACAGTTCATTGTTGGCGGTGGATCAAAGGTAGATCAAAGGCTCGTTTTCTCTTCTGTTCACCCCTTCGATCAATCTATCCGTGTATTGCATGACGCGTAAACACTATTAAACAGGTACACGTCTTGGTCTGTCGTCAGTATAATTGTGCTGACGACAGACCAAGACGTGTACCTGACCAATTATTGGTCAGATGGTTGAAGGTTCAGTTCCAGGTGAAGACGGTGTTACTTTTATTAATGGCATTGCTGGTGTTGTTTGCGAACACCTTGTTTCTATCAAAAAGCTGTAGAATTTGGCATCAATTAAGCTAATCCTATGGAAATTCTAGTCTCCTTCAAACTCTTTTTTATCATTAATGAATGCAACATTATAGATATTGGAGTCTAGCTTTTGTTTCTATTCATTCAGAGTGTATTCTAATGCGTGATCAATATGTGTGATTGATTTGTGATTAGTAGCAAAACACAGAAGTGTTTCATCATGGGGCACAGAACGATTGCTTCTACATGTAAACAATGTCTTACCCTTGCATATCACGAAACGTGTATTTTGACATGTTTTGATATGTATTTTGTTATTCTAACATTAACAATACATATATGTATGTTGACAGAGAGGTTGGACAACTTGGAGCGCTGCAGCCACGGACCGAAGAGTCATCGCAGCAACTCCGATGGTTATGAGTCTACTCAACTTCAATGACGTAAGTCCATCAACGCTGTCTGCCTATACGTCATGTTGAGCTTCAAGAATATGGTATGGTAAGAACTTGTATTGGTTTATAATAGATCTAGCATTAGGTACTGTCGTCTGATTTTGTTGATCTATCTGGCCACATTATTCTGACTTAGTGAAGTCTGTTGAAGAGCACCACAACTTTGTGTTCATAAGTCGTAGATAGGCTCAGGGCCGGATTAAGCAATGTGGGGGCCCTGTTCGGGAAATTTTTGTGGGGGCCCTGTCCGGGAAAATTTTGCGGATATTCTTTTTTTAGTCATCTGGCGAAATTTAAAAAATTTTCGGGAAAAATTTTTTCCCGGGAAAATCATACCATTTAATCCGCCCAAAAAGTTGATGACCTTTTTTTTAGTCATCTGACCAAAATTTTCGGGAAAATCATACCATGACTTTTTTTTTAGTCATCTGGCGAAATTTTGCGGAAAATAGTCGTTTCGTCAAAATTTCCTTAACAAAATTTTTTTCCCGCATTTTGTGGGGGCCCCCCCTAAAGTGTAGAAAGTGTGGGGGCCCCTGTTCGGCCGCACATGTTGAACATGCCTAAATCCGGCCCTGGATAGGCTAGGCCTACTATAAAAAAAATAAAAAAATCCATTATTTTCTTATTCTGTTGGTGATTGTTAATAACAGACACTGCAGGCTCACTTCCGTAACCTCGGCGGTGGTTGGTCGATCGCTTTCTTCGACTATTACGTTCTTAATCTGACGTCACATATTCACGATGAAGCGGTGACGAATTGGGAGACTGGACTGTGGACTTATGAAGACATGTTCCGTTAGTTAATATAGTTTAACTTAGCCTATATTCTCAACTCTAGTCTAAAACTTCAACGTATCGGAGCTAATCTGATCTTTTCTTATCTTATGTTGACTTTTACCATGTCGTCTTCTGCTGTGCTATATCACATCATATAATCTTATGCTATGGTATAATGTAATACCGTGTTATGCTATGTCATAATTATGATCTTGTATTATAATCATATGTTAGGTCACATTGTAACATTGTATTATGCTTTGTTTGCATTGTCTTTTGCTGCATTGTATCTAATGGCATTTTTGCATTACGTCATGCCATATCATTTTATGCTATATCATGTTATAGTATGCCGTGTTGCAACATGCTTTGCTATTTCATGTCATCTTATGTTTGTTATGTCATATTATGAGACCTTAATGTCATGACCACAACTTAATGTTACCTTACTTGACATTTTTATTAGGCCTTGTATTGCAAATGCGACCTAATCCTAGATCGTTACCATTAGATCAAACTCGGAACAATGTTCCTTCCTTATGCAGTTATTTCGATTAATTGAAGAAATGTGTTAGGTTAATCCCTGTCTTAATTTCACCCATGAGTTGGGGCTAGAAGTCTAGAACTTCAGAGAAAATACATTCTAAGACAACTGGCATTTAATAATAATTATCGTCCTTGCAAATTTGTGAAATGCACGCTGAAGTTGGGCAGACGTTAAGAGTCAAAAATTGGATTCGAAGAATTGGGTTTCAGTTTTTGCAGAAGAAGAGTTTGAGAAAGAGAAAGCGCTGTTTTATAAAAGCTGTGACTGAAATGCATAAAATTTATGCATTCAGTCACAGCTTTTATAAACATTTAGGCTAATGAATGAATGAATGAATTCTGCTACATAGTCTCACCGGTGGTTGGCTCTGCGTATAGCGACGCCTGAAGCTGTTACCAAGAACCCAGTATTTAGTTTAATAAACCATTTATTTGCAGGCTACAAGGAGAGATTGGCTCTCATTCCGAAGCTGCTCATCAGTGCCACTGGAGACGAATTCTTCCTCGTCACTGATACGCTGACATGGTGGGATGAAATGTATGGCGACAAGTGGATATTGTAAGTTTCCTACGATCCACTTTTACTTGACATTTTTGACAGTCGTTCACCAGTGATATCATGAATAAATTGCTGTGCACCTTCCCTAGTGAGCTAACAATACGAGTCAAGAGTAGTCCAATAACTCCAATTGCGTCACTTAGGTCTGTGACTGATGTGCCATCGGGTGGGTGGTGATAATAGCAGAAACAATCTTCGTTTAATTTCAAACCGACACAAAGCAGAATGATTATAATTCAAAGTATGATGGATGATCACAAGTTATTACAAGGAGTCGAATTTAACCATCGGCAACCACAGGGCGCCGTCCTATTACTGATTTCACCAACTGTGAGCGTGACCCTAAACCCCTGCCAGTCCACAGTCTGGATAAAGAGGAGGGCGACGCTAATTCTCTTTTTTATTTGTGATGACACTATCGTTGTTAAAAGATGCTGCTGCGTTGGTTTCTCTCACAGTTGCGCTTATGTCACTAAAACAAAATAATTTCTTGACAAAATTATTTTATTAAAAGTATTAATGAACTATTTAAAACCCTATTTAATCTCTGAACTGTTATGCATAAATTGATCAACAAACGACTCTGAACTACATTATTCTTGGCGTTCAAGCATGTATATAAAGAGTGCGCTGTCATTATTTTGACTTCAACTATTACATGTATTCGGTTGTAGGATGAATCCGAACGCGGAACATTCACTTGCTCCCTACTATATTAAAATTGGAGAAACTGTTGCTTCGTGGGTGAAACTTCTTGTAGAGGTAGTTATTGGATTCGCTTTTTATCATAAATGAAGATAAATAATAGATGACTAATCCAAATTAACCAATTTTCTTTAATCAATCAGTCACTGTCGAATTTCAACTTGACTAATTTTGAATTTCAGAATCTAGGCTACATGTCATTGTGTAGCCTAGGCTTATAAGTAAATTGATTAATTCATTGCGCTCCGTCTGTTCCTTTTACTTTCATTATGTGTCAAAATGTTGAACGATTAGTTTGTACTTTCGAGCATGGCATATCTGTTAGGCTAAATGTTCCTGGTCTTCCTATCATAATAGATGTTGCCCGCGATGGTGGTGGCACCAATGAGGAGTAGCACTTCTATTCTGCTGACCTTCTTCCACCCAGTTACTAAAGGAGGAAGATCTGCTTGTCTAAATATTATGCCTTCTCTAGTTTCCATCTTTATTTTCATTATAATGTCTTGAAACCTCTGACAGTAGAACCACAATTATTGTGTCCTGGAAGCCCACAATTTTATTAAAATAAGAAAATAATGTCAATTATTAGATTTTTCTGATTGTTTATTCAGCGAGACGTTTTTACAATAAGTTGCAGTACATGTCAACTTATGAAGTCTTCGAGAAACGAAATATATGAGACTATTTGCGTAGCGCTATTCTTTTCATCCGTAGGATGTAGGCTATTCAGGTATTGTTTTATTGCGATGGCGTTTAGGGTCCTCCACCTCCTAAGATGGATTGGCTGATTGGAGATACAGGACATTCAGCTCGAGTCAGTCTATTCGTTGACCAGATTCCAGACAATATCACCGCATGGTACGCCTACACTTGGCAGAATGACACCAGGTGATGAAATTTAATGTCCATCACCATTCACCATTCGTAATAAATCGAACATCTGAGCTGCATCTATGAATTTGTGTCTTGTCTCCAAAGCACAGCTTAGACTTAACAAACACAAACAACAAGCTCTATTGTTTTCAAGTTTTATTAAGAGATTTCTGTGAAAGAAATGCGTGCAGTCTTAAACAATAGGCTAACATACCAGAAGACGGTTAGCAATATGCATTGCTATTATCATTAGCGTTATAATTATTGTCATCGTATTATTATTAATTTTTTTATGCACTGAGTTAGGCTACTTCGTACCCCCAGGGGCTTATAAAACATATAAAAGCAATGTGCCTGGAACGGCTAAACCTCATCCATTTCGGGCGTAGGTCTTCTAAATGATCCACTAAATGCTACGGCGTTGAAGCGCTGAATTGTGATTGAGAGCCTCTGAAATAAATAGCTGGTCTCTCTCGGTTCACCCTTAGCCGATGTAAGGTGGCTATTATAATATTAGACATGTCTTCCCAATGGGTTTGAACAGGTGCGCTTAACTTATTAAGTTGAAAAAATAAGTTGAGCAGAGTTTCGAAGGACAACCCGAATAATTTCACCGGTTTGATTGGCAAATTATTTTGTTATTGTAGAAAAGATTTCCGATTGTTGGTTGGCTATCCGCCATTTATACATCCAGTCAGATGGTTTGAAACGCCAGTCAACGATTATGTGAGTATATATACCGGTATAGGCCTATATAGCTTCTTCTTCCACTTAATTTGTCTCTTAATTAATAAGAGGCTGTCATCGTTCAGGCTGTTATGGCCTCAGTGACGCGCCAGGCATTTTTGCGTTGTACACCCTATACATAGGCCTAGACGTAATAAAAATAATTTTACAATAAAAAATCATTTTACAATAATAACAATCCACAAAATTCGGTGAACATTGGTAACGGAAATAAAGAAAATTTGTGAGAATGTGACACTCAACTGATGGCTCATCGGACCTGTGCCGTCTATATCTAGTGCCATCCGAAGGTGTCCGTTTAGGTGTCAGTTTGAAAATAATATTAATAAAATATTATTATAAATATTATATAATATATATATATATATATATATATATATATATATATATTATACAGGGTAACGGGCAATATGACGTTGAATTGGAAACACCGGAAGTTGGATTTGGTGGAATCTTTATCGAGGTTAGACATCAATACATCGTTTTTCTCTAAATTTCACTCAAATTCCTCTCCATAGACGTAGGGTCCTACATGTACATCTGTTTCTCTGTAACTGACTCACAGACTCAGCGAAAGCCGATTCAAGAGTCGTTTTGAGTGAAAACACCAAGACCGGGAACTCAACATAGTTCTTTGATGAATAGTTGTAATCGTAAATTCATTGCGGATAATTAGGTTCCGTTGACGGATCTAGGATTGAAGGTTAATCGGCGGTCAGAGTTAGACTACTAAGTTTATAAACCTAGTTTAATCTAGAAACTTATATAGCGCCAGTAGTATATAATAATGTTCTAGATGGTTGCTTATGAGCAAAATCGCCGTTGAAACAAAATTCCACGAAGTTCAGATTGTAAGATAAGATGCTTGCATGTATTGTGGTGATCAGTTATATTGATCGATTGAATCCGACAAGAGTTGGAAATGGCTTACTTAGAAAACGGAGATGTGATTGAAGAACAAGCTTTGCAGAGAGAACATTTGCTGGTTGAAAGTTCTAAAGACCACATGGTATACTTAATTAGCGAGAACCGTCCTTGCCAACGGTTTTCTCACAATGAGAAATCCGAATAGGCCTATCTGGTCGAGTGGGCAAAGTCTCTGGAGATAGAATTGACTAAACTTTATACGAGTGGAGAGTTGCACATAGATTTAGCCTAATATATAAAATTTCTATGAATCCACTAAACTCATAATGCTTTTACACGACAATGTATGCAGATAAGGTGATTCCATTCTGATATTTTTCCATTTATTTTTTTCAAAGTGCATGTGGAGAAGGTTAACTGGAATCCGGATGCATCTGACAACACAAGTCCAAGTAACTCCGGACATTTATCCAGTGCCACCGTGCTACGGAGGGGAGTGTTATGGAGAACTCGTCTAACGTCCCTCGTCCACTGCCTGCTGCTGCGATTTTATCTACTGAAGCCTAATAATTATGGAAAAGATAGTCCTACTAACAGCGAAAAAATTATCGTTATTGAGATTCTCGCTGACAAACTCAACAGTCAACCTAGAGTAGGGCCTACCTTTATTTATTGGTCTTTAAATAGCGTTAAATAAATATTCGATCATAATACTAGTAATTGTATTATAATTGCAATTTTATATAGCGCCATTTTTGAGAGACTCGTCAAAGGTGCTGAATCTCTCAATCTAACACAATGAAACCACAAATATTGAACCGAATGATCATCAGAAATGTCCGTGGAAAAGAAGCCAGTCCAATATGTCTTCAGTCTCTTCACCATCTATTCTAGACTATATAGGAGATGAACCTGCACACGCTATAAGAAAGAAATGAAGTTGAGCCATTTTGTCTATCATAATTAATAGTTATTATAATTATAGATAATTAAGAGTTGGCCAACGCAGGCGGCAGGTGTTGGAAGGACACCTCAGGGCGAAAGAGGTCCAGAAGACCCACCGGCCTCCTTACCCTGCCAGGAGAGGATTGGTCACCACCTGGCAACTGACCAAGAAACTTTTACTGATAGAAAAGACGGCTCAGATGGTTCGGTCATGTGGAGCGCATGGAGGGAAAAAGACTACCAATCGCGGCCCTGCACGGGCATAATTATAGAAGGAGAGAGAAGCAGAGGAAGACAACCAAAGACCTGGATGGACAACGTCAGAGAGGATCTGAAGATGATGGATATCAGTATGCCAAGAGCAAAGGATCTCATCAGAAATAGACAAGTCTGGAGAAGTCATGTGAAAGCCTCATCGTCGTCGCACGACTGACGGAAGAGAGAAAGAAGAAGATAATTATAGAGTTGAAACAATAATTATACCGAAAGACATCTAGGTCGAGTCGTCCTGCTAGAATAATAATTATAGAACAAAGATAGGCATGCTCAGTAGAGTAGACGGATTTAAAATCAATTGGTGATAACTAAAACATTGTTCGAGACTTCACCATTCATTTTGATCTTTACGAAACACAGAGTTCATCAAATGTTCGAATCAAAACAATGCAATTTATCACATCACGCGCAGTGCTACAACTTAGACTACAACAGTACTCGATCTATTGTTCCGAAATGCTGAAAATTCTGCAAATCTCGGTTTTCATAGGAGGTGACTTAACAGAAAGAAATAGTCCTAGAGAGAAAGACAGAGAGACAAATAGAGAGACGTTAAGGCGGTACTTTGGCCACTGTTCGACGTGTTCGTGTAACGGAAGTGAAATTGACAAGAAAATGAAGCGAGAAGAGTGAGACAGAAAATAGACTGACGACTACAAATTCAAGTAATATATTTAAAAATAATAGTTCAAGTATATCTACATAAAATATAGGCTAAATATATGTACATCTGAATACGCTTAACTTTCAACAACCATTATCTTACCACTGAAAACCACACAGCCAGCTCTGGTCATAATCTACTATACTATAGGTCCGTAAAGCAATAATTCACGTGGCTTCTTTCAAGGAATTTTTAGAACTGCGCAATCATCCCTTCCCATCCTCAATGTCATATCACACCCAATCGGATTGCAGTGACCTTTTTTTAACTATTTTTAACTGCACAGAAGTGCTTCTAAAACTGCACAAATCTATTGAGAATCGCACATTTTGTGTAGAACTGCACGCTACAAAACTTGCAACGATAATATTATTGAATGCAACTATATAATTCAAATGAAATAGACTAATCAACTAAGCTTAGAGAAAACATAAAACACATCAAATAAAATGGGTTGATACGATCTATTGCTTAAACGTTCTAAATAATAATCATTCGCCACCGCATTATGCAATCATGGGTTTCAGAGTTCGTCGCATACAAAAGAATTTTTGCAGAATCAAAAATAAGGATGATTTTTACCTAGGCCATAATATTATTTCAAAACAATATACATATGTTATTAATTTTTCAGAACAATATACATATATCATTAATTTTTCAGAACAATATACATATATTATTAATTTTTCAGAACAATATACCCCTCGGAGGCACGTAACGAGATAGGCTAACAAATCGATTTCAACAATAACAATGATAATATCACAAAAATCACAATATTTTAGTCACATTTTTTGATATTTTCAAATACGAAGTGACTAGCGGACCGCCAGGCGGCCGTCCAATTTCAATTACTAGCGGACCGTCAGTCACGTGTAACCTGTCACATGAGTAACGAGTCTTGATTCTTGAATATTGTTACAATGGCGGCAGTTACCAATAGTTTGTTTTATGTCGGACAAAAAATTA
Source organism: Lumbricus rubellus (assembly GCA_945859605.1). NCBI lineage: Eukaryota > Metazoa > Annelida > Clitellata > Crassiclitellata > Lumbricidae > Lumbricus > Lumbricus rubellus. The sequence goes on along the minus strand of OX243811.1, from coordinate 796,471 downwards.
TAGAAACAAGGAGAAGGGAAACGAGAAACCATTTAGATGATATATATTATATAGGCTAGTATAAATAGAAGTTTGATTAACGAAGATAAATTTTGGTGCAAATAGAATTTGATAATCCTGTCAACAGCGGTCCCAAATTATACCACTCATCCCAACATGCAAAGCGTGAGGGTCGGTTAGGGCTCAGGTTAGGCGTCGTGAGGGTCGGTTAGGGTTAGTTTTAGGGTTAGTGCAGTTATTCTGCTGAAACTGAAGCTGAACTGATGAACAATCGTCGATACGTCGCACTCTAATTTTATTGCATTCGTTGGCAGCCATATTGTCTGGCGGTCCGCTAGTATTCCGTATTGGACGGCCGCCACTGGCGGTCCGCTAGTATTTGAAATTCGAGGGCCGCCTGGTGGTCCGCTAGTCACAGCCTTTCAAATAATATGTCAACTTAAATTAATCATCCAAATGACGTCAGAATGACGTCAGATCCGTTCAACGCTGAAAACTGGGTGCGTTCGTCGTTTCGTGCGTCTCAGAATGGGTGCGTTCTTCTTGCGTCTACATGCTCACCTCGCTTCCGATCTTATTACGCTTGCGGTGATCAATGCTGGCTTTGATGTTGTCACGCAACATCTTCAGATCACTGATGATCTTCGTCAGGTCAAGTAGAATAACAAGAGCCAAGAGGATGCAGAGGATCGTACAGGCGACGGTGCCGATTGGCACGCCTTGAGGACTTTCGTACGACTTGCCGATCAGATCCGCGTTGATGGCTGACAATGCTAATAAAAAAGAAAGTAAATAAGAGCATTGTCTTCATTTGTAGCTGTATCTACATCATCAAACGACAATCACTTTAACAGCTACTCTGCTCCTCTCTCTTTGCCAACCGGGCGGATTTCAGGCCTACATTTGATTTGATGTGGTTTCTTGTTTCTCTAGTTGATTAGTCTGTTTCATTTGAATTAGTTGCATTCAATAATATCGTTGCAGGGATTTTTTAGCATCCAGTTCTACACAAAATTCTCAATGTATTTTTGCAGTTGTAGAAGCACTTCTAGTATCTGCCACTGACTACGCGTTGGACAACCTTTCTGACATGATGCAGGGCTGGTGAATGAGCTGATTCCCTGCTCTTGGTTTTAAAGCGGCGCATTAAAAGTTTGAAATTTGCGATTACAATTACGACCTTTAATTCTAACATCATTTACTTTCATCGCCATCAATATCGTGATTTGCAGAAGCATCGTTATCTCCATCATCATCTTCATTGCGATCAAACCATCGCCACCAGTTCCTCCATCCACACACATCGTCATCTCTTCAGCACCAGCCTACCACAAACCCACCCCAACCCAACCCACCCACCAAAATCATCGTCATCAATTTGACGAACATCATAGTAATTAGGCCTACTCACACATTATTACTAGGTTACAAATGAGTACAATCACTGACAGTAGATCAAAGTCATTATAAACAGGCATATAGTTATTTCATTATCACCGTTGGCTTTTCATTCCTCATCAATCTCAAATCAATCAACTTAGATAATAATTATGTATTTTAAAACGTGCCAATCACGTGACGAGCTCCTAGCGACACCTACCAACGCAATCGGATATCGGTGGCGACCATTGTTTAGTGGACAGACATGTTGACGTCAGCATTGTCTGGTTCCCTGGTTTGCTTTTGTAAGCCGTGAAAGCATATCCATCCGCGCACGTGTAGCCGACAGTCGACAGGAAGTTGTTGTCCGTTGCATTGAATTGTGCGGACGTCCAGTATGGCAACGGAGGACAGAAGACAACTGCAACGGGATTTAAATGAATTAAATTGAATTGATTTAATTTAATTAAATTGAATTGATTTAATTGAATTGAATTGAATTGATCTAATTGAATTGAATTGAATTGATTTAATTTAATTTAATTAATTTAATTTAATTTAATTGATTTAATTTAATTTAATTGGACGTCCAGTATTGCAACGGAGGACAGAAGACAACTGCAAAAACGAGATGCAACAGTGTTGCTCTTTAGCGATGCAACAGTGTTGTGCTTTAGCGATGCAACACGATTTTCAGAAACATTGCAGTTTTATATCTCACGGTCACACAAGACAACTACTGTAACATGTGTCAAACGCTTCGATTGCATCAAGTCCGTTTCAGTTTATTGGAGAGATAAAAATTTAGGTCATTCAATAATAATATGCAATAATTGCCACTTCATGTACTATTAGTAATATATAATTTATTTAACATAAGGTAGATAGTTACAAACGTTTATATGAGATCTTTAACTTAACCTAGAATGATGGTTACAAACTTTGACATAATAATCTTTAACTTAAGATCGATAGCTACAAACTTTGGTATAATTTCTTTAGCATTAGCTAGAGCATTAAAAACTTTGATATAAATTCTTTAGCATAAGCTAGAGCATTAAAAACATTTATATAATATCTTCAGCATAAGCTAAAGCATTAAAACATTGATATAATTTCTTTAGCATTCTATAGCTAGAGCATTAAAACATTGATATAATTTCTTTGTCTTAAGCTAGACAGCTACAAACTCAGACATTGACTGAAACTAACCTTCGCATGGAGGCGGAAACGCGGTCCAGGTTTCATTGGCTGTGCAGACAACCGGTTTCTGTTTCGTCTTATCCGGAAACTGATATCCACGAAGACAAGAATACGTGATGACTTTGTTGTAGTAAGTATCGTTACTGTCGCGAGTCGCATTCTCAACATCAGTCAGAGTTGGACAGTTGATAACTGAATAAAAAAATACATGTCGATATTGAAAAGCAATTTTAAATTGAAACATTTTATAATGATTCATTTCAAATTTAAGACTTAGGCTATACTGAAAGTAAATCTGTTGTTATCAACCACTTAATTCAGTGTTTTGTCTTCAATATACGAGTTGTCAATGTTTAACTTCAATTAAGTTTAATTGGATGATTTCTAAAATTACAATGATATATCTAAAATACCTGCCTTCCACTGTGTAGGGGAACCCAATTGTTCTCACACTAACATTCACGTGAGATGGTTGGTTCCCATTGAGTAGGGAACCTAAAATTGTACTTACTCTGGCATTGAGGGAAGACGGCTGGTTCCCATTTACAGTAGTAAGGGAACCTAAAATTGTTCTTACTCTGGCATTGAGGGAAGACGGCTGGTTCCCATTTACAGTAGTAAGGGAACCTAAAATTGTTCTTACTCTGGCATTGAGGGAAGACGGCTGGTTCCCATTTACAGTAGTAAGGGAACCTAAAATTGTTCTTACTCTGGCATTGAGGGAAGACGGCTGGTTCCCATTTACAGTAGTAAGGGAACCTAAAATTGTTCTTACTCTGGCATTGAGGGAAGACGGCTGGTTCCCACTGAGCAGTGGCCGCACAACGTCGACTCTTGTCCGTTGAATCGTCGAAATATTTGAATCCAACGTCGCATTGATAGTCGACGATTGTGTTGTAGATCGGTTTATCCGATGTGAAGTTGGTCGTCGCATTCGGCATTTGAACGACAGGAGGACAGATCTTCGCTGGAATACAATTCAGATGTATTCACAGATAATTATTGCAAACGTTTTGAGGAATAAATTAGGCCAATTATATTTGAAGAATGTTGAAGGCTCTTGAAATGTAGATGTGGTGCAGGTCGATAAAGATTATATGGATTGAACATACTATACATTCAAAGAAGAGGTACCGCATGCAACCCGAGGATGAGAAAGATCTCTAATAGTTACAATAAGTATGATGATAATAATCACAACAATTTATATGATGTCGCAACATAGCCATAATATAAAATTACAAATGAATGATATAAAACAGATGTCAATATACATACAGTCCTCATGGGTCCCTGCTCCAATAGGTTTGCCTCAAGGTTCCGTTCTTGGACCCCTCCTTTACATAATTTACACTGCCGATCTGGGCTCCCTGCTGACAGCTATGGATGTTCACAGCCAATCTTTTAAGCTGACGACCTGCAAGCTTATGTCCACTGTCTGGCGGCTCATGCTGACGCAGCGGTTGGAACAATAAGCCAGACTATAGTAACCATGCAGACCTGGATGTCCTCAAACCGCCTGCGCCTTAACCCTAATAAGACTCAGCTTATCTGGCTTGGAACGCCCCAGCAGCTTTCCAAAATTGATTTAGTTTCCCTATTCTTGAAATATCCACATTTCACTTTTTCCACTTCTGTCCGGAATTTGGGAGTCATCCTTGACCAGGAACTCACATTTACGCGGCACATTAACCTTCTGTGTCGCAGCTGTTACTACCAGCTTCGGCAGCTCAAGGTCATTTCCCGCTCTTTGACTCCTAGTGCAGCCTCAACACTTGTTCATGCATTTGTAGTTTCACGATTGGACTACTGCAGTTCCATATACGGTGGACTTCCAGCCTCTCGGGTGGGGCCCCTAAATAGGGTCCTGCGCACTGCTGCCCGCCTCATAGGCCGCATTCCCAAATTTGGCCGAGTCTCCGAGTACATGCGGGATGTACTCCACTGGCTCCCTTACCCACAGCGCATTACGTACAGAATTTCCGTATTGGACCGGCGCTGCTTTGAGGGTTTGGCTCCTTTATACTTGCAGGAGCTCTGTTGCTCGACCACGCATGTTCAACGCCGCTGCTCTCTCCGCTCAGCTGCACAAGCGGTACTTATCGTTCCACGCTCACGGACTGCAATCAGGCAGTGCCGAGCTTTCTCCGTGGCTGGCCCTGCGACCTGGAATGAGCTCCCTGTTATCCTTCGTCAAATACCTATTAACCTTTTTACTTCTACTTCATTTCTTTCTCTTCTCAAAACTGTCTTATTCGACCGGGGTTGGACTGGGAGCGCTCCTGAGTAGTAACCTTGAAGGAGCGCTATATCAAATTCTCTGTAAATAAATAAATAAATAAATAAACATTTATATATAAATCGAGCAATAACTGGCAATTAAACGCACAGAAAGAAGAAGATAGAGGCTGAATATTATAGACTATTGGTTCATACGTTGGCAATCGTTTTTTTCAGTGAACGTTGGAGTCCAATCTCCTCCAGGGTTGCAAGTGATGGAGTAGGTCGTTATGTTGTTTGGCCATTCGTGACCTTCGTTGCAACGATACGTCACCACTGTTAACCAACTGGTGTTCGTCGTGTCAGGAGTGGCATGAGCAGTTATGTTGACAGGATCACATCGCTCCTCTGCAAAACAACAACAGATCCTTATTCATCCATCGTTCACCAAGATATCCATCCATTTAATTGTATACCAATCAATCAATTCAACAATCTATGTGCACATTCAGACAATTCACCCATCCATCCAACCGCCCAATTGGTCAACCCATCCACCCACACAAATAATCACCATCCATACATCCATACATCCAACCATTCATCCATCTATTTAATTATCCATCAAGTCATACGTCCCTCCCTCCATTCATCCATCCTTTCATCAACCCAATCACCATCCATATACATTCCATCCATCCAATCCTATATTATCATCTGAATGGTTCTACTCACTCCTGCATGAGACATCTGTTTCATTCCACTGTCCTGTGGCGTTGCAGTTTAGACTCTTCGTAGGTCGTCCATCGATGAACTTATAACCTGGGTTGCACATGTAGTTGATCACCGTTGAATAGTTTGTGTTCGATGGAGTCACAGGAGACTGAGATCCATTCGTAACCATCAACGGAGCAGGACAAACGATCGCTACACACACACGCACACACACACACACACACACACATCAAGCACTGACTAAGGGATTGACTTTGTTTGGGGTACAAGATTATTGCCCCTGCATTGTGTGCAACCAGCTTCCTCCTTCAACGCGTTCCTTCGTATTAACTGATGGACCAAGTGCCTCGTGTCGCTGTCTCAATACCACGTTTGCTCTCTCTTTTGGTCTCACGCACTGGGAGCGCCTCTGATTGGTGTGTGCACAGTGAGAGGCGCTGTATAAATTTATAGATGCAATACATTACAAGTCCCTTGCATTACAGAAGGTAATATCCATTAGAAGATCAGAGGGTCCTGGAAATAAAACCATTAATTCGTTCGTTCATTTACTTATCCAGCCATTGAATAACCCGGATGTGTGCAATGATGAGCGGAGAGAGGTAGAACAATAGAGATAGGTAGAACAATAGAGATAGGTAGAACAATAGAGATAGGTAGAACAATAGAGATAGGTAGAACACTAGAGATAGGTAGAACAATAGAGATAGGTAGAACAATAGAGATAGGTAGAACAATAGAGATAGGTAGAACACTAGAGATAGGTAGAACAATAGAGATAGGTAGAACAATATAGATAGGTAGAACACTGTATCGTTAATGTCCAATGCCATTGATGCTCTTACATCATGGATGGCATCTAATCGTTTGTTACTAAATCCCTCTAAAACTCAGTTTATCTGGTTTGGTACTCGCAGGCAATTGGCATCCATTGACCTGCACTTAATAACAGCAACTTTCCCTGATATATCTTTCTCTCTCACAGTCCGCGACCTTGGAATTACTCTGGATCAAGAGCTCAATTTCTCTAAGCATATCAATTTGGTCACTCGCAGTTGCTACTACCAGCTTCGGCAACTCCGAGTTGTCTCAAGATCTCTCTCTCATAGTGCTACTCTGACACTTGTCCATGCCTTTGTCACCAGTAGAATTGATCACTGCAGTTCGGTACTCATGGGTCTGCCACTTGGACTAATTGGGCGCCTTGAACGAGTTCTTCGTTCGGCTGCTCGCCTCATTGGCCGCATTCCTAAATATGCCCCCGTCTCTGCTTATATGCGTGATGTTCTTCACTGGCTCCCTGTTTCACAGCGCATCTCCTACCGAGTTGCTGCACTTGTCTGGCGTTGCCTTACTGATTGTGCTCCATCATACCTGTCTATTCTTTGTCGACCTGTCTCTGACCTTGCAGCCCGTCGAGCTCTTCGCTCTACGACAACGGGGGAGCTTTTGGTTCCTCGAGCTCGCACTTCTACAAGACAGCGCCGAGCCTTTTCTTCTGTGGGTCCCGCTATCTGGAATGGCCTCCCACTAAACTTGCGACTTATGCCTAGACTAAAATCACCTGCTTTTTATAAGTCGCTCAAAACCTATTATTTTAGCTGTGGCTGGACTGGGAGCGCCTCTGAGTAGTTTCTTGAAGAAGCGCTATATAAATTCACGAAATGAATGAATGAATGAATGAACAATAGAGATAGGTAGAACAATAGAGATAGGTAGAACAATAGAGATAGGTAGAACAATATAGATAGGTAGAACAGTAGAGATAGGTAGAACAATAGAGATAGGTAGAACAGTAGAGATAGGCAGAAGGAGTTCTCCCCTTTGACCCGCGTTCTCTTCCGTGCATTGCACTTGTCTTATGTCTATGCCTCTTTATAAACTGCTCAAGACTTTCTTCTTTGACCGTGCCTAGGTCTGGAGCCTCTCTGAATAATTATCTCGAGTGGCGCTATATAAATTCAAACACATAGAATTAAGATGTTCGATATGTTGCTCAACTGACGCCAGCAATCGGGAATCGTTGTGACATTCCACATCTTCGTTTCGAGACACGTGATCTGCACTTGATTGTAGAAAGTCGATGCATCAATGTAGTTACCAGTCTTACAGTTGTAAGTGACAACCGTCTCGAATAGACAAGTGTTCGTGTTCGGAATTATGTTCTGTGCTTTCGGCACCGGAGGACAGTTCACGGCTACAGGACAAAACACATGTTACAGACAAAATATACAACAGACAAAATATACAACAGCGGTAACTTACAATACATGGCGCACATGTTTCAGGCATACATATCAAAGGGATGCCGTAATATCGAGATCAGTTTGATAAGAAATACAGTCAGAGGTTGGTGGCTGAACTGATGTCAGCTTATTGCGAAGAAAACCTTCAATAGTAAGCAAATAGCAACGTGATTTAATTAAATTATTCTGTAGCGCCTGAAACTATGATAATTTCTTCGGTTGTTAGATTGATAATTAATGAGTTAAAGAGAATAAGATAAAATGCGGGAGGGAGGAACAAAAACAGATAGATAAAAAAAATGAAGAGAGACAAAGTCAGAGAGATGAAGAAAAGACAGAAAGAGACAGAGAGACAGAGATGAGAGTCATGTAGCTTACGTTCGCATGACGTTAGTATCGGATGCCACCATCCATTCTGTTGACAAGTCATGATCTGACTTCCATACTCCGCTCCATTGACCATGAACCGGTGACCTTTGATACAGGTCAACGTTGACTGGTTCCAGTAGTTGGCGTCAGTCGCACTAGGTGTCGCATTCGCAACGTATGGCAAAGGGAAACAGCGGTCGCCTGAAAAGAGAACAGCACGTCACCATAGTAACGGTTGGACCTATAGAGCGACTCTCTTAAAAACTAACTGCAGAGCAATTCAAGGATCACGTGTGCAGACATATTCTTCAAAATCATTCTTTATAACCAACTGGTTAAATTGTAATTTAATTCAAGGATCCTTGTAACTAGACATAAATTAGAGTCGATTAATTATATATCTGTGTAACAGATACTTGTAAATCCATTAGTTGCCTGCAAATGCTGCCATTACCTAATTGCTAATACCGCATTCCATTAGTTACTTTCAAATGCTGCCTTCCATTACTAAATTGTCATTACTTAATTGCTAATACTTGCAGATGTCGCATTTAATTACATACTTGCAAATACCGCATTCCATTAGTTACTTGCAGATGTTGCATTCCATTGGTGCCTTTCTCGAGTTTCAATAATCCCCAACATTAAGTGGCACATTTCTTTAGCGCAACTCACGTATAGCATCCTCATCAGTTAATTATGAGCCAACGCTGCACTCCACTAGAGCATTTTCTTGTATTTTTCCCAATTATTCGTACCTGCTGCATTACTTTATGATTGTGAAATGATGCTATCAACAACCTCTGCAGTCTGAAATCGTGTCGCTCCATTCGGCTCCAGCATCGCAGAGAATGATTCTATATGTGGAACCATCCAACATACGCAATCCGTTGTCACACCAGTAGCTGGCGTACGTCATGTAAGTGTTGTCTGATGTGTTTCGGTTGACGTGAGGCTGAGGCGTGATTTGTGGACAGAGAACGGCTGCAGCCAATCACAGCAGAGGTCATGTTTACACAATCAACCAATCACAGATCACCTATCTTTCTGATATGGTGGATTCATTCAATGAGGCATTCATTCTGATTTGCAAACCTATTCATTAATGCATACATTAATTCATTAATTCATTCATTTATTTATTTATTCATTCACTAATTCATTCACTAATTCGTTCATTCATTCACTACTTAAACGACTCATTCACTCATTCATTCTTCTCTTCACAAATTAGTCCATTGCCTGTTCTGATTAACTGCTTGAAATGCTTCTTACGTTGACACGGTGGCAGGTCAGCCGTCCATGTTCCATCTGACAGGCATTTGATTGTTCTTGCTGTCGTGTTGTCGAATAGAACATAGCCGACATCACACCAGAATGTCACCGTCGTGTTGTACGTGTTGTTCCTTGTGTCGAGGGTTTGATATGGCCAGAATGGCAACGGTGGACAACGAATGACTGGAGAAACATCAAATGCAACGATGACAACCGACGCTCTGAATAATCCTCATCAAACAAAATTCATTTTCATAATTATAATTGTGGTCTTGTTAAACGGTGCTTTATAGTGCCATCGCAAGGACGTTATGGGTCATGTACTAATCATAGTTATGCACTATATGTGCAGTAATCATATACTAATTATGCGCTAATTATGCACTAATAGAGTACCACGTATATATTAGTGGCAAAATGGTTAAAGTAGTGCGGCAAGAGGAAAAGTAGTGGAAGTGTGCCAAATTGGAAAAGTAGAGCAAAGTGTAAAAGTAGTGGTAAAGTGGTAAACAAAAGTGGTAAAGTGCAATTGTGCTTACGTTCACAGGCAACTCCTGTCAGATCCTCCGTCCAGTTACCACCTGCCAGACAAGTTGTGTTGACTTCAGTTTGGTTGTTGCTGAAGATGAATCCAGTGTTGCAAGTGAAGTTGACGGTGTTACCGACAGCTGTGTTACCGTTACCGATCATTGCATTCTCCACTGACGGTAAGACATCGCAATGTGCTGTGAGAGAAAAGTCATTGGCACGTTTAGTCGTCCTTGGAAACTATCTTCATCATTACCATTATCGTTATTGTTATCATTTGCAACACTATCATCATCGTCGTCATCATTATATTCACTATAATTATCATCTTCATTATTATCTCCATCATCTTTGAGACATTCGTCATCAAAGTTATCTCGTCATCATCACTAGTCTTATCGTCGTCGTCTTATTCACCATTTACCTTCATCATAATTTTCTCCATTTAAAGCCATCGTCATTATCTTCACTATTCATCGTCATCATAATATTTGCTGCGATTCCCTATCATTATGCGAATGTAATCATACACATGCCATAATTTGCCATCATCTTCATCATCTTCACCTTAAAATCATCGTCGTTATCGTCATTATTACCTTCATCATATAATCGTGGTTATCGCCATTATTACCTTCACCGAAGAATGACTGCATCACTTACGTTCGCAGACATCAAGAGATGCGTTCCATCCGGTGGTGATGCATTCGACGGTTTGACAAGGATTCATGTCTGGAAATTTATCATGTGCTTCGTCACAGCAGTACGTCACTTTATTCCCAAATCCCCAAGTCGAATCGGAGACATTCCAGCGAGTGGCGTTGTTCATTTCCTCTGGCAACATCTCGCAACTTACCTCTGAAATGATGCACGAAAACTTATATTAATAATTAATAATCCCTTAGATTTTAATGATGACAGCTTAACAATAACAATGACTGTGGTACGATTTATACAGCGCTATTATAGCGAGAGGAGGAGGAGGTCGATGAAAAAGGTTTCGAATGTGAGTTAAATGATCTATGGAAATCATCTGAAAGTTGAAAAGACAGATATTGAGCTGAAAGGTCCAACTTCCAGGGCGATTATAGTGATGATTTCTAACAACAGTTTATTATACAGGTGCTTCATTTTGAAGGAGAACCCTCAAGATTTTAACACGAATGGAACACGAGTCGAAAATAATCACAGAGAAAACTATCCATTACGGAGACGGCTAGAATATTGTTGTGCGAACGTTAAATGATGTCTATAATAGATCTATTCGACATTGAAATCGCAATTAAAACGTCGAGTCCGTAGTCTCACGTTGGCCACAAGAATCGACATCGAGAACCTAATAAAAGAACACATCCATAGCGCTATAATTGTGTGAATGCTCAAGACAAAAGTCGATTATAAAAATTGCTTGCACCATTGTTTAAAGAAGCACAATAATTAAAAGCATTCAATACCTGTTTCACACAGAGGACCAGTGAAGGATGGTGCGCATTGACATGTGTAACGATTGATCCCATCAAGACACGTTCCACTATTCATACATGGATTGGAGGCACATTCGTTGATATCTACAAACATCAATTACATGTTATCTTCATTTACATTGTCCTAATTATCACTAATTGTTGTCTCTATTATTATTATTATTAATTGCTATCTTAATTATTATTATCTTAATCATCTTGTGTACAAACGTCGATTACACATCTACAATGGACAGTTGCAATCGTAGATTAGATATTATTTTTATATATAAAACTCGTAGGCCTACATAATACAAATAATTTTGTATAATTATGGCGTCAAATGTTGGTGATCCTACGGTATACATGTATAAACTATGATTATGAGGAGATATGACTGACTGGTTTCGCATCTTGATCCTGTTATTCCGGAGATACAGGTGCATTTGAAGCCGGAACCAGTTGTAACACACGTTCCATTGTAGTAGCAAGGACTACTGTAGCAGTAGTCAGACACTGAAAGAATTCAAACACTAAATATTATTGGTTACTGAAGCAATGCGTTACTTAAAATCATTTTAACAAGTGTATGCTTTATCTTTACATAAATTGTCACGCCGTATATACATTCTTATCTATTCCACAAGTTTTCAAACTAAAAATCTCGTCGAATTTCTCATCAGGCTCGTTTACAACACATAAATATGCAAACAGATAGACGCATCACACAGGGAGCCAAGCAGATACAAAGACACAAACAGACAGACAAAGAGAAAGACTTAAAATTTAAAGAGATCAGCAGCAAGTCACCTGTTTCGCAGTTGTAACCGGTTGTTCCGCCGTGACAATTGCAAGTGTAATAGCCAACATGTCGAACGCAGGTGCCATCGTGAAGACATGGACTGCTCAAGCAATAGTTGATTTCTACAGTTTAAATATATCATATCATTATTATCAGCATGAAGTCAAACCTTTAAAAAGTAAGATTCATCCAAGGCATCATAAGCAAATCTAGTCAGATTATCTGAGAAGTGCGCAAGTCTTAATGTCAGATTCTTCTCAGCGCTCGTGAATAAGCTGGTGCCCTGCGCTTGGCTTTCGAGTGGCGTTCTAGAAATTCTTGGATTATGACTACGATTCTTTAGATTATATCTATATTGATTTCAGCTATTATATTATAAAATTGATATGAAATGTAGCATAGTCGGTCTGATATGCGTGCCTCATCATATTATGCAGTCGTCGAAGGTTCCGAGTATATTTTACGTTAATGAATATGTATTATGAATATTCTAATTAATATGCATTGCCATTCATATTAATATTCATGTATAATATGATTATGAATATTCATGATTGGTTACCTGTCTCGCAGTTGACTCCAGTGTAGCCGTAAAGACATGTGCAGTTGTAGTAGAGAAATGCGCTATAACAAGTTCCGTTGTTGACGCAAGGATTGCTCAGACATTCATCCTCATCTGTATCAAAGACAATCATCATCATCATCATCATCATCATCATCATCATCATCATCATCATCATCATCATCATCATCATCATCATCATCATCATCATCATCATCATCATCATCATCATCATCATCATCATCATCATCATCATCATCATCATCATCATCATCATCATCATCATCATCATCATCATCATCATCATCATCATCATCATCATCATCATCATCATCATCATCATCATCATCATCATCATCATCATCATCATCATCATCATCATCATCATCATCATCATCATCATCATCATCATCATCATCATCATCATCATCATCATCATCATCATCATCATCATCATCATCATCATCATCATCATCATCATCATCATCATCATCATCATCATCATCATCATCATCATCATCATCATCATCATCATCATCATCATCATCATCATCATCATCATCATCATCATCATCATCATCATCATCATCATCATCATCATCATCATCATCATCATCATCATCATCATCATCATCATCATCATCATCATCATCATCATCATCATCATCATCATCATCATCATCATCATCATCATCATCATCATCATCATCATCATCATCATCATCATCATCATCATCATCATCATCATCATCATCATCATCATCATCATCATCATCATCATCATCATCATCATCATCATCATCATCATCATCATCATCATCATCATCATCATCATCATCATCATCATCATCATCATCATCATCATCATCATCATCATCATCATCATCATCATCATCATCATCATCATCATCATCATCATCATCATCATCATCATCATCATCATCATCATCATCATCATCATCATCATCATCATCATCATCATCATCATCATCATCATCATCATCATCATCATCATCATCATCATCATCATCATCATCATCATCATCATCATCATCATCATCATCATCATCATCATCATCATCATCATCATCATCATCATCATCATCATCATCATCATCATCATCATCATCATCATCATCATCATCATCATCATCATCATCATCATCATCATCATCATCATCATCATCATCATCATCATCCTCATCATCAAACCAATGATCCAATCTATCAGAATAATCTCTCTTAATTTCGTCAAAATATAATCCTCTGTACAGTATGTATGCAACTTCTTCTCTAAAATAATGGAAAGACTAATGTATAACAGACTTCTTGCATTTTTGGACAAGTATAATCTTCTTGCCCCTAATCAATATGGATTTAAAAAGAACCACTCTACCTTTATGGCCCTTATGGATATTCAAAGTAACATATCGGAGGCTATGAATAATAATTCTTATTCCATTGGGATCTTTTTTGATTTATCGAAAGCCTTTGATACGGTAGATCACAGTATTCTACTTAAAAAACTGAAAGGTTATGGAATAAGAGGAGTAGCCAATGAATGGTTTTCTGATTATCTAAAGAATAGAACTCAGTTTGTATATTTTAACGATTCTTCCTCCTATTCTAGTAATATAACCTGTGGTGTTCCCCAGGGTTCTATCCTTGGTCCCCTTTTGTTCTTGCTTTATGTAAATGATTTGTCTAATATATCTTCTTTATTCAAACTAGTGTTATTTGCTGATGACACTAATGCCTTCCTTAACGATAAATCTATCACGGATCTATTTTGCAGGGCTAACAGTGAACTCCAACTAATATCACTCTGGTTTAGAACTAACAAGCTGTCCCTTAATCTGACTAAAACTAACTATATTGTTTTCTATGCTATGCGTAAAACACCCCCACCGGATAATTTACATATTGCCATTGATGGTATATCCATTAACCAGGTGACCTCAACCAAGTTTTTAGGCACTATTATTGATTCTCATTTGAATTGGAAAGAACATATTTCACAGATTGCCAAAAAAGTAGCTAAGAACATAGGTATACTACGAAGAATACGCCATAACTTGCCTTCGAATATCCTCACTAACCTCTATTATACGCTTGTCTATCCGTATTTTTCATACTGTAATATCTCTTGGGGTGTTAACTATTCTCAAACTCTCCAATGCTTGGTTGTACTTCAGAAATTGGCCATAAGAACAGTCTACCATATACATTGGAGACTTAGTACCAAGGACACCTTCAAAATTAACCGTATATTAACTATATTGGGCATCAATAGGCTCCAAATTGGCCTCTTTATGTATCGGTACCACAATAATTTGTTACCACCTTGTTTTAATAATTATTTTAAATTGGCGTCCTCTGTGCATCAACATTACACTAGACAAGCAGCTGATTACCGACCTGATTTTGCTAGAATCAACCCGAAGCTATTTTCCATTAAATGCCAGGGCCCAATCACATGGAACTCCTTACCACTAGATATAACCTCCCTTCCAACTTTGAGCAGGTTTAAGAGAGCTCTTAAGTTATACCTAACTGAAGAATGATCATTGAACTGTATTAACCTGAGATCTTTCTTTTAAAGTATTCTGGTGCATGATCTGACCTGCAGAGTATCATACAGTGTTTCCCTTTTGCCAC
The DNA here is from genome assembly GCA_945859605.1 of Lumbricus rubellus. Classification (NCBI taxonomy): domain Eukaryota; kingdom Metazoa; phylum Annelida; class Clitellata; order Crassiclitellata; family Lumbricidae; genus Lumbricus; species Lumbricus rubellus. The sequence continues at coordinate 781,030 of OX243811.1, read as the reverse complement.
AGCTGTTCTGACCTTTGTTTGCTAATATGATCACTTCAGTTTGGAAATCTCAAGCTTGTTTTTCTTTTTATTTCTTAACTGACTAGCAGTACCCATATGTTTGCACTGAGATAATTAGTTAAGCTATATGTATTGAATCTGTTTACAATGTCTGACCTGCCATTCCACCAATGATTGATACTGGGGTTCCTCTGATAGCGGGACTTGTCCCTTTGGGGTTCCCCTTTAAGTGCTCAACCGTATGCGATCCTTTGCTTTATAATGTACTGTTTATTCTTATGATACGCTGTTTATTCTTTCTGTTATGTTAATCATCAATGTTAATGCTATTATTCTGTTTTGTTTTGTCTTGATCAATGTGCAACGGTTGTTGCCTTAATAAATGGTATTTGATTTGATTTGATTTGATTTGAACTATGAATGTAGGGTCTATGTAGGCTAAAATTAATAATTTTTTATGAGTGCATGAATGTATACATGCACTCATACGCGTATGCATGCATGCATACAGCCTACACACAGGCCTACATAGCATCCATAAGATACATACAGACGTGCTATATAAATGCTCGAATGAATAACATTATTGTGGCTAACATAATAAATTATACATACGTAGAGACGGTCATTTTCGTTATGTATCAACAGACTATAACTTACTTAACGACCATTATAGACCCTATACCTGTAACGTATAATTAATTGGTGTGTTAAATTGATCGTGTATACCTGGGAGGCATTGGACTGCGAACACGTTGTCTGCCATTGCAATCGAAATAGATGAGGTCTCGGCTGAAGACAACAGAAATAAACGATTGTAATAGTTACTGAAATATTGTAATTGATTATAATTATGAAGAGTTACACAAACGTTCTCGTCGATTATTTAATTCAACCGTTTCTTTTTCAGCCATGTCTACGCTGTGGCGCAAATAAAATTTCATTGAAGTAGAATCAGTAGAGTATATTTATACTGATCTTGTCATGACTTTGAGTGAGAGAGAAAGAGATAGAGATTTGAAAGATTCTAGCGAATATTTCTGCTTTGTGGATAAAAGCCATGAGCAGGCCCGCCGACAGAAATTCCGGGCCCCTGGGCAGGGTAGTCACGGGCCCTAAACTATCTTTAGGCTATTATAAAATAGAAATAAGAAGAGTGTGGGCAGGCCTATATAGGCCTACGCATGTACGATAGCCTAATATACAAGCCCTTAGGCTATTATGATTTTAATCAGTTCTTGATAATATTATTAATAAATTAAAATTTCAACTTTTTTGTAGGACCTAATCATGAAAAATGCAACTTTTCTGGAGTTAACCACCATGGAACAAATCGCTTATAATTTCCTAGTAGGCCTATTCTAGTTTAATGATTTTGCAGGATCATATTCGATTGCTCCGGAGTTGCAGGGTCATTCAGTCTGTCTTACTTCATAACAGATAGGTCTCAGCCTACTTTTAATTTACTTGAGCTTGCTGAAAGATCCTTCAGCTTCCGCAACAGAAACACGTCCTAATGGCAGCGTACCAACAGCACAACCAAGTCTTATCAGTTTATAAAATGCCAATATTTTCGTAAGTTTTATTTTATAATGTCATCTTTTGGGATTAGGATTCTAATATCACAACATCTATTTTCATACATTCTGTTATGTTCATCAGGTAGGCCTACGTTTAATTCACTAGAATCAACCGAGGTAGAAGTGATAAGCTCTGACTTGCCCTACATTTTTGAGAATCCGGATTTACGTGCGACTATAGCCTACCGTCTTCTTGGCAAACTTCATAGGCTTATTAGCTTTTTCTTTTCGTTTTTGTGCTCCATATTTGTGTCTATATTTCATCGTTACAAAAGAAATTTGTATTTTGAATTTGCATACTTTATGCAGTTTATGATTGAAATCGGGCAATGCAAACTTAGTTATGAGACAGTACTGTAGGCTAATGTTAGGCTACGTACAAAACGTCAACAATCGTAAGCTTTGAAGGCCTATTATGGGATTATAGGTTGGGCCCGCAATAAATTTATGAAAAAATATTGCGCTGATACGGTCTGAGTGGAATAAACTTCCGAACTATATACATGTACGCCGCAAATAATCTTATTTGTCTAAGATTTATAATGAGTAGACTTTCAAGTGACGCGTTTTCGTACAAGATTGTTTTTTGGGGCACGTTATAAATGACAATTTATTTTTATAGGCTACGATAATAATAATCTTATTAGGAATAATGATATTACATATATAATATTTATAACAAAAATAACAGAAATAATAAAAATAACAGAATAATAATAATTAAACATTAATAAAAAAATTATGATCATTTTTGCCCGGGCCCCTTTGAAGCTCCCGGGCCCCTGGGCATTTGCCCCCTCTGTCCCCCCCTCTCGGCGGGCCTGGCCATGAGCTGAATGGCTTTTAGATATGCATCATCATTTACAACAGCAGATAGGAATAGCATGGACATGTTGCCAGCGACTTACGTTTCTCGCAGGCCAACCAATAAATGCTTGAAGTCAAGCAGCATGAAACGTCTTTCCAAACAGTTTCGTTGTTAACACCTCTGGTCCAAGTGGCCGTCACACAAGCCTCAGTCTTGTTATCGGATGTTGCGTTTCGTGATGGTTCATCTGAAAAACCAGTGACAGGTTTTTGATATTGACCACGAAACAGCGATTCAGCCGCACACTTCAAGATTCTAAGAAGGTGATTAAATTTCGAAGCGACAGCATGCGGAGTAAGGTGCTTCCAAACTTGTGCCACGAATCCGCAGGGTGAGAATTGTCATGCAGGGGGCTGAGACGTTCAACGCCATAGTATTTCTTATGGATCCATAGTAAAGCATTCTTTTCACACACCAGCTTCACGTTGATTTTACAGTTAAGATTCTACGTAGTGTTTAGAACCGTTTGCAAAATTATTCATCTCTTCCTCGTATTTCGCTTATTGCTTATTGAATGGTTTATGAAAGCCGTCCCATAGTAAGACAAGACTAGAGAATGTAGCGTTGGAAGCGGATCGCATTTCACGCGGACGAAGAAACAAAGTTGAATATTACACTTTAGAGCAGAAATGCGTCGGTGAATGAGTCATTGGCGTATTTACGTATTTACAATAAATTTTATATTTATCACAATTTTTAGCATTAGGAGGAGAAGGAATCTGAGAGAAAGCTGGTTCCGACAAAGACACTTAAAGCCACTTTTATTACATGCACTTAGCACTATGCTATGTTCTGCTATGTTCTTCTGCACTTACTCGGAGCCCAGCGGAAATATGATGACGGTGTTTTGTCGAGAAAGACATAGGAACTCGGGTCTGCTATGTTGTTCAATCCTTGGTAAACCGAAACACAGTTGGCGTTCTAGAAAAACATACACTCACCACAAAGTCACCGACTGACCAAATAATATTCATATTTACTGAATTAATTCGTAATAATTATATCTAGCAACTGTTCATCGGGTTCTTGTAGCTTAGTGAATAATTATTGAGGCAAAAACGATTTGGATAATATTTTAAATTGAAGTCGTTGCTTGCAATGTGCCTTTGAAGGCGATAATTATTTGAAACGTTTCGTTTGCATTACATTTCCACTTGCTTTCTTTTGTATTGAATTGCTTTGTCTTTTATTCTATTGTATTGTTTTGCAGACATCTTTGGAGATTTTAAACAACCGCACACTATTCTTTCAAAGTGTCCGATGACTTCCATTATTCTGTCTTTGAACTCATCTACAAAGACTTTCATTCAGTATTAGCTGTACCCGGCCACGCGTTGCTGTGGCAGAAAAGACCGTCCTCCTCCCCCTTTCCCCGCCCCTCCCCCTCCCCTCCCCTCCTCTTCCGCCCTCCCTTTCCTCTCCCTCCCCCTCTCCCTCCGCCCTTTCTCTCTCAGTCCCATTCCCCTCCCTCCCTCCCTCTGCCTCCCTGCATCCCTCCCTTCACCATCCCTCCCCGCCGGTCCCTCACCTTCCTCTTCGTCCAGCTCCCTCCTTTCCTCCCTCACACCGTTACTTCCCGACAGCGACATATGCGCTATCGCGACTTTTGGTCGACTTTTGGGCAACCCTGATCGAAGTTGGTCATCTCGCGACTTTTGGGCGACTTTACAACGTGATGTCGCGACAAAAACGTTTCCGAAATCTGGCAACCCTCATGGACGTTGGGAAGTGTATAATTTGCAAATGGCGGTCGAACGGATTTCAAAGTTCTCTTTTTGTGGAAAAGATTGGGTTTTTTCGGAAAAAAGCATAATACAACACGGTTCTATTGGAATGGAAGGTTTTGTACAATTTTCAAAGCAATCGGGCCGTCAGTTTTTGAGAACACTCATTGCAAACTGTTGGAAAGTTTCATTTTTATTTATATAGAGTAACTGAACTAAGGCGCTATATAAATTCTCTAATAGATGTATGTAGGCTCATTTCGTTCATTTTATTGTATTTCATAATTATGGTGTGCATGTATCAATGCACATATAATTTATGGTTATTTATTTTTAAAATATATAGAGTATTCTGAGAGCCTTGAAATAGGTCTGGGTTGAGGAGATAAGACACTGAGAAAGATACAAAAATAGAAAGATAGAGATAGAGAAGAAGACAAAGGAACAGAGAGACAGACAAAGAGACAGACAAAGAGAGACACGTAGAGGAAAAGCTGACAACCTCTCTGTTAGCAATCTCGCGCATGACGAAGCTGAGGTGAATGTCGATGGTTGGGGTGCGGATGTTGGGGAGGTCACCTCCTTTGGCCAGACACTCCGTCCTCGCATCCAATGTATTGTTGACCATCAGCGTCAGATCAGTTGCCATGTAACACATCGAGTCGAGTTTGTGCCAACCAGATGGACATCCTGAGTGGATGAAAGAGAAACGCTCGTCATCATCATCATCATCATCATCATCATCATCATCATCATCATCATCATCATCATAATCATCATCATCATCATCATCATCATCATCATCATCATCATCATCATCATCATCATCAGTTGCTTTTTCATACGGTCTTGTAGCAGTATGGCCTGAATATGGCGCCATATATTTTTTGCTACTAAAATAATAATAATAATAATTTGTCATTATTATTTTTTAATATTATTATTGTTGTTGTTATTATTATTATTATATATATTTTTTTTAAATTATTATTATTATTATTATCATCATCATCATCATCATCATCATCATCATCATCATCATCATTAATAATGTCATCATTGCCATAGTTCTCGCAATTGTGATTTTCCTTTATTACAATAGGCTAACTATTGTCATAATTTTTCTCATTCTCATTACGGTCGTTCTTCGTTATTGTTGTCATCGTCATTGTTATTTTAATAATTATTGACGCTTTGATTAATTAATAATATTATCGTCATCTCTTGACATGAACCTATGAAGATAATATTTGAACGGAATCAGTTCTAACCTCCGACGCAATATTTCTGCAGAAGATCAACAGATGCCGCTGCTGTCGGTGCTGATGTTGAGGCTGCAACGAACACCATATAGGAAAAATACAAAAATAGTTGGAAAGTGGGAATAAGTTTCAATTCGATCAGATTCGAATGAAATCACAGAAATTTGTCTAATGGTTCAAAACTCCGAGAGAGATATATGATGAAAAATACAGGCGCTATATAAATAGTATTGTATGTCGTGCTCAATCTTGTGTAATGTCATAATCTGATGCGCTATGGTAGGCTATCATGGTAAGATATTATTATGAAACGTTTAGAAAATCAAACAATGACACACACGCTTTAACCTCGACTTTTTGTAGCACTAGTTTCTAGCGAACAATCTCAGATAAATAATCATTATTTATTATTTTACAGTTTAAGCGGATTTTATGACCTCAGTTGAAAAGTCGGGTATTTATTTTTGAAAAATAACTGAAAAAATAACTGAACATAATTAATATTAATAATTAAATGTCTTATGGCCGACGTGTGATGTGCACAGTTGAACTTAATTTCGAAGTTTTTATGTCACAGATTTGAGCAGAAGACGCAATCGGCAATTGGTTTATATAGCAATCGTGAAAAGCATCTTAAAGGTTTCGAATTGTTTTCGATGCATAACTCGCGACTTAACAGGATTATAACCAGATTATGATTTTAACCAGAAGTGATACACTTACGTTTGGAGCAGACTGCGGCCGATATGTCATAGATGTCGAAGCAGCAGGGAACGAGCTGCCACGTGACGTTCGATGACCACATCCGGTCTGGAGAAAAGATGGCGACGCATCGTCGATCGCCAGGAATGAAATGCTGATCTGGTAACTCAGCTGCGCAATAGAATTATATTGGCAGTGATTTTGCTTTTGTGCCATCTGCTCACTGCTCTAAGCATAACTTAAGCACTGTATGTAGGCTAGTCTGTGATTATAGCATGTGCAAGAGTGATAGTGATAATCATCTATCTACTGATCATCTGCTAATCATCTGCCAACCAACTAAACTGTGCAAAATAATAAATGTACAAGTATCTACAGCAACAGTGAACGACTAATTCATAATAATAGATCTATTCTATTTATTGTACTACCTGAACGTTAAGTTGTTGTTTCATAAAGATCGCAAACTTGTAGACCCTGCATCATGTAGGCCTACGTCTATTAGAGACTGTTTATTAAAGTCTGGAATTGAAGATAGAATAATATTATAAGCTTAATAGCAGACTTACCTGATAGGTTGTGATAGGTGACTGTTGAATTATCAAACCAAGCGAATACACCAGGAGTGATGACGTCACTCATTCCGATGTAGACGTAAGCAGGAGATGGGTCGGTCGTCATCTAAATGGAATATTGCAGCGCTATATGAATTTATGCAATTCTCCATGTAGTGGCAGCATCATGTCAAGTCATCCTGCTCTCTCTAACACGATTTTGAGTAATTTTTTACCTATCAGTGTATAATTATTATGTTTGCACATTGTAGAAATTTAAACATAGTTCAGTATATTATTATATAATTTTACTATGTATTTCTCAATTGATATAGCGCATGCATAAGGTCGCTCTGTGCTAGATTGATTCAAAATGTTATTGAAAGAACATACAATGTAGATTATGCCAGAATACGACCACTGCAGCAGTGTTGAAATCAAACAATTGAATGAATTTGAGACCGACCGATGCGTTGATGATGAGGTCAAAGATCATCTTTTCGTCGCTTGAATTTGATATCGAAACGAGATCGGCGCCATTTTGTTGGCAAAGACGACGAGCATTGAGTGCGCTCTCAAACGGACCAATCTGAATGTAGACGTTCAAACATCGAGTTCCGGTGTCAGTCCAATTGGCCGGACAGTCTGGCAAATAGAATACATGTATGTGCGTCAGAAACAGAACATTCTGGTATTCATTTTTAAAATTTCTCTGTTTCTATAGCGCCCCTTCGAGCTCGCCACTCAGAGGCGCTTTCGACTACAGCACGGTCACTGCGTCGGAGTTTCCCGCCGAAGCGCCCAAGCAATAATTATTGCGAGTGAAGGACTTGCTCAAGGTCCCTATAGACGGGTTGTCTCACTGAAAGTCATATAACTTTTGTTCTTTTAAAAATATTTTGGTGGAATTTGGCCACTGTACGTAAATATGAATTACCTTTAGGCCTGTAAAATTCCATTTAAAAATTCTTGCTTTTGACGTAGACGAAACCGAAACCTATATGAGGATAGCCTACTTTTTATGGCCCACCATGTATATAATTATTACTATTATAATGATCTAAAGAATGTGAGCATTAGACATGTCTAGAATTTGGAACAGCTTTATAGGCCTACACCTAATACCTGTACCTTGGAACAGGCTTTAGGATTAGCATAATCTAAATTTTTATGTTTGTGTTTAATATTAACCCTCAGGCTACCACGCTATTTTTGTAACACTGACTACCAAGGGGGGGGGTGGTTACCACCCCCCCCCCCCTGGATTTTGGGTTTGGTTTGAGATATCATAACTTGTAATACACCTATGGATTCAGCAGTCATTTCTGCACAAAATGGTATATTTAGGTTTAAAATATATGAAAGCACCCCGAAGTTATGAATTTTTTACCGTAGGCACCCGTCGATTCCACAAAATGTATACTTTCGCATAAGCAAAATATTAGATTCTGTGTGTTTTAACATAATTTATTTAATTAAAAATAGTTTACATATAATAAAGTCCAATATTCAACTATAAAAACTAGTAATAAGTTAGTTTTAGTTACAATAAAAAGAGAAAAAACATGTAAAACATGCTGAAAAACGTTTACGCAGACTTATCGGTTTGCGTTGTAAAAAAAAACCCAACATTTTCACACATTTAAATTTATTTTGAGCACTTTCGGTCATCAAATGTCAAATTAATTGGTATAAAAAATAGCCCTAAATGCACTCTATAGAATGACATAATTTATTTCTCTTAAAAAATAAATTATGAATAATTTTTAATAGGAAAAACATGAAAATTTTATGAAAATAAAACACCTTTATTTATATTTTAATTTATTTTAAGCACTTCCGGTTGTCAAAAGACAACTCCGTGACCACCAAAATGTAGCCCCACATTCCCTCTACAGAATGGTGTAATTGGTGTCTCTTCATGTCAAAGGACGGATAATATACAGCCGATAATCTAAGGAGGGGGTGGTATCCACCCCCCCCCCTGGTGCCTCGGGTATATCGGGTATAACTTTTGAATGGTATGGTATATCATCACACATTTTAGCTCAGAATGTGTGCAAATGAATCCTCTACAGCTACCTAAAACGTCAAAATTTTATTCCTAACGAAAAAAAATTGATTTGGAAAAAACCTAAAGGGGTGGTGGATACCACCCCCCCCCCCTGGTAGCCCGAGGGTTAATATGTTTATCATTTACTGATTTCAGAAAGAGTTCTGGGTCCTACCTGCAATGACGTCATGGTTCAGAAACGCCAGAAAAACGACGAAGCAGAAAGACGCTTTAACCGACGACATTCTATCCTCTAGAAGACGTCTTCAAGCGCTTTCCAGTACCACCCTAACTACACAGTTCCAAAATGACCCCAACGAAAACTCCCAAAATTGCAAGGAAACTAGTGCACGAAGGAGGTCGACAGTTAACTGGCAGCGATGTCGTGTGTCCTCTACGAGCGAGTCAGAGCCAGGCCAGGTATACAGCAGCAGCAGCGTATTGATTAGCGAGTTTTAAAGAGAACCGTCGAAGACAATAGCAGCTGGGCTTTGTCTACATCTAGCAGGCGACAAAAGGAATGGCGTCGGTGTCGTCATGGTAGCTTTGCGACCTGTTTATCCGGCGGGGGATCACTGGGGTCCGTTGCTGCGGACTCAGAGAAAAGATCGATGGACAACAAAAGAACCTATGGGATTCTACGACGTCAGGTGAGGTGAACAAAATCCATAGCGTGACATATTCACCACATTCGCAGCAGATATTGCGATATGCAAGACCGACTCCATCTCAAGTACTAGGCCACTAGAACCACTTTCCTTCCACCACCTCTAAGTCTTCCACTTCTACTGCCACCACCTCTACCGCCTCTATTGTCTCTACCGCTACCACCACTTATGTAACCTATACGCCTAAGGCCAATCATAAATACGCAGAGACATTTCTAGTAAATCTTTGTGAAAATGGCAATCAGTTTGGCAGCTGGAAATTATTTCAACGAATTAACTTCATAAAATTAAATGAAGTATATATTAGGACAGAGAGATCTGTTATTATATGCTAATAATTAATAATAATCTCAGTTGGTGCATTGGGCTTCATTCGCACATCCAACGTCATCAGCAATGTTTTCAAGAGAACAGTTTATTCTGCATACATGTAGCAGAATGTTTGGTTTGCGTTCTCAACTCCCGAGCAGAGAAGGGAAGGATGGAGAGAGGGAGTGAGGGAGGTAGAGAGGGAGAGAAGGAGAGAAGGAGGGAGGAAAGGAAGGAAGGATGGAAAGATGAACAGAGGAAGGACCTGTCCTACTTGTATAACTATAAGCAACGGGCGTGTATGGTGGAGTGGGGGGATGTTGGTTTGCCTGAGTCTAACTTGTCAGGGCCTGTCGCGTCGAAGGAGAGACTGCAGAGCTGAGCTGGAGTTGATCGATGTAGGAAGAGATCGATAATGTCATCGTCAACTGAATGGACATTGGACACAATGTGCCGATCCACGACGATCTACGTGGTTTAGATTCAGTAGAGACAAAGGAAGACCACTTGCATGGTACGTCTATCTGTGTGTTTGTATGTGTGCCATGTGTGTCTGTCTGTCTGTTGGTATGTCTGTCTGTTCGTGTGTCTTTCCTGCCGGTCTATTTCGGTTACCTGTCTTTCGCTGTTTATTTGTCCTGTGTGTGTGTGTGTGTGTGCTCGTATAAGTTTGCCTATCCACTTGCCTGCTTATATGTAGGCCTACACCTAATTGGCAGCTTTCTCGTGTCTCTCGTTCGCGCTCTCATGGTGGCCATTTAAAGTGTGTTGCACGATAGGTTCTAGTTCAAATCCCTCCACCACGTAAATGTTTCAAAATGTCGGTACAACATGAGTTGCATTTACTATAATTGAATAGCCTACTGTACAACGCCAATAAGCAGGAAACTGAGGAGAGCACACGTACACGTAGTTCCAGTTTAACAACACTTGTGTGATAGCAAGGATCATTAACATCGCCCTCCTCCTTTATCCAGGCTGACGTCTTGAAATAAACAATATTCATTTTTGGTGTAAAGTTGACTTTAGAAATAATATGAAACATTTTAAGTAATAATTATTGAAGAAAGAAAACGAAACGAGCATGATGATGGTAAGCAAAGACAGATATCGTGATTTGAGTTAGGAACACTTTAAGTTCATTCAGATTACTAATTGTGATATCTAATGCCGTAACTGCTAGTTTTACTATTATTAGTGGAACTACTATAATATTATGCTATTATTACTTGGGCAAAGTAAAGTATACAGTTAATATGAATATGAGGCGTGAAACAACTGTGAGTGCAGGACTTGCTCAAGATCCCTACTTAGAAATTGTCGCTGGGAATCTCGACCACAGTGCTGTGTGTATGTTAGTCAAGGACTATAACCACATTGTGTTCAACCTAGCTAATAAGATGTCAAGTAGGTGCGAGTTTGGATCGGTGAGCATTTTTATCATCTCTTGTTTTTTCCGCATGGGTGAGTTCCTTGAGATGATCTACTAGCTGGTTCAACTGGTAGAACTGAGTCTCTCTGAGAAGACCTCTCAAGGCGGCACCCTCGAGGGTTCCTAGCTTCACCATGGAGGTTTCGTCTCTGAGAAACTCGAGGATGAAGCGGAACTGTGATCCATCTCTATCGATGAAGAAACTTCCATCATCCTCAGCAACCAGTCCATCTGAGTCAGCGAACATCGCTGCCAGGAGAGACTTCCGGTTCTTCCTCATCGTCGTCCTTGAAGTCTCGAAGGTTGCTCCACCAACATCCACGACGATCCTCGAGTTCTGACTTTCGATGATTCGATCCATGAAATTCTCTTCAATCTGGATCTTCTTCTTCATCTCGTTTAACTGATGCACACGACTTTGAATCTTCTCTTCTTCACATTCTAATTCATGTCTACGTCTCGATAATTCTCTGTGTCTCGTCTCAACTGCTTTTCTTCGCTCCAAGATATGACCTTTCTTGACCTTCAACTCGATCTCCATCTCTTCCAAACGCTGTCTCTGCCTCTGCAACTGTTTCTCACTGTCAACGGTGAAGGCGCGACTCACATTTTCGACAATGTCCTTGACAGAACCCTCCAAATACAGTTGAACTTCGTGGTGCAGCTCCTCAGGAGATGTTGACTGGATTCGTGGTTCTTGTAGGAGATCGTCGTATTTGCTGAGGTCTCCTTTCGGTGCGCCTGGCTCCCCCGTCGGCCAGAACTGCTCTTCGATGTCCTTCTTCTCTAAGGCCAAGATGTAAGCCTTGTCTCTATCGAGAAAATCATTGAGCATCTTGTTTCGATTGAGTAACAGTTGGAATCGAGGAACGACATCCTTCTCACTGATCCACAATCGCGTCGCAGTTCTCTTGTGGTCACCACCGATGTTCATCAGTCCATAGATCCGTCTCAGTTGATACTCAACGAATCCAATTTCCTCGAATCGATTGAGAACCTTCGTCGCATGCGCAACAATTCCACTGAACGAGTTCAGAACGCAGACCTCGAACGGTTTCCGGTCCTCGAAGAATCTGTTCTTCCGGTCCAGCTGGTGCCCTGGACTGACACCGTACCATTCGACCAATCTCCTCCAGAGACCCTCATCGACGAAGACATTCTGGTCGTCATTCTCACAGTCCATCTCCACTGGTCCAGGTGGTAGAGTCACCTCCTCGTCTTCTACCACCTGAACCACAACATCATCCTCGAGGGAGGATTCGCTCGTCGTCTGATGGTTGAGACCGACAAATCGCTGCCAGCGCTGCATCCATCGCTTACTCGCAGCGTAAGCGTATGTACCAGCGGCGTCTAAGCGCTCTGCAATCAAGCGCTGGTCCGCACAGGAGGGCAACCTTGTAGCGTCAACTAAGGAAGGAGGTCGTTGCCACGGAGTTGACCTCTGACTCGGCGTTGACCTTGGTTCGACCGAGTTATTTTTGTCGTCCAGCTGGTCATATCTTGCGTTTGTTTCTCCATTTGATGTCAGTTTTCCAGCTGTGAAGGAAAAGAATTACATCGTTGGACGATTGAATAACACATTTCGGGTTCGATGCTTTTCCTCTGTAGAAACCTTCAGCAAGTTTTCAAGTTTCAACTCACTATAATAATTGTCCTGCAGCGCCATAGAAGATGCTTGCTTATTAAACTATGGCGCTAAATAAATGCGCAATAACATCAGCGAAGAGTCCATAATGTAGCCTCTCTGCCACCTAGCGATTGACAATTGAACACATTACCATTGCAGCCAGCAATGATCAATGATGAGTGGTTTAACTTCTGTCAAAGGTGGTTCTAATGCCGCGATATTGTCACAGATGGAAAACATTTCTACCAAATAAATATGCTTGTGCATCTATAAAGTATAAATTCAAAATGAATGCGCGCTGATCATTGTGATCAATTATCATCATAAGGAACAACAAAATAATGCTATCATGTTATTTTGGCCAATCTGCTGGCGTCTACTGCCACCAAGCGAATGGAATGAAAGTTCAAGTGGCTTGCACACAGCAATAGTTTTCTTTCCTGATTAATTTAATTATTCGCAGATTACATGCAAATAATACTCATCTAAATATAGATATTCAGAAAATAATCGACCTGGCTTTGAAACCCAGACAAG
>OX243811.1:737714-762714 GCA_945859605.1 Lumbricus rubellus | reverse complement strand
GACGGACGGACTGTGGGCGGGCGAGCAGAGGAGGAGAGAGGGAGGAGGGCGAAGGCTTTCTCGCCACCGCCTCAGAGTCCCATCTCCGTACGAGCGACTATCGATCGGTGAAAGAAGGACTTGGAGGGACGGAGGACGAAGGAAGGACGGAAGAAGGACGGATGAATCGATTCTGCACAGCGAAGAATTCTCGTCGAGATATCAAATCTAAAGAGCAAACATTGAACAGTGTTTGATCGGAGAAGTCGGAAGAGGATCAGTGGAGAAGGAGGAGAAGGGGAAGGAGAAGAGGATTATTGGATTTGGGGATCGCCCCCCCCCCCTTCACCCACCCCCATCCGCTGGAAACACAGGTTCATCGAGCGGTCATTATGGAAGAGGATCGCCTACGCAACTGTGATAATTAGATGAGAGGTAAGTTGACCATGCACCACTTGAAGGTAAGTTTATGTGATCAAAGAAAGAGTTATGATCCATTGCAGAGGGAACTAATTAGATCTCATCGGTAAGATAACTTCCACTCAAAGGTAAGTTTAAGTGATCAAAGAAAGGGTTATGATCCATTATAGAAGGAACTAATTAGATCAGAGGTAAGTTGACCATGCACCACTTGAAGGTAAGTTTATGTGATCAAAGAAAGAGTTATGATCCATTGCAGAGGGAACTAATTAGATCTCATCGGTAAGATAACTTCCACTCAAAGGTAAGTTTAAGTGATCAAAGAAAGAGTTATGATCCATTATAGAAGGAACTAATTAGATCATAGGTAAGACAATCTCCACTTCACTTGAAGGTAAGTTTATGTGATTAAAGAAAGAGTTATGATCCATTGTAGAATGAACTAATTAGATCAGAGGTAAGACGATCGTTCAGATGTAAGTTTACATGATCAAGAGACAGATAATTTATCAATTCTTTGCATGAACTAGGCCTAATTGGATTCTAAATAAGCTATTTGAAATAGTTAGACATGACAGAAGTAACTAATTAGATCAGAGGCAAGCTTGTGTGATCACAGCAAGAGCAATGCATTGTTTAAAGGAACTAATTAGGAACTATGATCAGCTGATCATCATAGAATGGTTTGTGTGGTCGAAAAAAGCCTGCTGTCACAAATATAAATTTAAGAGACATTCAAGTCCTTAGAACACTGTAAAATCGAACGTACTGATCCGGTATTCGTTAGATCTATGCTTTTGTTTCAATGATGGATCGTTTGACAAGCCGGTTTCTGTTTTAAATTTACATCAGTAAAAAAGGTAAGTAAGTATTTTCTTCATTGTTTCGTTCGCAAAAGTACAATTGAACACAGAATATCGTTATAATACATCGAAATTATAATAATTAGTGGTAATAATAATAATTAGTGGTAACATTGGTAAAATTTGTAATACAAACGTACAAATTAAATCACAAGTTGTATAATATTTCTAAAAACATTAGCATCAAACAAGCCAAATAGTTAAATACAGCATTCTGGTGATAGATAAATCCCTTTCCAATCAACTAATCACAGCCTGGAATCTCTAGATTGCGTGAGCTAGTCCTTCAGCTACATACATGTAATACAATTGAATCCAAACACGCAATTCAATAAAGATGGAACGAAGAATGCGCTTTCTATGCAAATGTAGTTAGTCAAAAAGAAAGCAGGAGTTCCAATTAAAAGCTTTATAAATACAATTCTTTGTTTCGAAAGAATCTGCATGTGTGTATTGTGTATGCATGTATATGCAATTACACATGCATAATTGTATAGACTATGCGTTGAGAGGAACGCGCACTGGTTGCAAGCAATGCTGTGCTTTCTTTGAATAAAACTAAGAAACCAGTTAATATTCGTTTATTAACAATGTGACAGAAACGCACATCTACTTGCAATACAACACCTCAATTATACACAGAATAAATGGTCAATACAATGTACAATAATTGTTATGCTGCAAAATTCTTTAACGAGTGCAAGCTCAGTGAGAAAAAATATCAGAGGCGACAGTTAGATAATATAGTAATGTTTGAAAGTCATTAAGAAAATAATTGTACTTTAAGGTGCAAAAAGAAGAGCGTTGAAACATTGGATAAATATCAAAAGAGAAAATTAATCCAGTTGCTGAAGATTAAGGTATAGATACATTAGGCATAGCTGTATTATCGGGGACCGTGAGTGTCGGTTAGGTTCAGGATAGGCATTGTGAGGGTCGGTTAGGCATAGGATTAGTGTCGTCAATGGATACTGTCCAAAGGCACAGTACATTCTATGGTTTTGCCGATTCACGCATAGCTATTATGTTGTAATCATACACGGGGCTAATTTACGCTGGGTTCTGAAATGTCGCCACATCCATTCAACATGCAGGCAGCTGCTATGAAGACTGACACAATGCAAACATAAACGTAATGATAATTTGTTTATTCCGGACCGTTGCCATAGCAACCTCTGTGGCCAGAGTTCAACTGCTATAGTACGTCATAATTTGACATGATGACGTCGATCATGGTGCGTAGAAAGCTTGGTGGTGTGGCTGCAGTCTCCTGTGCTTGTCCATTGGGGATTATATCCATAAGAAGGGGAGCAACTATCATCATCAGGAGACTGAGGCGGTTGCAGCGACTGCGGCCGCATCTTTAGGATACGGAAGATGAATGGCTGTTTTGCGTATTTGACCGCAACAGATGCATGCAATAACTTGTGCTTTGCTTTGTATGGCTGGATGTCTTCTTGTGTCACTCTCTTTGTATGTCCGAGTCATGCTTTGTATGGTTGGATGTCTTCTTTGGTCACTGTCTTTGTATGTCCGAGTCATCCATCACAATAACTGATTAAATGAACATAGACTAGCCAAATGTTCTAAATAGTTATTTAGCGCATTCATATTAAAAGGACGATTTACATAGCGCTGTATAAAACAAAACAGACGTGTTGCAGGAAAGAGCGCAGTAGGCCTACGTGATTTGAAAAGTCAATAAACATTTATTTAGCGCATTCATATTAATAGGACGATAGTAGTTTGCGTTCTATGTTGGTTTGTTCTATGGCGGTTATTTAAGTTTTTTGTTAAAACAACAGTTACAGGAGTTCGACCCTGCAGAGACGCCACTTTTCAGTTGTAAATCTACTTTCAATTGTGGTTGTAATTGAGATCTGAAAGCTAATTTGCAAACGGGCCTCAAATGCTTTTGTAATTATCGTTGCTGCGTTATCAATGCTCATTGCATAGTGCTTTGCATCGTTGAGAAGTGTGTAGTCTAATAGCATGTAGGATATCTCGTCCGTATCTGAAATCCCAAACAGAACGGTTTAGAACGTGTCAAATGCAAGACGACTATAATTCTCCAGTTGATCTGAAACGAGCTGCAATGTTTTCTGCGTCATTATTATTTGTGACGGTGAAACGATCTAATTTCAAATGGAAGTCTTAGACTTTTCATGTACAATTGTACATGCATGAAGACGGGTTTGTTGCAAGTACGCTGGATGGTAATTATGAGTCATCGCTTTTTGAAAGTCATTTATGTGGTTTGAATCGAAGTTGGAATATATGCGAGAGTCGCATGCGCAATGGATGCAGAGAATGTTGAGTGGAGACTAAAGAGCGTTACAATGATCCTATACTTTTGAGGACATTGGTCGTCTTGCAAATCCACTGACTTTGATACATACAGAGAGACACTTTCGTCGGTGGATGACGGGTATGTGGGGGAAATAGATGTGCTTGGACATGTAACTTCGTTTGGGGGGAAGGATACCCTCAAACACTTGAGGAAGAAAGTCTAATGGGTAGGGGTGATATTTTCAGCTGAATTCACTGACTTAAGGGATTTTATTTGCAGCTGACGGAAGATTATGTGGGCCAGAAATAAGTACTTTTGGACGGTAGAGAAGGAACTTTGAGAAGCAAAGAAGGAAATATATGAGTAGCAAAGAAGGAAGTGTAGGAGAGGCAAAGAAGGAAGTGTAGGAGAGGCAAAGAAGGAAATGTAGGAGAAGCAAAGAAGGAAATGTAGGAGAGGCAAAGAAGAAAATGTAGGAGAGGCAAAGAAGGAAATGTAGGAGAGGCAAAGAAGGAAATGTAGGAGAGGCAAAGAAGCAGTATGAGAATTGTGGAAAAATAACTGGGGGGGTTGGCCTATGATAAACTTGAAATTGGGGTATGAAAAACATACTTTAACATGGGGCTCTAAAAAAGACTGGGGGGGTTGAACCCCCCCCAACCCCCCGGCAATTCTCACCCTGCAAAGAAGGAAATGTAGGAGAGGCAAAGAAGGAACTATGGGCAGCAGAGAGATACCTGGAGATATGCAGTTTACACTACGAGACAGTCTGAGTTGGGTTTACTACTTCTGCCATATAAATTGAACACTCGTGATAAATAAGTGGTGATAATTATATAGATCTAAGTGGTTTTGCTCTTTTAGAGAAAGCATCTGTCGAGCGCAGAGGAAGAGAAGGAGAAGAAATCTGAATCATCGTTGTGAAGATGTGGAGTGTGTTGAAGAAGAAGATGACGAAGTCAGCTGGGTATGAGATGTCAGATCGAGAGAGTGACAGCGGTGACGACTGTGTTGTCGTCCTCAAGAAATACACTAAGATCCCATCGTACGCCGAGGGTTTGAGTCAGGAGACGATGACAGCAGCAGCAGCAGCAGCAGCAGCAGCAGCAGCAGCAGCAGCAGCATCGGGATCAACACCGGTCAGCAGGAGATACGAAAACCCATACGAAATTGAAGCCCCACAGCCGACTGACTCAAACGAGGAGGAGACAACGACTACTACTACCTCTGAAGGACGAGATCAAACACCCCTCGTAAGAACCTCACCGGTTGATCCAACGACGACGATGCAGGTCGTTGATAACCAGAGGGACATAGGAGACGCGGGCAGGACAAGCAGAGACATCGAGAACAACAACAACCATGATGATCATGAAGAAGGGTTTGGTGGTCACTACGAGCAGAACGAAGACGTGAATGCGAATGGTGGTGGAGGGCGACCTCACGTCGTCAGCAGAACCGTGTCCGATCTCAGACTCGAGGAAGGGTCGATGATGCTGAGGGGAGCTCGTCTGTCACCTCCACGGATGAAGCGCAGAGAGAAGCAGCTGCCCGGAGTCCCACAGCAACACGAGGATGAGGAGCCGAAGCCCTGCAGACACGCAAGGGTCCCACGATCTGAGAGGGTCAACCAAACCGATTCTAGTTATCAGAACATCCATTATGATCCGCGTCGTAGGAAGAAAGACCACGCCCCTCCACCTCCACCCCCTCTCCCTGTTCCACCGCCTCCTCCTCCTCTACCTCGGGATTTCCTGTCGTCAGCATCAGAAGACGAGACGAGATCTCGTTCCAGATCTCGTCATCCGCGAGATTTCTCCGTGGACAACAATCATCTCTACGACCGACTCCCATCGATGCAACAGCACTGTCCCTTGACGAATGAGTCGATCGAAGATGGAGTGAAGAGCAGCAGTCATCAAGGAACGATGGAGTCTGGATACTTGACGCTGGAAGACGTCAAGGCGCAGCTGGAGCAGGCGAGAGCGTTGAATCTCTTCCGCCGTGATGAGAGCGATGGACGATCGAACTCTAGCAGATACGACGGAGGAAGTGAGATCACCAGCGAAGCGGAAGGAGGAAGAGACTCGGAACCAACATCTTCCGGTGGAGCTTCGTTCCGCTTCACTGACGTCTCTCCATCAACGACGAGAAATCAAGAGAAGACGAACAGGAAATCACCGAAGCAGAAACATCCAGACAGAGGAGACGAAGAGGAGAGAATGAGAGGTGAATCAAAGACAGAGAAGAAAGATTTCGATTCAGCTGAGAAGACGATTGTGTTGTTACCATCGATGAACGAATCTGGAAAGTTGCAACTGTGTGTGAAGTCATCTTCCTCGGATGGAAAACAGTCGACATCGAAGGTCGTGGATGGTATTCCAAACGGAAGAGAGTTGATCGAGGGAGGACCTTCATCGGGTGGAAGTACTCTGTCGGCCCCGGAAACTGACGAAAAGGACAGGAAGAGGCAAGACATGGGGCGCACTATGAATTGCCAGACATCAGTTACACATGAGTTGACATCCGGTGAGAATGACCTTGAGGAAGCAGAGGGGTCAGGAGGCATGCGCGTTGAGGTACTTCGAGCTGTTCCAGATGAAATGACGGATGTGTCTGAGATTCGAGATGTCTCTGAACCAACTCACATGTCGTGGGATGAGTTGATGCAGGAGGCTCAGATCCTTGGCATCCCTCTCTATCGTCCGGCTGCTTCCCTCTGTCGCTCAGACTCCGATCGCCGTTCATCCATGTCCTCATCGGCCACGAGCTCCGACCTGTCCCACGCCAGTCCTCTTCAGAGTCCGAAGATGAACAGACTGAGCGGAAGTGGTCCGTGGCACCGCAAGGACAACAGTCTGAAGCGCGCCAAGGACAAGTCCGATAAGAAGAACAGTCCGTTCAAGGGTAAGTTCAAGCTGCAGAACCTGTTCGCCGCCAAGAAAGCGCAGGCAGGAAGTCCGAAGAAGAAGTCTGACAGGGAGCCAGCGCAGAATCTCAAAGGAGACACCGATAAAGAAGCTGCAGCGAAGCTCGACCCAATTCCTTTCCGAGCGACGAGACTTCGAGAGTTTGTTCGGAGCGGACTTGAGAGTCCAGTGCTGCACCATTACAGAAGTGGTCCTCCATCTCTGAGGTCGGATAAAGGTCAGAATTTGGTGTCGGAACTGTCTGAGAATGGGTTTCGAAACAGCACGATCAGTCTGAGGTCTCACGTTCTGTCTTCGAGCTACTCGTCTGGAAGTCTTGGAAGCGTCTTCTCCAGAAGTTCTTCTCAGACTCCATCATCATCATCGACATCTTATGGAAAGACAAGCGCCAGTGGTAAGTGATTTGACCCAAGGTCATTCATCCATCCCGTCAATTAGTATTGAATGCATCATATGTTTATATATATATATAGGCTATGTATATAATTATGTGTGTATATTATACATATAATATATATATATATATATTATGTCTATCACCCGATCGATAATTATGAGTAATAATTTTTATGTTGATATGACATCCATAAATTATGATAATAATAATAATTGCATGATATGATATGATACGATGGGTTGATAGGTTGTGTTGTGTTGAACTAAACAGTGCTATACAATACCACACTATGCTCAGTGCCGGCGCTAGCACCCCCCCCCCCCCCGTACCCCCCGGCCGGGGGGGGCTCGAGTTGAAAGGGGCCTCCAAATTTAGCGGGTTATTATGCCTATTTGTAATTGTACAGATCCGGTCTGGTGCATGCCTCAACCAGGGCCGGATTTGAGCAGAGTGAGGCCCTAAGCAATTTCAATTATGAGGCCTCCTCAACTAACCATGTGGTACTTCCATAGCATATAGGCTTACCTAATGCAAATATCAAACTGATTTTGGGCGCAAGTATAAAGCCATTTAACTAAGTAAGGCAATTTCGTCCACGTTCTCAAACAAAACGTTTATAAATTGTAACTTATTCTAATTGCTAATTGGACTCAAAATAAAACCTGCGTGAGGCCCAAACATTAAAGCCTGTGTAGGGTCCAAGATGTCCTTGGTATGTGTCTGATCTCAAGTTTGCAAGGGGCCTCAAATGTAGCTGGTAATTATACCTTCCATGACTGTTCATTCCTGAAACCACGCACCGAATTATGTTGCATTGTAAAGTATGATTTAACGCAAAGCATACAAAATAATATTACGCAAAAAATAGAGCATTGTCCTTCAACCAAAGAGGAGACTTTGTGGGTGTGGACAGAGGCACGGCCCAACAATTTGTGGTTGGGACGGAATCCTTGTATCCCCAATATTTCAGAAATATTTCATAAGTATCATCCATTGCCCATCAATAATGATCAATTTTGTTAAAATGACAGCCTATAAATGCTGCCATTACAGTTGGCAAAGCGGAAAAATTTAAACAATGAAGAGTGGACACTCTGAATTCCTAAACCACGACTAACAACATTGAAAAATTATCAATTTTTTTAATGATGACAGCTTAAAATTCTACCGTTAGAGCATGGAAATTCCAACAAATTTAACAATTGGGAGGGGACATTTATTGAAGTCTTATACCATGTCTTTCAGCATTTATATTATGATAAATTTTCCTGAGATGACAGCTCAAGGTATGGGGGCCTCAAGTTATTTGGGGGGGGGGGCCTCAGGTACCCTAGCGCCGGCACTGACTATGCTATAATATGCAATGCAATACTGAAATGTATATTACTGTATAATTCTGCACTATGCTACGCTATACTATGCTATACTGTACTATGCTATGCTATGCTATTCGATAATTTATACTATACTATGACTCGATAATTATATGGAATGATATGTTATAATTATAATTTATATGCGATGCAATATGATCCGATATATCATAATTATGGTATCATACTGTATGTGATATATGATTTGAATAGAATTGATATGGATATATTTATCTGATTATAGAATATAGATCGTATAATTTATTTCTCTTTTCTTGGAACACGTGTTCGATTCAATAATTATTGAACCCGTGTGCTGCTCCATGATTTATAGCAATAATCATTGTTCTTTGGACTTTACAATGACCGCAGTGCTCGCATCCGATCTTTAAAAGCAAATTATTATTGGTCATAAATTATTGTAAATAATTATTATGAGCAAACCCTGTCATCATCTATTGTTTAAATTGCTTTTGTCTCTCTACCATTCCATCTCGGTATGTGCTTGTATTGTAAACCTTATACGTCTGTATCTCCGCTCGTTTATACATGTATGTATACCTGTCTATCTAGCTGTAGATAATATACATATTTTTATTATACCCTTGCTACATCGATATTATAATACCTTTCCAAAAATTCGTGTATACGTCTCTCTAATTTCCTTTTAATCCGTCTCTGTATGTTTCTGCTTATGTCCGTCTTAATCTTTCTCCTATTGATTAGTGTCTCTTTCTTTGTCCTTCTGGTTATGTCTGCGTCTGTCTGTGTCTGTCTATCGTCATCTTATCCATCCATCCATCTCTGTAACATCTGCTGCTGCTGCTGCTGCTGCTGCTGCTGCAGCTGCTGCTGCTGCTGCTGCTGCTGCTGCTGCTGCTGCTGCTGCTGCTGAAGATATCGATGGCTCTCATTTCTCGACTCATGTGGTTCATGTTCGTCGTCATGGTGGCTGCCATGAGTCGTCATCCAAACTTCCCCATGCATGTATGCGTCTCTCTGTCTCAATGTCCTTCTCTGTCGCTGTCTGTCTTTCTCTGTGTCACTGCAGTCACGTGACGAACTTTACGTCTTCCCAGAAATTCTGCCTCTCTCTCTCCTCTACTTAAAACAAAGAGAGGTCAGCGAAATTTATGTACCGCTCGTTTTAGTACCTCATACAACATACATGGAGAACTTGTCTGTCTGTCTGTTTATCTGTCTGTCTGTTTGCCAAAGTCGTTGTCTCTATAACTCTCTACAAGCCATCATAATTTCCCACACTCTAAAAAGAGTTCAGGTAAAAATTATCTGAACAGTTCAGGTAGTGTTTCTTCACCGGAAGTTGTGGTGCATTGCCTGAACTGTCAAGTGTGCAGCCTGACATGATCTGTAGAGTTCAGGTAGGCCTGATAGTTCAGGACAGTGCCTGAACTTATTCTGTTCAATCCACACGAAGATCATCGGTTGGTCCTATATCACGTTCAAAATTTGTTTCCCATTATGACAATACTATATTACTAGAATAATAATTATTTAATATTAGACCTAATAAAATAATCTTTCCTTAATCTTCAGGTGCACAACCTGATATAAACTGAGGAGTTTAGGTAGGCCTGCTTAGTTCGGGACTGTGCATAAGCCCTCAGTCTTACATTTACACGTTATTTTCCAATTTGAAATATTACATTACTGGAATAATAGCAATAACAATTTATTATTGAACTCATGAAAATAACCTTGCCTGAACCTTCATGTGCGTGACCTGGATGACCTGAAGAGTTCAGGCAGGCCTGCTTAGTACTGGACGGTGCGTAAGACTGTTGCAGGCGGGCCTGCTTAGTTCTAGATTGTGTTGAGCACTGCCTGAACTTTTCAGGCGTGTAACATCACATGACCTGTGGAGGTCAGGCGGACCTGCTTTGTTCTATAGACTGTGTTGAGCACTGCCTGAACTTTTCAGGCGTGTAACCTCACATGAACTGTGGAGTTCAGGCCGGCCGGCTTTGTTCTAGACTGTGTTGAGCAGTGCCTGAACTTTTCAGGCGTGTAACCTCACATGACCTGTGGAGTTCAGGCGGGCCTGCTTAGTTCTAGATTGTGTTGAGCACTGCCTGAACTTTTCAGGCGTGTAACATCACATGACCTGTGGAGTTCAGGCGGGCCTGCTTTGTTCTATAGACTGTATTGAGCATTGCCTGAACTTTTCAGGCGTGTAACCTCACATGACCTGTGGAGTTCAGGAGGGCCTGCTTTGTTCTATAGACTGTATTGAGCAGTGCCTGAACTTTTCAGGCGTGTAACCTCACATGAACTGTGGAGTTCAGGCCGGCCGGCTTTGTTCTAGACTGTGTTGAGCAGTGCCTGAACTTTTCAGGCGTGTAACCTCACATGACCTGTGGAGTTCAGGCCGGCCGGCTTTGTTCTAGACTGTGTTGAGCAGTGCCTGAACTTTTCAGGCGTGTAACCTCACATGACATGTGGAGTTCAGGCCGGCCGGCTTTGTTCTAGACTGTGTTGAGCAGTGCCTGAACTTTTCAGGCGTGTAACCTCACATGACCTGTGGAGCTCAGACGGGCCTGCATAGTTCTGTACTCTGTTGCCTCATTGAATAAACATTCAGGCGTGTAACCTCACATGACCTGTGGAGTGCAGGAGGGCCTGCTTTGTTCTGTATTGTTTTGCGCATTGCCTGAACTTTCAAGCGTGTAACCTCACATGACCTGTGGAGCTCAGGCGGGCCTGCATAGTTCTGTACTCTGTTGCCTCATTGAATAAACATTCAGGCGTGTAACCTCACATGACCTGTGGAGTTCAGGAGGGCCTGCTTAGTTCTGGACTGTGCGTCATACTACATGTTTTGTACTCAGCGAGTGTAGGACGTTAACCCCTGAACTAACGGGGTAAAAAAACCTGAACAACCCACACGGACACATCCCGCCCCCCGTTTAGCCTAGGACAAAACCCACGGACAAAATCCACCTCCCATGTGCAATCATCTTTTTTCTGCAGTTAATTGATAAAACGCGTTTCCCCAATCCAGCTTTCATAGCGACAATTGTTTTATCAATCCAACAACTATAATACAAATAACAATTATTTTTTTATCAATCCCATTCCTATTTTAGCCAGAAAAATTTCATCAATCCAGCTTCAATTTCAGCAGGAATATTGCTTTGAAGGAGCCGATTATTGCAGGCTGTCTTAAGATTTGTGTATTCTGTGATCTGCGTTCTTGTGAATTGTTTAAACAGCATAATAATGTAGGCAAGGCCGTATCCAGGGGGGTGTTTTGGGTGTTTGAACACCCCCCGAAATGGAAAATGCAGAAAAAAATCTATTGCATTTTCTAGTTCGTCATGCAAAAAATCATGAAAAAGTGATGAAAACACCCCTCGAAAAATGAAGTAAAAGAAATTTGACGGCGAAAATATTTCACAGATTTCGACCGGATGACTAAAAAAAAAAGGTCATCAGAAATTTTTGGCGGCGAAAATGGAAAATATTTTTTTGATTTGGCCGCCACTGAAAACACCCCCCGAAATAAAATCCTGGCTACGGCCTTGAATGTAGGCCTACACTGTAACCGGTTTCATTCTGTCAACCGGATTGTGGAATAAATTATTATGTATTTCGACCCCTATGTTCAAGGACTCTTTATACACAGGACGGGTTTCTTCTTCTTTAACCGCCTTGTTTAGGGGTTAACGCCTTTACTTACTTACCTACAAATTTTGGGTGATTATCTCGGAGTTCCGAAATTTTACATCTCCTTTGCAAAATAAAAAACATTAAATCAGTTAGGCTACATGTATGACGGCAGATTGACAAATAAATTATATTTGAAAATAAAAACATGTATGAAGGCAAATTGACAAATAATTAGTTTGCAAAATTAAAAAATGACAAATAATTAGGTTTGCAAAATTAAAAAATGCCTTTGCAGATTCAAAGCATAAGTATTGCAGGCTGTCTGTCCAGTTCGTATAGTTAAGATTTGTGTATTCTGTGATCTCCGTTCTTGCAGGGCCGTGTTTAACATAGGTCCATTCGGTGCGGTGCACCGAATGCCCCTGAGCCGAGAGTTTTGTTGCCATTGGTCAAATTCTTAAACTGCGAGTGTCAGTGTTACTTAAACCTTTTGTAAAATCAGTAGACCTAAGTGTAAGAAAACATTAATTTAACTAAGTTCACCGACGTTGCGTGCTTGCTTACTGACCCACCATAGCTGACAAACCACATAGGCTCGTAAAATGACTAATCTTGTAAGACTGTTGAATGGAAATTTGCCCTTGCTGTTAAACTTTTCACCGACACTCGAAGAACCTTAAACACGGCCCTGCGTTTTTGTGAATTGTTTAAACTGCATAATTGTAGGCCTACACTGTAACCGCTTGCGGTGTCTCAACTGAGATTGTTTCAATAAAGAGATTATTGTTATTATTATAAACTTTAGATTTAGAAAAGGAATCTTGAGTGGGGCGACATCTATGGCTGAGTGAAATGGATGATCAAAAATGTTCACAAGTAACCTCTCCTGTAATATAGAGTCCTTGGCCTATATCCTAAAGAGTTCAAGCACAGATTCTTGACCCTTCTTCCAGCCCAAATTTGACCACATATAAATTTTAAATTTATTATTCCGATCTGGCAATAATTTTTTAATACTTTAGCAATAACAACTTATTATGTAACTGAATGACACTTAAAATTAGCAGCTCAATAAGAAAAGTTTTAAAGCGAATTTATTAGTCACGTGACCCACGCTTGACGCATCCAAACTTATGCCTAGTCTTTGTTCTATGCGGCGATCATGTGCGAATTACATTCATATAATATCGAATATTATTTATTTAAAACTAGTATGAACTGCAAAAACATGGCCAATCTCTTTGTTAAACATATTTCGAAGTGCGCTGTCGCAAAGTTGAAAGGTATGTACTACAATTATTTGTTTAGAGTATCAGTATAAGGTTAGCAGTAACAATGGTTGCCGACCCCTCCCTATAATAACCTTTGCGGTTATTTCCTAGAATGGCTCGGAACCCTGTATGGTGCGGCCGGAAAACCGGGTCCTTTCAACAAATTCGGTTCGGATTCCCGAAATCGATTTTCAAGTGCGACACACACGTTCTAATGGTTTTAAGCACTAAACTATGCTATGAACAGCGCCATCAGGATCACCGTGTCACGTAATTAATTTAACGCTGAATGGTTATCTGGAGTTCAGCCGCTTTCTGTAAAACTTTTCCCAGCATTTTTGAGGATTCGGGTTGACCCCCTATGTAGAAGTGACTTTTAAATGCGTGAGTTTCATTTTTAAAATGTGCTTCTTTATTTTAGCCTGTGAATCTTAAGCGATGTTGTCAAAATTGTTTTTCACTATGAGCTGCGATACATGACTTAAGAGAAATTTTCTAACTAATTAATTAAGTACTAATACTAACTTGCACTATATAAATAATCTTGGAGCTAGGGATCATGACTGTATAAGCTGTTAGCTTTTTCTGATTCCTTTTGCACCCTGTTTAGTGACTCATGTTTATTCTGTTTGACTTGTGTGTGTGCAATAAATAAATAATTCTTTTTATGTTTCCTATTATGATACAAGGCAGAAGATGGCGTTCTTTGGACATGTGATGCGAGCAAACGGTTTGGAAAAGGAGATGATGCTGGCCTGCGGAGAAGGAAAAAGGAGAAGAGGACGCCCAAGAAGGAGGTGGATGGAGGAAATACACGAGAGAACGCAGATGGACTTGGAGGAACTGAGAGACGCGACGGAAGATCGTAATACGTGGAGAAGGTTCATCATAGCGGTCGCTAGGATTCAAAGAATCGACGGCACCAGGTGACAAGGTGATTATGATACATTTCTGGTTTTCTTTCACATCATTTAATTTGAAGTCTGGCAATTGTGTTGTGAAACAAGCCTTTCGGCAATCCCTAAGACTGCATGCCTGTGCATGTAAATAGTAAAGCAGCCCAGGAAATCACTAAAATAGAGCGCTACCGCATTAGATTCGAATTTTATATTGACTGGTATTTACTGCAAATTTCCCTCATTTAAAATTTTATTAACTTGATCGTTCTGCGTAGATGTCGCGTTGGTTACTTACTGAGTAAGTGTATCGTGGGGTGCGGCTGATAAGTCGCAGCACTCTATTTTACCTATGTCGTTGGCATCCATGTTGTTTTGTATACTCTCACACAATCTTCGGGATTACCACCTTCCTTAATGATCATTAACTTTATGCAATGTTGCATCATGAAATTATGAGATTTCTTCTCAATCATGTCAGTAAATGATGTGCGAAAGAAAAAGTTACATATGGTCTCTATCTGACTTGCACGATTTGACTGAATTATTTTTAAATATTATTGGTTTAAACATAAATTTGTTCTATTGTAACAGGCGGTTGAATGTCATTAAAGATCTCAGTTAAACGAATATCATCATCATCAAGATTCTGAACTAGAACGACAGAAATAAATGTAACTTTACACCACAATTGTTTGTTTAATTTATTTACGCTGTCATACACTCTTACTTTATGTATTTGCAGAATGGGAAGTTTTGCGGAAACTTATTCAGAAGGAGAGTGGCTTCAGAGGATGAATCTTTCGGATGGTCATGAAGCAGAAAATTATGTGATTCAACTTTTGGTGGCTGACCTCATCTTCAGTGTGGAATGATGTAAGCATTGTAAGCCCTCTTCATTGATTCCAATTAGTGTGTGTTTAATGGGTTATAATGTTGTATATTTAGTGCTTTAATGACATTGTTATTTAACCTTCTATTGACTAAATCATTTGCTTTTTTCAATGCAAACCAGTGGGAGAATTGAGGAAAAATAATTGGGGGGGGGGGTGGAGAGTGAGACTTTCATTCACAAGTAGAGGGACTGTGCAAAGACTTTACTGTGGGTGACTAATAAAGACTGTGTAGCTGAACCCTCCCAACACCCATCAATTCTCAATATTGCAGACAGTGTTTTTGTTCTTTTCCTATTTCTTCTTTGAGTAATATTATGTGTTTTCCGTTAACAATGAGGCCTTTACATGATGCCTTGGCATTTCTGTCTCTGGTGTTGCCCCATGTGGTCTTCCTTATATCCACGTTCTTTTCCCTCTGTCTTCCATTATGTTGTCCATCCAGGTCTTTGACTGTCTTTCCTGCTTCGCGTTTCTTCCACATGTTCATCCAGGGTCATGGTTGGTAGTCTTAAATTGTCGTTCATTCTTTTCACATGGCCAAACCACGTGATCTTTACTATCGTTTCTTCCGCTCTTAGATTCTTACGTGTCTTCTCGTTCCTGATCCTATCTCTCCTGCTCCTTCCAGTATTGGCTTTGTTACATGACATAATTTCAGGTGTTCTTTCTTTGGAATATGCAATTACAATGTTTTTGTTTGTTTGCGGCAACGAGTCGGATGGTGGACTTGAATCATTGGTTTGATGACATGAAGCAGAATAACATTATGTAAATGGTGAAAAATTATGCATTTGGGTTGACTGAATGCAATTTACTATTGTTACATTTCATTTTGGATTAGTTTGAGATGGGGACAAATTTAATCTGTTATGCGTTTTTAAATCTGTGAACCTTATCCACTATGAATATAATTTGATGTAGTATTTCATGCTTTGAACAGATATTCTGTTATATTTTATTAAAATAGTTATCCATCATCTAAAGTTAAGGAAATTCTCGTCGTGGCATTGAGGCCGGACTTTCCAGGACTTCGTGGAATGAATTCCTTGGCTAAGTAAGTTATATACGTTTTGAATTACTTAATAAGAATGTAACATAATAATACTACTGTGCTGTGCACACACTGTACAGACTTGTCAGTAGGCCCACTATGGATAATGCTGATTTTATAAAAATTTGCTTCGAGTAGTTTTTTAAGGAAGTATATGAAGATATATTACTATTTTATTCATTTTAAAACAGTACTATAGTTCTACCTGACAATTATTCTTTGTGTTAAGAAAGTTTTAAAAGATTAGTCTTCACGACTACATTGGAGAGATATAATGTTATGCAACACTGACTTTTGAAGAATACATTGATTTGAAGCATCTGCTTTTTTAATTGTAAATAATGCATAGTATGACATTGAGAGGCTACAGTAAATTTTAGGGCCTGGATTTCAATTGAACTTCTGTTGTTCATTATGCAAAATAAATATAATACAAAATTCTGCCTGCACAAATATTTTCATAGGGTATGTTACACGTTCACATTGTTCTTAGAAATGTAGCAAACCAATTTTGACTGACACTTTTATCCTCTTTGTGTTTATATGCATGTTTAAGACTTGTAGCAATACTTATTGGGTCATTCCGTGCCAAATCAGCAATAAGTACATCTTTTTCCCAATCTCCGATCCAGATTTTTTGATATTTTCACCAAAAATCAATTATATATAATCTGGTATGAAGAACTGGAAAGCTTCAAATGTCCACAGTGAAAACTGACCAAGTTATGGGGTACTGAAGTTGGTGGGTAGGCCGAAAATTGAACGCGAATTTGCCTCTGCTAATTTTTTTTCGTTTTCAGACTTCAATAACTTTTGATCTAAACCAGCTACACACATTTGGTTTTCTGTTTTCAGGTCTGTGCCTAGCATGGATTGGCAGGATAAAGTTATATTTGCTGTCTTTGATGTGATGAATTAATAAGAATTTTTGAAAAGTGTAGAAATATTTCAAACATACATCATTGGAAAACCTGAAGAAAAACCTTTTTATTGATAATAATTCCTGATGGTAGTCGTCAGTTAAGTCATTAAATTATATTTTTAAAAGCCGTGATTTTTTAAAGCGAATTTGCGTCTGCTAATGTTTTTGTCGTTTTTAGACTTCAATAACTTTTGATCTATACCAGCTACATATATTTAGTTTTCAGTTTTCTGTACTGAGTGTTGCATATATTTGCATGGTCAAGTAAAATTTGCTTTCTTTGACATGAGTAATTAATAAGAATTTTTGAAAAGTGTCGAATATATCTTGCCGAGCTCCTATTTGTCATGTTTGCAGACACACTGCACTGACTAGACATGCAAGAAAGGAATAATTTTTGTGTGTAGTTTTATTCGTCCACTGGTGTAATTGTAAATGTGCAATTTATTTGAGTTTTGATTTACAATAACTGCAGCTGTACTTTGTCAAAAGCCCTTCATCTCCGTGACATTCGTCACGGTCACGGAGATGAAGGGTTTTTGGCAAAGTGCTACAGCCGTTCCTAGAGACCAAAAGATAAATAAATTGCACATTTACAACTTCTCCAATAGATGAATAAAACCACACAAAAATTATTCTTTTCTTGTATGTCTAGTCAGTATAGTGTGCCTGCAAATATGACAAAAATGGGCTCGGCAAGAAATATTTCGACACTTTTCAAAATTTCTTATTAATTCCTCATATCAAACACAGTAAATATAACAGGATCCTGCCAATCCATGCTAGGCACAGAAATGAAAATTGAAACCAAATGTGTGTAGCTGGTCTAGATAAAAAGTTATTGAAGTCTGAAAACCGGGAAAAAATTATCAGAGGCAAATTCGCGCTCAAAATTCACGAATTAAAAAAATAATTTAATGAGTTAACTGAAGAATACCATCAGGAAATTAGTATCAATAGAAAGGTTTTTCTTCAGGATTTCCAATGATGCATGTTTGACTTGTTTATCAGGTGTCCCACATGCCCATTTGGTCAGCTGAAAGTGACCACTGTCACGGAGATGAAGGGTTTTTGGCAAGGTGCTACAGCATTTCCTATAGACCAAAAGACAAATAAATTGCACATTTACAACTATACCAGTATATGAATAAAACCACACAAAAATTATTTCTTTCTTGCATGTCTTGCCAGTGCAGTGTGTCTGCAAACATGACAAAAATGGGCTCGGCAAGAAATATTTCGACACTTTTCAAAATTTCTTATTAATTCCTCATATCAAACATAGCAAATGTAACTTGATCTTGCCGATCCATGATAGGCACCGAACTGAAAACTAAAAACTAAATGTCTTTAGCTGCCCTAGGTCAAGAGTTATTAATGTCTGAAAATGGATGAAATTTCGCAGACGCAAATTCGCGTTCAATTTTCGGCCTACCCCCACCAACTTCAGTACCCCATAATTCGGTCAGTTTTCACTTTGGACACTTGAAACTTTCCAGTTCTTCATACTAGATGATAATTGATTTTTGGTGAAAATATCAAGAAAATCTGGATCGGAGAGAGGGAAAAAGTTGGATTTTTGGTTGATTTGGCACGGGAATGATTTTGCCTTCCTCATAATAGACAACTGTAGATGAGCAACTTGTCCAGTATGTATGTATGTGCACTTGTTATAGCGCGCCTTCAAGGTATAATACTTAGAAGCACTCCCGACTACAGCACGGACACTGATTCGAAGTTTCACGAAGCTGATAATAACAGCTTCGAGCGACAAGGTTAACGTGCTGGGTGAGACTAAGTTCACAGTCAAGGGTGACACCCAGGTCACGGACCGTGGAAGAGAAAGTAACATCCGGGAACAGTTCAGCTAGCAGAGGCAGATCAATATTCCCAAGTTGCCGACGGCCACCCAGCCAAATGAATTGTGTCTTACTGGGATTTAAGAGAAGCCGGTTTGACGCCATCCAAGAGGGGTCATTCCGTGCCAAATCAACCGATCCAGATTTTCTTGATATTTTCACCCAAAATCAATTACCATCTGGTATGAAGAACTGGAAATTTTCAAGTGTCCACAGTGAAATTGACCAAGTTATGGGGTACTGAAGTTGGTGGGGGTAGGCCGAAAATTGAACGCGAATTTGAGTCTGCGAAATTTCTTCCATTTTCACACGTTAATAACTTTTGATCTAGGGCAGCTAAAGACATTTGGTTTTCAGTTTTCAGTTCTGTGCATAGCATGGATTGACAAGATCAAGTACTATTTGCTGTCTTTGATACAAGGAATTAATAAGAATTTTTGAAAAGTGTCGAAATATTTCTTGCCGAGCCCATTTTTGTCATGTTTGCAGACACACTACACTGGCAGGATATGCAAGAAAGGAATAATTTGTGTGTGGTTTTCTTCACCTATTAGTGGAGTCTTAAATGTGTTATTTATTTGTTTCTGGGTTGAAAGGAAATGCTGTGGCTCTTTGCCAAAAACCCTTCATCTCCGTGACAGTGGTCACCTTCAACTTACCAAATGGGCATGTGGGACACCTGCTAAACAAGTCAAACACCCACCATAGGAAAGTTTGAACTAAAAACCTTTTTGCTGATACCAATCTCTTGTTGGTGCTCTTAAGAATAAGTTATTAAATCGTTTTTTCAAAATCCGTGAGTTTTAATGCGAATTTGCGTCTGCAAATTTTTTCACCATTTTCAGATCTAGATCAGATAAACACATTTGGTTTTCAGTTTCCAGTTCTGTGCATAGCATGGATTGGCAAGGTCAAGTAACATTTGCTCTGATTGATATGAGGAATTAATAAGAATTTTTGTAAAGTGTCGAAATATTTCTTACCAGGGTAATTTTTGTCATGTTTACAGACACTTTATTGACCTTGTAATCAGAGCACCAACAAGAGATTGGTATCAGTAAAAAAACTTTCTTCGATCTTTCCAATGATGTGTGTTCGACTTGTTTAGCAGGTACCCTTTTGGTCAGCTGAAAGTGACCACTGTCACGGAGATGAAGGGTTTTTGGCAAAGTGCCACAGCATTTCCTTACAACCCAGACCCAAATAAATTACACATTTAAGACTCCACTAATAGGTGAATAACACCACACAAATTATTCCTTTCTTGCATATCCTGCCAGTGTAGGGTGTCTGTAAACATGACCGAAATGGGCTCGGCAAGAAATATTTCGACACTTAAAAAAAATTCTTATTAATTTTTTGTATGACATCAAATATTACTTGATCTTGTTAATCCATGCTATGTATGCACAGAACTGAAAGCTGAAAACCAAATGTCTTTAGCTACCCTGAGATCAAGAGTTATTAATGTCTGAAAATGGATGAAATTTCGTAGACGCAAATTCGCGTTCAATTTTCGGCCTACCCCCACCAACTTCAGTACCCCATAACTTGGTCAGTTTTCACTGTGGACACTTGAAACTTTCCAGTTCTTGATACCAGATTATTTATAATTGATTTTTGGTGAAATTATCAAGAAAATCTGGATCGGAGAGTGGGAGGTATCGGTTGATTTGGCACGGAATGACCCTATTTGAATTTTTCTTTCTTTTTGTTTATGACTTTACTTGATGACTTTCAGGTTATGGTGTCCATGGAAACCATCTTGGAACAAAAGCATCCCATGTTGATGGCCTTGTGGAATCGAGGCACCGTCGAGTACGTCTTTGTCACCATGGAAGGTCAAACCATTGTGCTACCACAAACTTTGGTTTCTTCAGCATGCTGCATTGGAGTTCAAAATGGAGTCTTCATGACATCTCTGTACTTTATAGAATATTTCAGGACTGGGAGAAAGTGACAATAGACTCCTTAGCTAAACCGCAACGAATACTACATGTGCCCAATTATTTGTGAAAATTACCAATGACTTTAAAAGAATGTCTTACTAGTCTGGTTTTAAATTTTGCATTTTATTCAAATTCTATTTTACCATACAATGACAGTACAATATTTATAATGGATTAAAAAATCATGTTGTTTTAGAAGTTGTGGCAGTTTTGCGATATAATCATGGACTATGTAATGATTAGCAGTCAGCAAAACAAGTGTCTGTCAGAGTGGAATGTCACGCCATTGATATTAGTGAGGGCATAGAAACTGCCTTTTGGTTTAAATAAGCTGATGAAATTTTTGTCACCATGCATCTGGGCTATATATCTTAATGCTTCCTCATGCTCCAGTTTCATCAGCATGCTGCCAATTGGAGTTAAAGATGTAATGGACATGACATGCCCATTTTAAGGCTAAAAACTATCAGGCATGCATGTGCATACTTATTTGTTAAAGGAAATTTATGCAATGTTTTGCTATTTGTGTTTTTCTAAAATTCTGCAAGGAAATGAATTTCTTCTCACAATGACAGTCTAATACTTTAGAAGTAATTATAAGCAGCATTGTCTAATAATCTGTCATGTTTCCTATGATTTTCATGGACTCTGGTGTGATAACCAATATCGATTATGAAATTATTGTTGGCTAGCATTAGCTTGAAATACAATTTTCTACCTATATCTTGCTAGAAATTACAACATGAGGTAAAATGAATTGTAAAATATTTTGCAGTTTACAGTTGTCTTAATGCTTTTTATTGAGCGTTGTCTTAATGCTTTTTATTAAGCGTTTTAATGTTTGTAATAATATGACTGATTAATTTCTGCTCTTGGTTCCTTGTTCAATTTGTAGTTGACAATAATTATGTGAATTCTGAGAACAATTTCATGATATGTAAGATTGTCTGACTCACTTTGGTATATATTTACAGTTGTGAGTCAAGTAATCTCTGCCTATGACTTTTAAGGTGAAACTTGTCAGGATTTCCACCTGAACTAGTTCAGGCCATCTGAACAAGTGCAGGTCCATTTGAAACGGTCTAATGTTCATGTACCATGTCTGAAGTTCTGGAAAATCTCATATCTGTTCTGGTAAGAAACAATGCCTGAACAGATGGGAGATTTTTCCTGAGCTTCAGGCGTGGAACTCAACATTTGACTGTCTCATTTGGACCTGAACTGGTTCAGAGAGATTCCTGAACTGGTTCAGGGAGATTCCTGAACTTCAGGCATGGCGCCTGAATATTCGACCGTCCCATTTGGACCTGAACTGGTTCAGGGATATTCCTGAACTTCAGGCACTTTGCCTGAATATTCGACCGTCCCATTTGGACCTGAACTGGTTCAGGGATAGCCCTGAACTTCAGGCACTTTGCCTGAATATTCGACCGTCCCATTTGGACCTGAACTGGTTCAGGGATATTCCTGAACTTCAGGCCCTTTGCCTGAATATTCGACCGTCCCATTTGGACCTGAACTGGTTCAGGGATATTCCTGAACTTCAGGCACTTTGCCTGAATATTCGACCGTCCCATTTGGACCTGAACTGGTTCAGGGATATTCCTGAACTTCAGGCACTTTGCCTGAATATTCGACCGTCCCATTTGGACCTGAACTGGTTCAGGGATATTCTTGAACTTCAGGCACTTTGCCTGAATATTCGACCGTCTCATTTGAACCTGAACTTGTTCAGGGAAATTCCTGAACTTCAGGCATCTTACCTGAAAGTTCAACCGTCTCATCTGGACCTGAACCAGTTCAGGCCGGTTGCCTGAAATTTCAGATATGTTACCTGAACTCTTCTGAGAGTGCATCTTCCATTTTATTTGCCTATCTTCAACCCTAATTACCTATCTTCCATCCTAATTTCCTGTCTTCCATTCTAATTTCCTATTTTCCATCCTAAATGTCTATCTTCCGTTCTAATTGTCTGTCTTCCATTTTATTTGCCTATCATCCATCCTAATTGCTACTAACCTATCTTCCACCCTACTTACCTATCTTCCATTTTTCATATCTATCTGCATGCCATCCTAATTGTCTATCTTCATCCTACTTGCTTGACAATTTTCATAATACCTATTGACAGTCTGCCTGATTGCATGCCTGCCATGCTGTAGGCCTTCTTATTTCCCTTCATGTCTGTCAACAGCTTTTCCGTCCGAACAGAGTAAGACACCTGTTACTGATCGGCTGTCAATTAAATCCATGTTGAGACTTGCAGCACAGCAGAATGATGTCTCATTCACACACACACACACACACACACACACACACACACACACACACACACACACACACACACACACACACACACACACACACAACACACACACACACACACAATACACACACACACACACACAACACACACACTTCACTTGTGATACGTCATCCAGATTCCGTTGAAAGACGTTCTTCCACTAATGATGAGTCCTTCTTCATCTTGAGTCATCTATGACGACTCTATGTAATGAGAGTCATCAGTAGACGATCATGCAGTGTAGTCTATGACGTCATAAATCAGTGTAGACTCTATGAGTGGAGAGTCATTCTGAAAAGGTCCTATACAAAACAGGACAGACAGCGAAGCCATAATTGTAGAGATATCTTTCAATCAGTCAACCAGTCAGTCAGTCAGTCTATCTGTCTGTCGGTCTGTCTGTCAGTCTGTTTGTCTGTATGCCTGTATGTCTGTATGTATGTATGTATGTATGTCTGTCTGTTCGTTTGTTTGTCTACCTACATGTACCTACCTACATATCTACCTGTCTATCTTTCCGTCCGTCTAATTTCCCTTCCTGTCTGTCAACTATCAATTTATATATCCATCTGATTCGTGATAGAGACTCTTGAGAGCGTTACACTACTCCATCCATTTAATTATCTGAACGTACGTCATCCGTCCACAGCGTCATCATCTATACATCATCTCAGACGACAGATGACAGATGACAGATGACAGATGACAGATGATCATGCAGTCGACCATCTCATCATCCGTTTATTTCAAGATGATCCCACTCTCTGTTTCATTCACGGATCATTGCTTTCCAATATGCTCCGACTGATAACCAGATCCACCCAACCGTGCAAGACTCCGATAGACGATCACATATAATATATATATATAATATATGTAGGCTATATATATATATATAATTCTGTAGTTGACAGACAGTCAATGGCTAACACGCAATTCATGATGTCATTTTGAACCCAATTTAAGGTTTTGTGTGTATATATATATATATATATATATATATAATATATAATTATTTTATGTATTATATATATGCATTATATGATTATAATTATGTATTATATATTATATGCGATAGAAATGAACATTCTCGTGATTATATGCACTAGGGAACTGTGGTCATATTGAT
Organism: Lumbricus rubellus; assembly: GCA_945859605.1. Classification (NCBI taxonomy): domain Eukaryota; kingdom Metazoa; phylum Annelida; class Clitellata; order Crassiclitellata; family Lumbricidae; genus Lumbricus; species Lumbricus rubellus. Next base: position 738,554 of record OX243811.1, on the reverse strand, counting down.
AAGCGTAGCGTCATCATCTTCAGGTTTGCCATTGCTTTCTTTATTTCATCATCATCATCATCATCATCATCATCATCATCATCATCACCAGCATCATCATCATCATCATTTCCATCAGCAGCAGCAACAACAAAAACATCTTCTTTATCGTCGTCTTCCTCTGCATAATTTCTTCGTTATCAGTTTGTACTCTATCGTCATCATCATCATTTCTTCGTCGTCGTCATCCTCATCATTATCATCATCTTGTGGGGCGCGGTGGTCTAGTGGTGGCGTCGTTGCCTTGGAGCCGGAAGGTCCGAGGTTCGAATTCACCTCCCTGCGTAAGGACCTTGGGCAAGTCCTTCACTTATAATTGCTCAGCGCTTCGGCGTGAAACTCCGATGCAGTGTCCGCTCTGCATCGGGAGCGCCTCTGAGTAGAGAGAGCTTGAAGGGGCGCTATAACAAGTGCGCATACATACATACATCACGTTCGTCATCGTATGCGTGTTGTTGTGTTGTCAATGTAATCGTATCATTATCATCATTGTAGTTGTTGTCTTGTTCTTGTCCGTTCTATAATTGACTCTGACAATTGCTGCAGGCAACATTTATTGCTCTAAGCAAGTAGCAACATAGGACCTACTTAATATTCAGCATCATAATTAGACTCTTAGTATAATTTTTATTAATTATCCTATTTATCCTTTCATACGAAGAAACATTATATTAGCTTTTCTATTATGCACGCACCATGACAGAGAGAACCAGAGGTTGTCCTGAGATATTGTAATTTTCCTTTTTCGAAAGTTTTATATTGCGCCTCTTACACGTAGGCTACACAGCAGCACCCCCTGCC
>OX243811.1:707714-732714 GCA_945859605.1 Lumbricus rubellus | reverse complement strand
TTTTTAGTTTGAGGCCTGGGTATTTAGCTTAGTTAAGCTACGGCGCGTCTGGTACGGATTTTGTTTTAGTGCGGGTGGTAGGCCTACTGGTTTTGTTTCAGTGCGGGTGGTACTGGTGTTATAGCAGTGCTTACTGGTACGGTACTGGTTTTATTTAAGTGCGACTGCTAACATACTGGTTTCATTTATGTGCTTAGGCTACTGGTTACTGGTAGGCTACTGGTTTTGTTTTCAGTGCGATTCATATAATATAGCCTACATGTTTCATTCATGTGCTTAGGCTACTGCAGGTACTGGTATTGTGTTTCAGTGCGGCTGGTACTGGGGACCACTTGGCTGGGAAGAGGCCGGGATGAAGTTAACAAATCAACCGGATGGATCGTTTCTCGTTCGAGATAGTTCTGATGATAGATACATCCTTAGTCTCAGCTTTCGATCTCAAGGACTGACTCATCACACTCGCATTGAACACTACAAAGGCATGTCTATAGTATAGTCTATAGTCTATAATCATGAGTCCAGACACCCTTGAACATATTCTATCCATCATGGCATCATGAGCAGCTGCCTTGTAGGGAACTGTTGTATTAACGGCAAATAAATTACCGTAATTATTATTTATTGTTTGTGGCACCAGGACACCATAATGAATTAATTAGCACTTTATAAATATAATCTCACTCTTGATTTTTACCCAAATAGCTTATAGCTATCTCTTTGATCATAATTATATACTTTATAATCTTGCTAACGGGTAACCTAATTAGGCCTAAAGGGCCCCAAGGCTTAGAATGTCCACGGGCCCCCGGCCAGGTTGTTACGCCACTGAGTCCAGTCATTGATCAGCTTAGCTTTCATAATAATTCTATCGTTCATTGTTGACTTATACTTGAACACGGCAACATTGAACACACGCAGCAGGGCCGTAGCAACAATGAACGTGGCCCCCTCCGAGCACAATGTCCGGGCCGACGGGACACCTTACAATGCAGACACCGGGATGCGGCATTTATTTTAAGCAACATACAGGGTTCATATTATAAACCTACATAGGCCTACAATGTACTTGAATTCCGTATTCTGAATTTACTTCTCGGTCTTGTCAGTAAAACCCACAAGGATTGTGCAATGGCTTCAATAGATGTCAATCACCTATAGTCACATCTTTCATTTTTTGGCACTTTTAGGGGCCCCTTCCTTGCGAGGGGCCCCCTTCGGTCGGAGGGTAGGGAGGGCAGTCGCTACGCCTCTGGCACGCAGTCACACACGCACAGACAGACACACGAGCGCACACACGCACATACACACGTTCACACATGTTATACGATGGTGTTTAACAGTTTTCTTATTCTATCGAAGCTCAACAACTACAATTTCCATCTCCACTATTTCGACTACACCAGAGTCTTCTCGAATAAAATATCTGAAAGAGTTGAGAACGCTCTTTGACTATGTCAACCTTCTTGGATTTTTACCAGCTGTGCATGACCGGTAAAGTAACTTGACTACAGAGCGGACACAATTTGATTGATTTATAGAACCGGTGTCAACATTACATTGACGACTTACGTCTGAGGAACACTAATTAAGAACTTAAAACCATTGTTGTGTGATGTTATGACGACTGATCGAGGGACATGATTTAGAACTGCATATTTAATTAATTAATTAATTAATTAATTAATTTGTTGTGTGAATGCTATAGGCGTCTTCAGTTTCTACTCTCAGCCGAGATCTCACGCCGCCTCCAACATCGTCGACTTCATTGAGAAGGCGATGGATCAGTCGCGCAGCAACCAGTACCTCTACTTCCTGCGACCGAGGGTGGCTGGTCTGCCCCCCGTCCCCGTCCAACTCCTCTTCCCTGTGTCTAGATTCACTTCCATTCCCTCTCTCAAACATATCTGTCGAGAATTCATCTCAACTCTCGTCCCAAGACGAGATCTCGTCGACCAACTTCCGCTGACGTCATCGCTCAGACGCTACATCAAAGATTCGAATTAAATATTCTGCACTAGTTCAAAATGATTAATAATTATTAATCATTCGTTGATCATTAATACAATCAAAGAAAGGTAATTACCGGGCGTACAGCATCAACAGGAAACTAAATGTCGACTATTAATACCAAAGATCATCTTATGTATACAGTATACAAAGAGAGCTCAGTAACTCTATCGAAAACAGGAAACTGGGTCAATGTAACTTTAATTCAGCCAATCACACCCCATCTTCCTGACCCAGTTATTACCATGGAGGTGAACACTGAACACCATAGTAACCAGTTGCGGTAATTAAAGCCTACTAATCTGGGAAGTGGCATAAATTATACGCCTACTACCATAAAGAAGGATGTAGCTGCTCCCAAACTTTTATTGGAAACCATGGCAACCAGTTTTCGACCGAGATATTACCATTGCATTGATTCGTGGACTAATCTTAACAACCAATAATTATTGTCAGATTCAAAGCCAACCAATTAGAGTAATGGTACTTCAACAAACCAACTAATCATGGTCAAAACTGACGTTGTGACCCAGTTTCCTGCAACGAAAGCACTGTGATGTTCATGGTGTACCTTGTGTTGCTTGGAAAAGGATGTCGTCACGAATATACTGACAGCCACAGTGTGTAGTTAAGTTAAACACTGGACAACTACATACATCACAAGTGTACAGGCCTATTTTACACCATTTCCATACTTAATGCATGTATTGTGAGTGCATTCATGAGCACAAGAAAGTCGACGGTTTATATCATTACCGATAATATGATTTTTATACAGTCTTTCGTCAAACTATTGGTTGTCAGAATGCTCAGGATGACCAGAAGACCTGTGCCTAGTTTCAGTGACTTCTTCTTCAGCTCAATGCTTCTTCCGTCTGTCCTCCTTCCAGTCTCGAACTTAGCCAAAAGAAACTATTGACAATTATCACTTAAAATATTTATTGTTGAACTGTAATATTTATTTTGTAACTGTTCCATTATTTATATGACTTTTATATTTATTTACGACTATTAAAATACAACAATTACAAACATGATCTTTTTGTTGTTTTCTCTCCGTCTCTGTATATATAGAATATATTTAGATATACATGTAGATACATAATTATATAATGAAAAATCCAAAATTAAATCGGAAATATACATTAGCGGCTGGGTGTCTTAAAATTTAACATTCATTCAATAATCCAAATCAGTCTGAAAATTTACAAAATTCCTAATGAGAGTGACACAAAGCATACATGATATTTATGCTCTTCTCTGACAGGATACGAAGCTATTTATAGTTTGTAAAAAAATCAGCATTGCAGCTGAAAAATCATACATGTAACATAATTAGGCTAAATGTGAAACTAAAGTGCAATTTTATTCCTGATTAAATCAATCCTGATTGCAACTTTGAATTTGATGCCTTAAGCAGTAGACACCGGTATAGTAGTTCATAATTACATGAAAAGTGTACATAATATATTTACATATTATATTTCATAATCGGTTAATCTGAATAAGAAACTTTAGACAGAAAGTCGATGGTTTGGTTAGATTTGACATCTGGATGTTTGTCTGGTGTTTTGCTGTTGAGATAACTTCTTCTTTCTGCTGCTGCAACTGTTGTTGTTGATTTCGTTGTTGGGGCAAAAGATTCGAAGTAGTCAGCAGCAAATGCGATGACATCCGAAGGTTTTCTTAAGAGAAGGAATTGAATGAAGTCACTGATGAGGTTTTGTAGATCTGGATTCTTACGCATGTACGTCGCATGATCAGCAACCAATTCCTCCTGCAGAACAGAAATAGATTCAAACGGTGAACAATTATTTTCACCATAATAACAATGTGGTGTTTATAATAGGTTGCATTATTGTACAGCGAATTCAAAGGATGCCATCCGCAAGTGCTATGTGAACTGTGCTCCAGGATTTATTTGTCATCAGGTCAACGAATGAAAACCACATTCACAATCAACTACTAAATTGTATGCACTGTAAAACATGAAAAGGACATGTGATTAAATGTTCGTACAAAACAGTTTTAAACATGAAAAGTAACTAATCATAATTGCAACCAACAGTGCAGTATTATGAAATCTAAATTTTAATATAAAACGTCATATAATTATGCAAGCTGGTGTTGAGGAGGTTATTGGTTAGACATGCAAAAAACAAATTAATGGTTCTCAGCATCAAAAAGTTAAAAAGCTTTGCAAAACGCTATTCAACAGATCTCTACAGATTTGACTAAGGTACTTGAAGCAAACAGATGGTAACAAAGGAATTCAAAGGATTCATTGAATTTAACTATGAATTCAAGGATGACATTCAAAGATGAATTCAAAGGAAGTGTTTCTCTAAAAATGTGCTGCCGAAGATCGAGAAGGGCATTTCCTACCTTTCTGTCTTCATACTTTGACCTCAGCTCCATGTCCTCTTCCCAATTCAACGGCTTCTTTGGAAAGACAGGCTTCCGCTCCTCATCAGCTGTACAACACACAAAAGAAAATTACAATACCATTATCAAAACATAGTAAACGCTGCTATACTGAAATAATGTCACCATGAGCAAACAAAAGCAATGTAAAATGAAACAAATTAGAAAAATATAAAAGTAAAGCAATGAAAACAAATGAAAACAAATGAACTTGATACGAAAACTACAATGTCGATGAGACAATGCAAAGCTAAAAATTTTAATGATGCAAATGTAAACAAAGTAAAAATTACGCAAATGAAGCCACAATGCACAATTAAAAGGAGATCTGTAATTATTCCCATCACCCAATTAAAACTCAAACATAATGCAACACGCGATTCAAATCCAATAGTAAACTACAACACAAAAGGAGTTAGAACTTTGATGAGAAGGAAAATAATTGGCAAATGATTACGTCAAAAAATTAATCAGCATAGACTTTTCAATTTTAAATCAATCAGCAAATGATGACATCAAAGTTTAAACTGTGGATGTTAATATCACGAGTGAATATAAAAGACTCTACTTTGATGTAAAATTACTGATCAACTATATATTTATAAGCTTATTAATCAATCGAATATTGACAGATCAATGAAAGAGTTTGCCAATCACAATTGACGTTAAAGAATTCAAATCGCACCGTGGATACTTACCAGTGTCTGCTGCTTCAGGAAGTGAAACAATCACCATGACAACCGGCGATCCAACTTGCAGTCTTTTCACTAAATGTCTGTGAAACACAGATTAAAATAAAATAAATTTACAAATCTCTCTCTAATCAAATTTAGCAATATCAAAATCAAAATATATTCATCCACTGTGTAAATAAAGGAAAACAGTTTTGTAATGAAGGAAATCTTAGAGGCAGATAAAGTCTTACAATTTAGTCAAATCTGGACACCCCTTTGAACTGTTTAACACCCATGGCAGGGTATAAAGTAATGTGACACATCAACATAATAATGAAATCCAATATAATGGAGAGCAGACAAAAACACCAATTGTAATAGGACAGTGCTTCTGCAAGATCTATAGACACACAGGTCGCGCCGCTGAGGGGGTTATGAATATGCGTGAATCGGAGTGGGGTGCCGTGACGTCGCATGCCTAGTCGACCAGCGCTGCTGGCATCTGACATGTCTGTTGAAACTATAGCATACCAAGTGTATTCGAAGAACCTAGATAGCGTACATTTAGTAACATCAGTAGGAATTTAAATCTGCTGTCGTATGCCAAATAGTCTTTTGTTGTCATAATTAAGCCGCCATTAAACTCCGGATCCAATATCTAATTAGGCTACATTAATTTAGCAGTCCGAAGTTGCCCACAGCTATCGTTTATTGGAAATATAATTTTAGATGTGAACGACATTAAGATGTCACTAACAAATCCTAGCATCAGAAATGATTAATCGAATGGCACTAACAAGTCTTAAGTGTACACGTGAATGACAGCCGGACATTCCCCCGGACATACATACAAACATACAAACATACATACATACATACATACATGCATGCATGCATGCATACAGACATACATACATACAAACATACATACATACATGCATGCATGCATGCATATATACATACATACATACATACATACATACATACATACATACATACATACAAACAAACAAACATACATACATGCATGCATGCATACATACATACATACATACATACATACATACATACATACATACATACATACATACACGCAAACATACATAGCCTACATATACGCACGTCTGTACGTATCTATGCATGTATGCATACATGCATGCATGCATACATGCATGTATTTATTTATATTTTGATGGATTTTGTCTATTTACGGGGAATGTTCTTCCTCGGGGGGACATGTCCGGGGTGATATGTCCGGGGAAGTGTCCGGGGAAGTGAAATGACCGACTATCCAGCTAAATTATACATTAATTATACAAAAATTATAAATTCATCCTACTCCTCGGGAAGTGTTCCAGCAGACTTAAAGATTGCCAAAATTATTCCTCTTCATAAATCTGGGGAAAAAAGTAAGGTAAACAATTACAGGCCAATCTCGATTCTTCCATACTTTTCTAAATATTTTGAAAAAATCATGCACAATAAGCTAATGGATTATCTAACTAAAGTGAATCTATTATCACCTAGCCAATACGGCTTTCGTAAGGATCATTCTACGTTTATGGCATTATTGGATATGCAGTGTAAAATTATCGACACAATAGATAATAATGAATTTTCTCTAGGAATATTTTTTGACCTGTCGAAGGCTTTCGATACTGTTGACCACAAAATTCTTTTGAAAAAACTTGAGCATTATGGAATTAGGGGTATTGTTTTGAACTGGTTTTCTGATTACCTTACAAACAGATCTCAGTGTGTTTGCTTTAATGGCTCATTATCTGGAAGTAAACGTATTACCTGTGGGGTCCCTCAAGGATCCATTTTGGGGCCATTACTATTCTTAATTTATGTTAATGACTTATCAAAAACCTCAAGAATACTCCATTTTGTGCTGTTTGCTGACGATACAAATGTTTTTATTTCGGATAAATCTTTGGAGTCTCTGTTTAAAAGAGCCAACTGTGAGCTTCAGCTAATCTCTTCTTGGTTCAAGGCAAACAGACTGTCTCTTAATATTGAAAAGACTAACTTTATAATTTTCCGCTCCCATCGCAAATCTCTGGGCCTACCCCCTCATGATTTTAGGATTGCCATGGATGGGAAATCTATCTGTCAAGTTTCATCCTGTAAATTTTTAGGTGTGTATATTGACCAACATTTGACATGGACGGACCACATCAACCATATATCTAGAAAAATTGCTAAAAACATTAGTATATTGTCTCGTGTAAGACATTGCTTACCCAGAACTTCTTTGGTTGGCCTGTACTATGCCCTAATTTTCCCTTACTTATCATATTGCATTATAGCATGGGGCTCTAACTATCACTGTCGCTTGAATGCATTGGAAATTCTTCACAAACGTGCTATCCGTGTGATATTTGGTCTGCTCTGGAGTTCAAGCACTAAACCTATATTTCTTAAACACAAAATTCTACAGCTATATGATATTACAAAATTGCAAATAGGACTGTTTATGTTCAGGTATCATCATCGTATGTTGCCTCCCAACTTTAATGGATTCTTTTCCCTCGGCTCTGATATCCATGACTATGACACCAGGTCATCTAATAGTTACCGGTGTGCCAGCGCAAGACTCAATCTTAAGCAATTCTGTATTAAATGCACTGGCCCACCGGTATGGAATTCTCTCCCTGAGGACATAAGAACTGCTGTTTCCATCAAACATTTTAAAAACAAACTAAAGTACTTTTTATATTTGTGTAAATTATAATGGGGACTTAAAAAGTTTATGGGACTGCCTCCTCCTCCCCGTTTGAATGAGATACATGCTTGACCTTAAGATGTTCTCAGGCTTTGCATTTACATTTGTTGTGTGGCCCTCTGTTATTCTGTTATTTTTTGTGAACCGCTTCATATTCAACTTAACCTGATGTATGTGGATTGGTGTCTCCTCGTCTTGGTGGAATTTTTGATCCTTCACATTAACCTTTGCAGGAATTAAGTTTGTAAATGAGCCAGCCGAGTCTTAGCGGGTCTTTTAGACCTTTGTCGGCTGACTCATTGACCTGCACTGATAATAAGTTCATAACAATTTTCTTGTTGAAATTTTATTGTTGTTAATGTCTGTTACTGTTATGTGAATATTGATGTGACTTGCAAGTCAATAAATGAATAAAACAAACAAAACAAAACGTCTTTTGCTTCTTAAATGTCTGTGAAACTGTTCAGCTTCGAAATGCTCAGAACATATGCGCGCTGTCTTTGCATTAAATGTATCTTTCCGGCAGCACATTGATATCCAGAGTTAGAATAACCCGTCATCTTTAGGAAATTATTGATGAAAATGATAAACCTTTCCTATGCACTACGTATTTTTCAACTGGCGATTGCACAGTTACTAGGTAGGCCTATCTCTATTTATTTGTTGTAAATACATCAGTTACACTGAATGTGTGGATTAATATTGGGCAGCTACACTGAATGAACTGCATGTAGGTTATACAATATACATGAGTCAGATCGACTAGGCATGCGACGTCAGAAACACCCCACCCCGAGTTAATGAGCCCGCTGCCTAAGCCAGCGGGCCAACCTGTGTATTGGAAGAACCTTGGTGCTTCTGCAACTATCTTTATTATTATAATGATCATTTTATCAACAGATTATAGTTTGATGGCGTATTATATAGGTGAAGATAAAAGATTCTGAAGAGAGAAGAAAGAGAGGAAAACACGGAATAACTGACTGGAAAACATCAGAGAAGACTTGAGTAGCCTGGAGATGTCATGGAACATGGCCAGGGAGTTGGCGATGGACAGAGATGAGTGGAACTGTGCTACCTAATGTGTATACGTGCACAAGAACGACTAGGCACTAAGTAAGCACTAAGTTCAAGGAATGTAGTTAGAGAGACTAATTTTAAAGAACATCTCCTAAATTGAAAAACTTGAAAATGAGCATAAATCCATCCCAAACCCATCGTTAGTAAAGAAACCTCTCCACGTCATCAGATCATCTTGACTTGTTGACAGAGATCTTTCAATGCAAATCACATCCACGTCATTCCCAGCAATTGTCTCCTTCTGTCCAACTAAAGCTCTCTTCAAACATTATAAAACAGTTTCATCAATTCATTTCATCAACTATCTATATAAATAAAAATGTAACGGCGTTCGCAGGAATCTTCCTTATAAAGGATCTTGGTAAGTCCTGCACCGATTCTTTTCAAAATTGCAGCAAAACGTTCCGTTAATATAGGCGCGGGTTTGTATAATGCTTTTTTCCTCAAATCTTTCACAACAAAAAGACAACTTTCACTTCGATTCCACCGATTCCGAGTTCAAAATGCGCTATACAAGTCTTGCGGAACCACCGTTTTCAAACGCGCCCGAATTGGGTCAAGGCATGCATAATTATTCACGGGTTGAATTTGAACTCGGAATCGGTCAAAACCACCGTTTTCAAACGCGCCCGAATTGGGTCAAGGCATGCATAATTATTGACGGGTTGAATTTGAACTCGGAATCGGTCGAATCGAAGTGAAAGTGTTCTTTCTCAAGATTTTAGCAAACCCGCGCCTATTCGAACGGCAATTTTTAAATTTCCGAGATCCTTGGTCCGAAAGATTCGTGCGTACGCAGTTAAATTTTTATTTAGGCCCTTATAGATATTCAACACATTCAATAGCGGCCCTGTTGCGTTCGCCTTTTCGCGTCGATGTCGGGGAGACACGGCGTGAGGGAGGAAAGGAGGGGGAGGGAGCGGGACGAAGAGGAAGGCGAGGGAGCGGAGGGGAGGGATGCAGGGAGGCAGAGGAAGGGACGGAGGGATCGGGACTGGGAAGAAGAGGAGGGTAGGGTGCAGGGGAGGTGGAAGGGAAAGGAAGGGGAAAAGGACGGGAGGAGGTAGAGGGGAGTTGAGGAGATTGGACGGGAAGGGGTGGGAAGAGGAGGAGAAGGGGAGGGGAGCGGAAGGGGAAAGGGAAGTGGGGGGCACGGGAGGGGGAGGAGGGGAGGGGAGTGGGCGGGGAAGTGGGATGGTGAGGGGAAGGGGAGGTCGAATAGAGGTAGGGACGGGTGGTTGGATGCTCTTTTCAGCCACAGCAACGCGTGGCCGGGTTCAGCTAGTTCAATAATATAATAACTATCTATAATAATAAAGAAGAAACTATGTGTGTCTGTCTGTCTGTCTGTTTGACCGGAATGCATTTCCACAGTTTTCGAGCTTTTCACTCCAAATCTTCACTAATGTGTCCGTCTGGGCATGAGATGCAAAGTTGGGAGGTTTTCGAATCTCCCCCACCATGGGGGCAAAAATGGGGGGCAAAACCCCCCAAATTTTTTCCCATAAAATTCAGGCATTGATTTCAAACTTTGCACCTAGACAGAGGGCCATCGAAACCACCCAGTTGGGTGGTTGGTGAATCTCCCCCACCACTGGGGTCGCGATGGGGGAGGCGAAGACGGCAGTTTTTTAAACACCTTTTAAAACGCTTGCGTGGTCTTTATATAATTGGCGAAAGAATTTCACGAAAACCCAAATTTCACGGGTGGTGTACAGGTGGTTAGGTCGGAGTGTGGTGGGGTGTTGTCGGTCGGGTGGGTGGGTTTGGGGGTGGGAGGGATTTTTTCTCTCCAAAAAATAAAATTTAACCGGGTGTACCGTTGGAGGTTGAAGGGGGGTGGGGTGGGGGCGAAGATGGGTTGGGGTTGGTGGAGGGGTGGGTTGGGATGGGCGGGATTGGGGTGGGGGCGGGATGGAGGGTAGTGTGAGGGTGGGGTGGTGGGGTGGAGGAGATAGGGTGGGGCGGTTGAACGGGGTGGGGTGGGGGTTTGGTGTGGAGGTGGGGGGTGTGGTGAGAGGTGGGGTGGAGGGGTGGGATGGAGGCGAATGGAGAGGTGGGGGCGGGTGGAGGGAGTGGGGTGTACGGGATGTGGCTTTGGGGGTGGAGGTGGCGTGGCGGTGTGGAGCGTGGAGGGGTAGGGTGGGGCGGGTGAACTGCGTGGGTGGACAGGGTGGGAGTTTGGGGTGAAGGTTGAAGGTGTGGTGAAGGCGGGGTGGAGGTGTGGCGGAGGGGTGGGGTGTGGCGGGTTGAGGTGTATGGGGTGGGGTCGAGCTTTGGGGCGTGGAGGTGGGGGAGGAGGTGGGGTGTGTGGTGTGGTTGGGCTGTTGCCGGGTTGAGGGGTGGGGTGTACGGCGTGGGGGTGGGACTTGAGGTGGGGTGGAGGTGGGGTGGAGGGGTAGGGTGGAGGCAGGTGAACGGGGTGGGAGTTTGGGGTGGAGGTGTTGTGGGGGTAGGGTGGGTGGAGGGGTGGGGTTGTACGAGGTGGGGGTGGAGGTGGGGGTGTGGTGTGGTTGGGTTGTGGCCGGAGCGGGTCGTATCCTAAATTTCCCGGGCCACGCCGGGTACCCCTTCTAGTAATATAATAAAAATAACTATATAATATAATAATATATAATCTGCTTCTACATACACACAATGCTAGTAGCACTTATGAATAAGTAAGTTGGTTCACTGTAGTTTTCACGCAATGCATTCGAAACTTGAAGATTTTGACAACTACAATTCCAATAATTTAATTGATCAAATCATCTTTAATTGGTTAAATTACAAAACATTTAAAATAAAATTAAAATCGATGAGAAAGAAAAGAAAACTTGGTGTTGACGTACGTATGAACTGTGGCAGAGATTAATCTCAGAGTCAAAAGACAGGAAATTCATTTCTTTCAAATCAATTCCTTTCTTCGCGAGTAAACGCAGCAGCAGAAAATTACTTCCTAAAACAGAAGTTATTCATTCAATCAAAACCGGTTATTATGCTTTAGACAAACAAACCAAATAAAAAAATGAACACACAATAAACGGCAATTACACATTTGAAGTGAGTAGCATATTCGTTTAAATAATTAGAAACAGTAAGGATATCTGCACGAAGATTGTTCCATACAGTGGGACAAAACAACTGAAAATGAAACTTAGGCTACAATCAGATTAAACAATGAGTTGAACAGCTCCAAAAAACAAAATTTATCCCCACTGTATTAGATAATTAATTATAGTATTCAAGGATTACTGTTTTAGACAAGTCAAAATGGTGTCGCATACAAAAACCTAAAACCCTCTTTGCTCAACATTTGCATTGTTTTCCCAGCCACTATTACTCATCATCATCATCATCATCATCATCATCATCATCATCATCATCATCATCATCATCACCATCATCTTCATCGATTTTATGATCTCATGCTTTTTATGACCAATTGTAACTTTACCTTCTGCAATAACACCTTCCATGTCCTGTGCAGAATATATTCGCGAAGATTTCGTGGTTTCCTGTGTACCACAACAAAACCAAAATTACATTCATTTCCTGTTCTGATAATATTGTGCATATGTTCAAATTTATGTGACTGTCTCTGTTCCTTTATCTCTATCTCTGTCTACCTCTCTCTGTCTGTCTCTTTGTCTGATTCTCTTGAAGGCAAAGCTGAATATGAACCTATGCAGCAACATAATTGTGTACCGGTATACATAATACAACTATACATGCACATAATGTTTATGCATGTTCAAGACCCTAGCCAAACTGCTTTTTATTTACCGCCTATGTACCTCCTATTCACCTCTAATGTATCTAAATTTACGGACAACATGATATCTTTGCCTTTGCGAAAACTAAAGTTTGTTTATCTGTTCCTAGCAATTCCATTGAAATGCAATTCTGAAATCGTATAAATTGTTTAGCTAACACTTAGCAGATCAATGGTTTTGTGATAGAAACTCTTGTAATTAACATTAACATCACATGATGAAAGCTTCAAGTGTGATTAAGTTTATCAACTACATTACAAGTACAGATGGACTGAATTCGAGACACCGGGTTGCAATACAGTGAATGTCTATTTTCCAGTTTAACCAACTATCCCTTGGCATTGGAGAGGAGGAAGTAAAGTACTTTAGACTGGAAGAAGCAATTACAACTGGGAACTGGTCCATCGTTTAATGCGTAGATTATATCTTCGTCATCTTCACTTGAGAGAGAAAATTAATCGAGAGATCATTGTTCTGATTATGGAAAAGCCAGACTTAGATCAGCTGCTCTCTTGCAGCTGCATCACCCAAGCCGACATCAATAGCAACGGCAATGGCATAGGCACTGGCAGTGACAATCACACTGGCAATAGCACGGGCAAAGACCTATTAACTAAATGCCTCATTGAAAAGTCCAATGAACTAATAGGTAATTTGTTTTAAAAGGCATCATAACTGGTTCTTAGGAGGTAACCAGTTATTAGTAGGAAATTGGTCATTTATTCGTAATTAAAAGGTAACTAGTTATTCATAGGAACCTGGTAATGAAGAGGCAAACTGAATATTCAGAGATAACTGGCAAATACAAGGTAACTGATAATTAAGAAGTAGCAGATTAATTATTAAGAGGTAACAAATCATTCAGAGGTAACAGATTATATAACAAGTCAACTCTTGATATCTAAATGGTAACTAAAATTTAGAGACAATTGCTTATTAAACTATTAGAAGTAATTAAACTCAGGAGTAAATGGAAATCAAGAAGTTGTTATTGACCTCTCCTTGTTTGATGGACATGCTGATGACATATTCATCATCGTTTCTCATTATCGTCGTTTTTCTATCGATTGGATGATTAGCCAACTGCGCAGAAAAGCAGAAAAGAAACAACACAATGAAAATCAACACAGAAATCACAATTAAAAACAATAAATTACTGTAATCTTCATTTTCAATATTTTTTTTGCAAATAAGATCATATTAATTTTATGATGACACAACATTCAGACCTAAAGTCATTGCTCAACATTATCAATTGTAAAAACTGATGAATATAAAGTTCTTTTATAAGTTAGTTCTATTCAAATGTGGACAATTTGCTGTTTAAAATATAGAGACAAGTTGCAAAAAGAACTTGGAAGAACATTATTATCAGCAAAAAACAAAAATGCCAAACTAACTTAGCATCAAATTCTTGACATATCACTCCCCATACTTTAGAAGTTTAGATATTTAACTGAATTGGCTTTAGTGTTGAGAGAATTAGTCATTCAATCAAACCAATATGATCCAGTTCACATGGAAGATGGAGAATCACAACTGGGATCATTTGTTAACGACTGTGGGACGTGGTAAGCAAGCAGTCAAGTGCTCTACTAATATAATGAAGAGAATAAGTTCACGCTTCCTTACATGATAATTTTATGGTAACTTCTGTGTGGTGACTTTGAGCACGCCATTAACTCATAATTATTCGATTGAGCGCATCTGAAAGTTTTTTAAAGTGGCACCATATAAATTTACGATTACGATTATGATTGGTTCAAAAGTGTTCAATAGACACATCATGCAAAGTCATGCTTTTTCTGTGGTTTGATCTGGCAGAATAGAATGACCTCTCTCTTAAACTGCACCTGTACTCTAGTTCAAGCTTTGACACATTCCATGAGCTCTTGAAAACTGTTCTTTTTGTTTATGCTAGAGTCGCAAGCACCACTGAGTAGTTTCCTTAAAGAGCTGCTATATAAATACTTGAATGAATAAATGAATGAATGAATGAAAGAATGAAAAAAGACTGTGTCTTTCCATACCTTCAAGTATTCGTGGTGATCTTGTTCCAGCGTCTCAAGCCGCTTTGAAACAAAAGCCGTGACGGAAGTTCCGCATGGAATGCGTTCATCAATTGTTCCATGGCTGAGCGCATGCACTCTGAAGCATGGCTCTCCATCGTAGACGGATTCAGTCACGGAGACGGTGAATGTGCCGACTTCTTTGCCAAGGTCAGAGAAGGTGACAAGTTGATCGGTGAAAGACAGACCTTCAAAGTCATCATCATCTAGGGAACAACAAGAAGAACAAGGATCCCACTCAGTCAAGTAATGAGTTCAAGTTCATTTATATCATATAAAGTTTCTCTAATCTATATAATTAATTATTCTGCTTCTTACTTCTATAAAGACACATCTGGTGTCACCTGGTGAATGATCTTGAAACAACAGAAACTTATCAAACAAGCAACTTCTGTTGCACTTTGATTTCTTTTTAATAAATCAAAACCATTTTAGTTCTATTAGCCATTATATTAATCAATGACGAAGAGGAATGACATTGACTATCGTATGATGAGGCTATGAAAGCTAGTATTTCATAGCAAAGGCCACCTATTCATTCGTTTGTTCATTCATTCAAGAATTTCTATAGCGCCTCTTCACAAGGATTACTCAGAAGCATCCCAGACTCTAAAATGACAAAAAAACAGTTTTGAGTTCAATAACAAATCCTTCAGTAAAAGCCAAGGAAGCAGACGTAGCTTCTGTGGGAGTTCATTCCAAACCACTGGGCCCACCATGCAAAAGGTTTGATTCTGCATAGTAGCAATTTGTGCGATTGGAAAGGTGGTGGCCTTGGATACCCGTGTAGCAACAGAGGTTTCGCAAGTAATTGGAGGCTTCCCCAAGCTGACATTGCTTATTAGGTTAGCTACATGAACTGTTCTTAAATTTCTACTATATGTACCATCTTCAGTTATGATCAGCGCAGATCTTAAAAGCTTTTAAGATGAACACTGTTTACCATCAATCCTCCCATTTTGATTCAAACTGAAGGCATTCATGGAGTTACCGCAACTAAAATTACATTTACTGTAATTTAAATAATGTAATGTAAAAAATATAGATTACTCAGTGACTGAATGAATTCCATTGCTTCTGAACTCGGTTCTTTCGTCCTGTGATGAATTATGACCCGCTCAACATCTGATGATGTCCTCCCGTCTTCAGATAATGCTGAGCTGCTTCTACTTTTCGACATTCTCTGATTTCAGACAAATTTTTGCTTCCATCAATACATTAATCAACCAGTTTCTTACAATCTACCTCACGATTGAGTGGTACAAGCGTTTGCATATTATATTGATTAAAGTCACGAAATATAAAACTAGTTGTCTTGATGCAGAATTTAAAAGACTTCAGTGGGACAGACAACGTAATATACATGCAGCCTTTTTTTGTGAGTCTAACAACAAAATGTCTAGTCAAACAGCTTATAGAGTGGTTAAATCCAACGCTCAGTAAAATGAATGCATTCGTCAAACATAATTATCAGAAGCGTTTTAATCTTGCGGTTCTACATATCCATGCAAGCCAGCAAACTTCATCTAACAAACATCTACAAGACCACCAATACCTGTTAGACTCTTAATTCCAATATGAAAGCAATATTTTCGACTGCTATATTAATTAATTTACAGAAAACCTGAACATAAAAATATTTATTTACTAAAATCACTATGGCGATCTAAGATGGCGATCAGCACCGACCTTGTTTCCGGTCAACGCAACGACGTCGTATCATCGCTAGAGGAGGTTCATGAGCACCTTGCGTCATACGGACATGTGTCTTTATCTAGCGCATTTTTACTTCTGCATTGGACCTATCTCCTAAAAGCATTGGATACAAGATTCTAAGAAGTGAAAAGAATGTCGCATAATTGAAACGGTGAGATATCATAATTATGCTGATACCAATGTATTAATCACAAAAACATTTATTATATTATGGCGACACTTCATAAGAGACTCACCAGAGGCGCCCCAATCGCCCTAGCGATTGAAACCGGAATAGGCCTAGAGCAAAAAACGATTTCAATGGCATAATAGGCATAATATTATTCCGAAATAGAGGAACGGCAAAGAAGTTAGTGTCGTATATTCAAGATGCTGGGTGATCTATTTCAAAAAGTTTGACCGTTCCCCAGCGAATCTGCTGTGATGTGCTGCACTCCGGATGCTCTATTGTTGCCTACTCGCATTGTGCAAGCACTAGGCCTATAGGCCTAATAATAATATGTTGTGATTGAATATTGTCGGCAAGAAGTTGTGATGGCTTAACCTCCAATCATTTTCCACTTTCCAACCACTTCATTTAATTAGTGACGTGTGCAACTGTGCATGCTCTCCAGCATGGTGGGCCGTGAGAGTGGAAAGACCAAAACTCGTATTGATGGCTTCTTGAGAAGATTCACAAGAGTCGGCTACTGAGGCTTAGGCCTACATACATCCTGATGCTCTTATACGGCTGAAACTTGTCTTCATGACACGTTGCTGATAAAAGCATTTCGTTCAGAAAACCAACTCCAGGCCAAGGTCCTTAACTTGCCTCTCCCACCGACTGCAACAACATCTATTATAATATATATATACATACATGTATATATATGTATATAACTTTTGTCGAAGGGCTCTCAACTTCACCCTCCCCATGAAAGACTCGATAAATTTAAACCAGAAATGTTATTAATTAAATACCGTAATTATATAGAGCTACATCCACTAACAAATTCGACCAAAAGTGCTATGTAGCCATACTGTCAATACTTATGTTAATAATAAACATGTAAAACTGTTCTTTTTGGGCGCGCTGGAGTCGGGAGCGCCTCTGAGTATTTTTTTACTTGAAGGAGCGCTATATAAATGTCCGAATGATTGAATGTAGTATAATATTTTCTTTATTGAAACAATCCAGTTGACAGACCACAACCGGCTAGGCCTACAGTGTAGGCCTACATTAAAATGCATGCAATTTAAACATTATTATACTTTACAGCTGCAGAATACATAAATCTTAACTAGGCTACTAACAGAACAGACAATCTACAATACACGGCGCTAATAGTAGCCTACAAAGCATGTCCGCCTTATATGAGGCGCGAACTCGTTGTCTAATGCGCTACCACCCCCCCCCCCCTACCCCCCCCCCCCCCCCGGGCCCCCACACCTCTACAGGCAGGCCTATTAACTGAAAGCTGTTGAAGCACTTGAGCACTATGATAGACCTTCGTAATAGAGTATGTATACAAGTAATATATTAATACAAGCATACATGTGTAATAATTATAGTGTAGGCCTATACTTATTTCTTTATTAACTGCTCATGCTCCTCGGCTGATTATGTAATTTGACGATAATGTCTACTTTTCATCGCATTAATTAAAGCCTAT
Organism: Lumbricus rubellus; assembly: GCA_945859605.1. Lineage (NCBI taxonomy): Eukaryota > Metazoa > Annelida > Clitellata > Crassiclitellata > Lumbricidae > Lumbricus > Lumbricus rubellus. The sequence goes on along the minus strand of OX243811.1, from coordinate 714,609 downwards.
TTAAAAGCAATGCACAGGTCGAATATACGTAGGCTACATGTATTAGCAGAGCATTAATTCATCCAATCTGTTCAATGAATGAATCTGGGTCACACAGTGAATCGATAATAACTGTTTATAGCTGTTTGTACATGTATGTATGTGCACTTGTATGTGCACTTGTATGTACATGTACATGTATGTGCACTTGTATGTGCTGTGCTTACAATGTGAAATCGAATCAATCGATAGCAGATGACACAATTTAACATTTTTATTAGGACATAACAACCGAACAAAATGTCATCATATTTATTAAAAGCAATCTCTTCACAGACGGACGCACTGACGGATGCACGGATGCACGGATGCACGGATGCACGGATGCACGGACGAACGGACGCACGGATGCACGTAGCCTATGCATGGACGCACGGACGGACGAACGGATAGAATCTGACTGTTTTCAGCTGCCAATGGAAGAAAGCAACTAAAATCAATGACTAGCGTTAAATAGAAGCATATTGTTTTATTACTATTTTATATAAGCTTAAACAAATAAATTTGCGCTGACATCACTAAGTCTTGTCAATAGCAATTATCATTAATTTTACATCGTTCAAATGCATTCATATCTTCTGCCAACGCCAACTTGAATAAAATAATAGCAACTAAATAAATAGATAAATTATTAATTAACATAAAAATTATGAAAGTAGAATATAACTTGAATCCATCAGTGTTCGACTAGTGTTTTACCCGGATGGCGCCATAGAAGCTCTGGATTGAATTTGTCAAATTATCATTATTATAATTATATCACATGGTTTTGGTCACGTGCTCAAACTACACGTAACTGACCCTAGGACTACAAAAGGTAAAATAAAACACTTCAGATTAATTTTAAGATGGTGGGCTAACCATTCTTGAAGAGTCTTCATGTTCGAATGAATGTCTCTTTCACTGCGCATGTACATGTAGGCTACATTGTACAATTGCACTTGTAGTATAACTGCCCTTCAAAAGGTCAACGAGATCAGAAGAGTTCTACGATTAGTGGAATCCTACCAAAGTAGGCCTACCAAAGTACCAAAGTAACAAAGTACCAAAGTAACAAAGTACCAAAGTACCAAAGTACCAAAGTAACAAAGTACCAAAGTACTATCGCAGACTTTCAACTCAGAAATTACGACTAAGTCTGGCTGTATAAGAGACTAAGAGTTCTCATCACATCTCCAGTTATTTAATAGGCCTAGCTAGTAGGCTAGTGGTTTGAGTTGTAGTAGCAGCAGCAGCGGCAGCGGCATAAGCAGTATAGGCTACTCACATGTATGCAATAGTCATGTTTTAGTGGCAGCAGAAGCAGGGCCGGATTAAGCAATGTGGGGGCCTGTTCGGGAATTTTTTCGAGAAAATCATACCATTTCATCCGCCCAAAAAGTTGATGACCTTTTTTTAGTCATCTGGCGAAATTTTGCGGAAAATAGTCGTTTCGTCGAAATTTCATAAAAAAATTGTTTTCTCGCATTTTGTGGGGCCCCCCTAAAGTGTGGAAAGTGTGGGGCCCCCTAAAGTGTGGAAAGTGTGGGGGCCCCTGTTCGGCCGAACATGTTGAACATGCCTAAATCCGGCCCTGAGCAGAAGTATAGTAGAAGTAGTACTAGTTTCTATTTTATCGACACATTGTATTAACGACGAATATGATTCGTTTTGCCCGCCGCCTTCAACCAGACTTTGGACTGACCTTCTCTCCAGTTCAAATATCTGGGTGTATTATTAATGCACATAATATAATTGATGCACAGCTTTCAGGTAAACAGTTTTAATTAGAGGCATACGAATTAGACTCCAATTAAGCAGACACCAAAGCTCCTTCCGCTCCCGACGATTCGACGATGTGTGAATTCAGTCATAAAAATATCTTGTGGTGCTGTTACCATAGCGACAGCACGCAGAGGAAATGATTGGAACGATGGCGCTTCTAATGAATCGACGAACGGATGTTGATCCGAACAAACATTGCAGTTGATAATTATACATTGAAACGATACATTGATATAAACACCGAAGAGGAAACGTTGGCGATTCAACCTCCATCTATCTGTCTGTACGTCTGTCTGTGTGTCTGTGTGTCTGTCTGTGTGTTTGTCTGTCTGTATGACTGTCTGTCTGTCTATCAGTCAGTCTGTCTGTCAGTCTGTCAGTCTGTCTGTCTGTCTGTCTGCCTGTCAGTCTGTATATCAGTCAGTCTGTCTGTCAGTCTGTCTGTCAGTCTGTCAGTCTGTCTGTCAGTCTGTCAGTCTGTCTGTCAGGCTTTCTGTCTGTGTGTCTGTCTGTGTGTCTGTCTGTGTGTCTGTCTGTTCGTCTATCTGTCTGTCTCATTCTTAAATCCAGACCGTTTCGCCACTGTTCACTTCGACGACAGAGTAGTTTCGCTATAACTTGGTTGTATGGAAGTCGGAATTACGACGAAACGATGATGACAACTCCGTTGCTACTTTCTTCTTATCTTGATTTGAAGAAGAAATGTTATTATCGTGCTGCTGCACTTCGTAAGACAGATAGTTGCTGTGAATGTCGTCGAAATATCTCAGAACCTGTTCCTCATCGTTTCCAAAGTCCTGCCTCCTCTCTTCTCCAGACTTCTCCACTCTTCCTCCTTCTTCTCCTTCTCTTCCTTCTCCATCCGATTTGTGTTTCGAATGATTGAACGTCGGGTGTGTGAGTTCGAGTTGTGCCAGTGGTGGTGGTGCGGGAGCCATTCTCTTCGATGGTGGCTGATGAGTACCAGTCATTGCACCAGACAAAACGTTTCGATTCGATCGGTCAGTCGATCTGCCTGTGCTGTCCATCAGATGACTGACCCCCATGATGACCCCTGGTGGGTGTCCACTCACCCTCCGTCCCCCAACATCCCCCACCTCGTGAGGTCGAAGCGAACCCTGACCGCTGTCCGCTGACGCTTTGTGACCGATCGATCCCTGTGATGTGTGATGATGATGATGATAATCTGTGGTTGATGAGGATGAAGTGTTCGATTGATGATCGGTGAGAGATGAGCTGCGATCGGATTCTGCGATGGCACTGTCAGCCTCTGATCTCGATTTCTTTCCTTCGTCTTTGAAGTAAACGTTGGAGTTTGTGTCGCTTCTCTTCACAACGTCATCATCGCGGTATATATAGTCGATGGCGGAGGCGTCGTTGAGGTCCGCGCCGTGGTTTATTCCGACGAAGTACGGCTCCAATCCAAGATCTGAATCTTGGAGAGTGTAAGACAGATTCTCCAGATCAGAATGCGGTCCAGTGCGTTTCGCATGACTGCTTTTGGCACCGCCTGTCCGAAAGCGATCTTGTCTTAGATGTGCCTTCCACCGGTTCAGCTGGGCTTGCTTGTGACGTCGATAGCATCGCAGGATGAGTGCCACTGCTAGAAGGAAGACGACCGGAAGGACCCCACCGAGGCCGAGAAGTATGTAGGAGAGGACTTCGACTGTGACGGCACCGATGCGTGGCGGTGGAGAGATCTGGTAGAGAGGTTGAGGAGGTGCAGATGTGACGGTTGAGCTCATAACAGTATAGATGAAGATATTGTGATCTTTGAAGTTGGGTCAATTCCGATCGAATCGAAGGTTCTCTTGTAACTCTATTTTCAATCTGACACTACAAGTTTTCTAAAGACGTCGTATTTCCTCTAGAACTGTGCGGCTAACGCTGTTCTCTAAAGTTTCAACAAAAGTTGACGATGCTGGATTGATCTGATCTCAATCGTAATCATAATCGTAATTGTAATCTAATCGTAATCTAATCTCTCGAGATTTTCACAGCGTTCAAAGAAATCCAAATCACGGGCACCAGCTTATTCACAAGCGCTCATCAACACCAGATTGATAGACAACCTCGTCTTAAGTTATAGTTCTGGTGTTGGCTGACTTCTACTCAACGACGATCAACTTAAGACGGTGACTTCTCCACATGTTATCCTCATCTTATATATACTCCGTTCGGACAAAAGCCGTTCGATAAATCATCGACTGAAACAATAGCAATCCCGAAATGCTCAGCTTATCCACTACGTGACAACGACGACGCAGGTGGACGAAAGACAATCTCATTCATACACCTGAATGGACTTCAACAGCAACAGGTATACGACCTAAACTAGAGATTGTGATGCACACCTTGCGCCAGAAGAGACAGAAGAGGCCGAGAGAGACAGAGGTGCACGCGCCAAACGAAAACTATTCTACCGACAACAACGACAACAACAACGACGTTGAATGCTCCTTTGTGGTCAGTCTGCTGCTGCCGGACACGTGGTCATCATCGTGGTCATCTTCATCATCATCGTAGTAGTATGATGATGATCACCTGCCAACTGCAAACATCTTCAGAATCCACGACGACGACATCTAGCGACGATGCATCGCAAGAATAACTGACGAACACATCAAGAGAGAACAGACTGCTGCTGTGCTTTCAATGCCCCACCCACACATAAACACACATACAGACACAAACACATACATGTACACACACACACTCACCCACACACACACACACCCATTCATCCACACACACACACACACACACATGTACACACACACATACAACCTCACCCACACAGACACACACCCACACACACGCATGCAGACACACTCACCCACACACACACACACACACACACACCTATTCATCCACTCACGGTCCAGTCATATCCACACAGCATATGGGAAATGTAAATATTCAGTCTATTTACACACAAGCCTATACAACTCTCTGCACAGTAATGCAAACAAAAAGACATACATGTAGATGTACACACAAACACACACACACACACACATATAAACACATACAAACACACCAACACCCACATGCATATTGCATATATATATTATAATTATGTACTAAAAATGAATTGTGATTCATAATGTGAATATGATCGAAGCCAGTGCGTACAAAATTACATTCTAAGCGATCGAATATTATGTCAATTATAATTTCAATTATTATTATAGGCATTTAGATGTATGTGTATATAATATTATAATTATGCATAGGCAAAAATTTAAAACCATGTACTACATGCATAATGAGTTCGAATCCACATAATTTATTTTAATTAATGCATAGTTGAAACACGCGTGCAAACAATCATTAATATAATATTTATGTCGCACGTGAGAGTTTTATCATTTTGTGTCGCCATAATGAAGTTGTAAGCATATATATAAATTCATGGTAGAAAGAATCAGCTCATGTATATAATTATATATATATATATAATAATATTATTATATATACAATTAGGATAATACATGTGTGTAACTGTATATATATATATACATACATAGGCACGTTGGTCTTCTATGACAACGGCTTGCTGTTCCAGTAGACTTGCCGTTGTCGCGCGTCTGGGCACATCACGTGACCTGTCAGCTGTCCAAGAAGACTTACTCTCTGTCTGTGTCTGTCTCTCTCTCTCTGTCTGTCTGTCTCTGTCTGTCTCTGCCTCTGTCTCTGTCTGTCTGTCTGTCTTTCTCTCTGTCTTTCTCTCTCTCTCTCTGTCTATTTAAATCATTCTATCTATCACCAGATGGCGCATTGCTCATCGATCGACCTCATAAGTGCTGTCTTGACCTAAGAGAGAGAGAGTTAGTTGGTTGGTTGGTGACTCTGGTTCGACACCTGGCGACAATTATTTTCCGCTCCAGTGATGAACCGCCGACAGTCATATCGCTGCAGGTGCTGCACAGCATGCGCCGTAGACTATTAATTTTATAGACCTACATGTATGCTAGTAATTAAGTAAGTAGAGTGAACGTATACCTAGTAGGCATGGAAATGAGCAAGATTGAAATTGAATGCAAGCGAATGAGTGAGCGATGTATCAATTTAACTTCGTTTGTAGCTAGAAAGTAGGTTAGCAAAAAGGACCTAAATTACTTAGTGGTTTTTATTGCAATTATTGATTTTAAAAATAAGAGAATTTGTGAGTATGATTAGTTCAACTTTTCCACACAACAATACATCTCTTAGACTCATGACCCATTGATCCAATTCCGCTGGAGCGCTTGGAGTGCCTGGCTATGCAATGCATACAGATATGTGATAATTATAATTACAGGTAGGCCTAAAGTAAATGGTAGGATGGAGGGGATGGGAAGGTGGGCACGCAGGCAAGGGCATCAGACTTTATTACATGGAAATAACTGGGTAGCAAAAACATTTGTGGAACAAAATTAATTAAATTCGAACGTGATGCTGAAGACGACGACGAAGGTTTAATAATAATATTATTATATTCTTGTTTCCTTAAAAATCTCGTTTAGTTGTTTGGCATTCAACAATAGCAGTGCTAAAAGAGAAAAAAGAGGTGCCTGGACGTTCCTTACCTTTCCAAAAGAAGTGTCAGGACACCCCTTACATTTTTAGGTGTACTGGCCAAATAAGTGGCAGGATGGCATAGAGATTTGAAAATAAGTGCCAGGACGCCGTCCATGACCGTCCTGCCACACTTTAAGCCCTGAACAATACATATAGGAAGAGATATCTGTGTTTATCTATATATCCATCTATCTATCTGTCTGTCTGTCTGTCTGTCTGTCTGTCTGTCTGTCTATATGTCTGTCTGTCTGTCTGTCTGTCTGTCTGTCTGTCTGTCTGTCTGTCTGTCTGTCTGTCTGTCTATATGTTTCTCTATTTCTGCCTGTCTTCCAGTCGCTCTCTTAATTTCGCACTCCCTTCTCTATCTTTGTCTCTGTTTCTGTTTCAATCCGTCTCTGTCTGTCCGTCCGTCTGCATGTCTGTCTATCTTTCTCTGTCTGTCCGTCCATTTGTCTGTCCATATCTTTTTCTGTCTCTGTTTCTGTTTCGGTCTCCGTCTCTGTGCCTCTCTTCATATGTTTCTCTGCCT
>OX243811.1:701833-707514 GCA_945859605.1 Lumbricus rubellus | reverse complement strand
CCTATGTCTGTCTATCTGTGTATCTGTATCTGTCTGTCTGTCTATGTCTGTCTATCTGTGTATCTGTATCGTCTATTCTCTGCTTGTAATCTGTCTCTTTTACGCTCTTTACCTCTTTCCATCTTTCATATTCCCTCTGTCTATCTGTGTATCTGTCTGTCTGTCTATGTCTGTCTATCTGTATACATGTATGTCTGTCTCTGCTTGTAATCTGTCTCGATGTTTCTTTCTCTTGCGCTCTTTACCTCTTTCCAGCTTTCATATTTATTCCCTCGTCTATCTCAGACTATCTGTGTATCTGTCTGTCTGTCTATGTCTGTCTGTATCTGTCTATCTTTCTGCCAATCTCTGTCTGTGCGTCTGTCTCTCTGATTTTATTCATAGCCACATTTCAAAAGCTTCCAGCATCTTGGTGTCTTCTTTTCTCATTGTCCATCATATGTCTCTGCGCCATTATAACGTGACACTCCATATCAATGTTTTGACCATTCTGATTTCTATTTAGCTTTCCTCATAGCAATTATTTCCATTTTAGGAATTCCTCTTTACCCATGACTATTCTTCTTTTTATCTCTTTGTGACATTTGGCGTCGCTTGATATTAAGCTTCCCAATTAGCAAAATTCCTTTACTTGCTCTATTTCTTCTTCATCTACTTTTATACATATAGTTGCTTCCTTTTCCTTACTGATCCTCATAACTTTTGTCTTTTTGATGTCAATTTTCATGTTGTATTCTTCAGAGGTCTCATTTAGTCGATCCATCATTCGTTGCAGATCCTTTTCATTTCCTGCCAGCATCGCTTGATCGTCAGCAAACCTTAAAGCTCTTTTCTGTTTTCCTCCTACTTTTATTCCTTTTTCTGTACCATCAACTGCCTCTCTTATTAACTCTTCTATGTATATATTAAACAGCAATTGTGACAACGGACACCCCTGCCTCACTCCTCTGCCAATTATTTGTCCCTGTTTTGAATATTCTCCTTCTATTCTGACTCTGGTCTTTTGACATATGTACGGATTCCCAATTAGCCTTCTATCTCTCCAGTCAACCCACAATCCCACATCCTTCTCAATCCACCCATCAATTTCCTCCAATCTACTCTGTCAAATGCCTTCCCCAAGTCTACAAAGCATATGCGAACTTCCCTTCCATGTTCGAGACATTTCTAAGGGCACCGATGGCATCCCTAGTGCCTCTGCCTTTTCTAAATCATCTTTACTTTACCATCACCTTCGAAGCATGACTGTGTTAACAAGCTTATGGTATGATGCTCCTCACATCTTGTTGCATTTGTCTTTTCTTTATTGAGATCATGATGGTCATTGACTGGGTTGGATCGTTCACGTTTTTACGAAACTATCTTAACTAATTTTATATCCTTCTGGTCTATCTCTTCAATTTCTCTGTCTGTCTGTCTGTCTGTCCGTCCGCAAGTCTGCCTGTCAAACAGACAGAGTCTGTCTGTCTGTCTGTCGGTCGGTCTATCTGTCTGTCTGTCTGTCTGTCTCCTCTCTATACCTCTCTGTCTGTCTAACTCTGTCTGTGTCTATCTCTGCTACCTACGCCATCTCTTTACGGCATCAATTATCTGTCATTAGAGACGAGATGTGTCTTTGAAGCTAATTCTCAGTTCTTCTTCGTCTTCTTCGTCTTCTCCTCTTCTGCATCGTTCGTTCGTTCGTTCGTTCGTTCGTTCGTTCGTTCGTTCGTTTGTTCGTTCGTTCAATGTTCATGCCTCGATGTCACATCATCGTCGACGACGACTGAAGACATCTAATTGACCGGCTAATTGTAACTCACTTAGAAGGCATCCAATCCCATTCCTTCCATCCTTCCTTCCTTCCTTCTTCTTCTCTCGTCCACTTTTTTTCTTACTCTTCCAATCGGAAATCTGAATTCTAGAATTAACGGTTTCTAAACGTCGTGTTCAAACAAGTTTTTGCTATGATGCTGGAAATCTTTCTTTGACTTTTTAACCTACGTTTTAGAAGTTTGAAACCTCAGAGTATATCAATAGGTTCGAAATTCCTTGCACTAAGCACCCAGCTCAGATGAGACAGAATTCCAAGAATAATGCTAAGTAAAAAATGGCAATAATAATAATAATAATAATAATAATAATAATAATAATAATAATAATAATAATAATAATAATAATAATAATAATAATAATAATAATAATAATAATAATAATAATAATAATAATAATAATAATAATAATAATGTGTTTCTGTGTTGGGCACTACAGAACTTATCGGCCAAGACACTGAGAGGCCAAGGGCCTAATGTTTGAAACGATTATTTACTCGTCTGTACATGATTGTTTCAGTTTTTGAAGAAATAAATGTACAATAATAATAATATAAAAAAATTGAAATAATAATAATAATTTTCTGCATTACTTTAAGTTTCAAAATAGACATAGGCCTAATTATGATGGCGGCGTCTTTGCTTTTCAGTTGCAATATTTTCCTTCCCTATAGCTTGTTCACAACAACCTCAGGATGGTAAGGATTGCTATAGAGTTCAGACAATATTTTAAGTAGCCTAGCCTAAGCTGTCTGAGCAGTGGTAAAAATCTACATAAAATTCGCTTCTTTTCTCGAGAAAACCTCACAGACTTCCAAGCATAGAGTTCATATGAAGACATTGGTCTAGTTTGACTGAAAGATAGGCCTATTATGATCTTCAGGTCTAGATTGTGCACGTTGTCAATTATTCTCTCATCTGTGAAATTGTTAAATCTAGATGGTCGTCCAATAACATTATTGTTATAAGTAGGCCGATCCAAGGTATCTGTAACCACTGTTACAATGACAGTTTGATTAGGTAGCCAATTATAAATTAGGCCAGCAAAGCGCAATTTCTGATAGGACTAGTACTGGAAATGAAATTAATGATCTCGTTACACTTGATTCCCCTTGGTATTAATTCCTTTCTATTTACTTGAGTCATCACTGAGCAGCTGAAATTAATTCTGAAAAACCAATTTCTTTCCTTAAATAACTCAGATTCTAAAGCGACCAAATTTCCACCAGAACTTTAATTTCTTGCAAGTTATTGGACTTCAGTCTCCGGTTTCTTTTCTAAAATCTCTTTTCTAAATGAGAGAAAAAACATCGGAATTTCGTAGATTTGACCGCAAAATGCATCTTTAAATAGGAATTAGTTTTAGTTGCATTCGTGATATTCTTTGTCATTACATTTTAGCACGTTGTCGTCGTCGTCGTCATCAGTACTAGGCATTGTTATTGTCGTTGTTATGGTCGCTGTCCGTATATTCAATTTTCGTGCCGTATTTTATGTAATTATATATAGGTCTATTATTGTATATATTATAATTGTATAGCATATAATATATATTTTAACATATATATATATATATAAATTGTAATGTATATAATATATTTATATTGAGCGTATGATGTAGGTGATGAAGGCTGCTGGACTCGCCGACTGGCTGACTGACTTGCTGCTCTGCTGCTGTGGCCGGCTGAGCCTATCGCTGGTGAATTGGTTGTCAGTAGCCACTGGTCATCTGCTGGTCATCTGCTGGTCATCTGCTGGTCATCTGCTGGTCATCTGCTGGTCATCTGCTGGTCATCTGCTGGTCATCTGCTGGTCATCTGCTGGTCATCTGCTGGGCATCTGCTGGTCATCTGCTGGTCATCTGCTGGTCATCTGCTGGTCATCTGCTGGGCATCTGCTGGTCATCTGCTGGTCATCTGCTGGTCATCTGCTGGGCAGTTGTTAATGCTTGGGCAGACGTCGTCGACGGAGATGACCAGAGGGGAGATGCACTAGCAGCAGTTGCATCCTCATTATTATCATCATCAGCAACATCATCGTCCTCATCATTATCATCATCATCATATGCAACAGCAGCATCATTATCATTATTATTATCATCAGCAGCATGATCCTCATCATTATCATCAGCATCAGCATCATTATCGTCAGCAGCATCATCAGCAGCATAAACTGCAGCTACAGCAGCAGCTACAGCAGCAGCTATAGCAGCAGCAGCAGCAGATATCTTGTCATTGCAAAAGTATGGACAGACAGCATCGATCTAATTCTTATGAATCTATCTGATTTTGATTGCACCGTGTGTGTTTCATTCTCTCTCTCTGTCTCTGCCATCCTCTGTCTGTCTGTCTGTTTCTCTCTTTATTGTCTGTCTGCCTCTCTCTCTGTTTCTCTGTCTGTCTGTCCGTTTCTCGTTGTCTCTGTATGTCTTTTTCCATTTGTGTCTATGTGCCTTCCTGTCTCTGCCTCTATTCAATGTTCCTCTTTCATTACTTTTAAAATTATTATTATATTATTATAATATTATTATTATTATATTATTATTATTATTATCATCATTAGTATTATTTTTTTTTTACCCGAAGTATCTTAGATCCCTCGGGATTTCAAATAATTACCCGGAGACTTAAAAAATTATATTGTATGTATGTATGTAACTATGTATGTATGTATGTATGTATGTATGTATGTATGTATGTATGTATGTATGTATGTATGTATGTATGTATGTATGTATGTATGTATGTATGTATGTATGTATGTATGTATGTATGTATGTATGTATGTATGTATGTATGTATGTATGTATGTATGTATGTATGTATGTATGTATGTATGTATGTATGTATGTATGTATGTATGTATGTATGTATGTATGTATGTATGTATGTATGTATGTATGTATGTATGTATGTATGTATGTATGTATGTATGTATTCATGTATGCATGCATGCATGCATGTATGTATGTCCCAGTATGTATGTCTCTCTCGGTCCCTCTTCTTCCGCATGTCTCTGTGCGTATATCACAGTCCCTCCCTCTCCAAATATCGCTTCATACATACATGTTTATGTCTTTGTATAATTATGTATCTCTACGTCTGTCTGTCTCCGTCTGTCTCCTACCACATGTCTTTGCATGTATGTCTCAGTCCTTCTCACTGTCTGCGTGCCTGCACTTGCCATCATAAACCGCCTCCTCGTCGTCGTCGTCGTCGTCGCTGAGTGGCGCCACTGATCACCTTACCTTTGCAGGTGCTTCTCATCGTCGTCGTCGTCGTCGTCGTCGTCCTCCTCCTCCTCCTCCTCATCCTCATCCTCACTTCAAATACTCCGACTGTCAGCGTCGTCGTCGTCTGCATGATGGTAGAGACAGCAACACGCCACGCACCACATGACACTGATCACCACCAGAGACACTGATCAACACCAGAGAAGACAGCATCACCAGAGACAGCAGCACCAGCTCGAGCACCAACATCAGCAGCAGCAGCAGCAACGAATTCTCCATCACATTCAACGCCAGAAACTGTTGCAGGTAATTAATCAGAGAAATAATAATTCCACGACATTTGTTTCTCCGATTTTTATTCTTTTACTCATTAAACTCAGATATATCTCGTCGACTTATAATGAGCTGCACGATGTGTGTGCACATTTTTTGAAATAATAATTATGTTGTCGATTTGCTTTTCTTTTGATTAAACGAAATCTGAGTCGAAATTTGAAGATCATTTCTCTTACAAGACGGCTTGTTGCTTTAATGTTTTCGGAGGTAATATTTTTTAAATGAAAACGATTTTCGAGTCGTATGAACTATTTGTTTAGAATTTATTTGTGATCGTTAGCCTTTTATTGCTTCTATTGAAT
>OX243811.1:684333-696833 GCA_945859605.1 Lumbricus rubellus | reverse complement strand
GACAGAGAGACAGAGAAAGATGGAGAGACAGAGAGAGAGACAGACAGACAGACAGACAGACACAGATACAGAAAGAAGAGTGGAGAACGATATGAGTGTAGTGAGGGGATAATGTATAGAGATGGAGCAATAGTGGTGATGTGCTTCGGGTGATACGTCTGAGTTACTCCTCCGAAGTAATAGCACCGACTCCTCATGCTCATCAGCTGCTACGGTGATAGCGATGGTGAGAGCTACGGTGGCTTGAGTAGCAGACAGGTGAGCGACAGAGGAGGAGGCGGAGGAGGAGGAGGAGGAGGAGGCAGAGGAGGAGGCTGGAGCCGTGGACGCCCCCGGTGATGCTGATGCTGATGCTGCTGCTGATGCTGGTGGTGCTGGTGGTGATGGTGATGGTGCTGATGCTGGTGGTGGTGGCAGTGGTGGTGCCATGGAAGCAACATCATCATCATCATCATCATCATCATCATCATCATCATCATCATCATCATCATCATCATCATCGGTGGCTATGTCGTTTCCTGTCGAAGAAGACACACTGCAACTGCGGCAGTCGTCGTCGTCGTCTGCTGCCAGGTAAAAACGTTGCCATGGAAACCCTATGACGGCGGATGAGGAGGATGAGGAGGAGGAGGAAGAGGAGGAGGAGATTGGAGGCCGGGGCTATTAGGCATCGCTCGCTAATCGCACATCACTCCTCAACAACATATATACATATATATATATATATGACATGCATTTATATATACAGGGTGGCTCAAAAAAAAATGTCCCACCAGGAAAAATGCAATTTCTCCGCAGCCAATCGAGATTATTCTATGAAAATAGCAGGATTTATAGAGGAAAGAATTTGCAACAATCCCTAAAAATCTCAATAATAAATCTGTATTACTTCAGAAGTTACAGCTGTGCAAAAATAGTTTTTCATTTTTTCGAATTTCCGCAGAATCACGTTCCAATACATGCGATTTCTTTTAAGATTTTTTGGCAAATTACAGCAAAAAAAGTGATGATGATGTTATAACCTCACTACGAACTATAAAGAAGCTGTTTATGAAGCAAGCTATTAGTATTTGGTGATATTTTATATATTAAGGTCTCAATTTGTGAATCCCATACTGAACGTCATGGACAAAGTTTCTGCGGAAGATAAAATGGGAATTCAAACGTTGCGTGAGCAGAGACTGGGACATCATGCGATCATGGCAAAATCCCCAATGAAAAGAGGAAACTGAGCACAATGAAGGTTATCTGCAAACGTATTTATGTAACGAAGGTCATGTGTCGGAAGAGAGGCAGGAAGTGGTCGTGTGGTCTGATGGAAAAAGCGCGATATTCACGAAGTTCGCTTGGTAGTCGAAGGCATCAAGTTTGCAAAGCACATCATGGTTTCAGCATCAGCTATGCTGGCGTATGTTACGACTGCAAGGAAAGACTGCACTTCATTCCATTCAGTAGGCTAAATGTCAAACTTACCGAGTTACCGTTAAACTCTGTTACCCAGACTCATTGAACACTGAAGATGTGTTCAAACATCTGGTGTTATTTTCCTGCAGGACGGTGCGCCTGCTTGCTCGCACGGCGAGGTTGATTATGATGCGCTACCATATTGCCATCAACTGCAGTAAATTTATTGGCAAAGGTGACTAACAACCTCGCCAGACCTTAGTCCTCTTGCTTATCACGTCCGGGGAGCTATGCTGGAACGATGCAAGACATTTCATCCCAAGTTGGAGAACATTGGCTAGCTGAAGGATGTCTTGCTGCTGATGTGGGATCAGTCGTCGCAGGACTCGATACACAAGCCCATACTGAACTTCACAAAGAGTATTCGAGGTCGTAATAAAGCAGGAATTGGACCCTCTCATCATACTCTAAGATAAACTGTAAAACAGAATTCTGAGGTCGTAATGAAAGTGATATTATTTGGCATGAAAATCTACAAATGACGCTTATTTTTTCGCGGATATTTGAAAAAACGGAATTGAAAGTTTAAACAGCTGTAACTTTTGCAAGCATGAAAAGTCTCAAATGAAACTTTCAGGGATTGTTGGAAATTCATTCCCCTACAAATTGGGAAAATTTCGTAGAAAAATTTCAATCCATTGCGAAGTTATCGCAGTTTTTCCGGTGGGACATTTTTTTTGAGCCACCCTGTACATGCATTCGTACTAATATATAATATATCTCTATAGTAGGCTACATGCATAATTGTGTATATGCAATTACATATATATCTACCGAAAAATATATTTATGTATTCTTATATAATATATCGAATACATCTACAAATATAATTATGTATGTGCATATAAAACATATATAAATATATATGTATATATATATTATATTGCTGCGTGTAGATATGGAAACTTTGCTATGGCTTCTGACGTCGACGTCCACAGCGTTGCTGCTGCTGCTGCTGCTGTCGTTGCTGTGTGTTCTCTGCATGCTTGCTTGTCTGCTGTCATGTGAGCGCTTAATGAAGCAGGTTGAAGTCAGCGCTGCTGCTGCTGAGACTGCTGCTGTTGCTGTTGCTGCTGCTGCTGTTGCTGTTGCTGCTGCTGCTGTTGCTGCTGCTGCTGCTGCTGTTGCTGCTGCTGCTGTTGCTGCTGCTGCTGCTGCTGTTGCTGTTGCTGCTGCTGCTGCTGCTGCTGCTGCTGCTGTTGCTGTTGCTGCTGCTGCTGTTGCTGCTGCTGCTGCTGCTGTTGGTGATGATGATGTCTGCATTGGCAGATCAGCCACCAGAGGATGACTGAGGAAGGGTGGAATAAAAGGAGGAGATGGAGGAGGAATAGGAGGAGGAGGACGAGAAGAAGGAGGATGTGGAGAAGGAGGATAAGAGGAATAAGAAGAGGAGGTGGATGAAAAGGAAGACGAGGGTAAGAGGAGGAGAAAGAGGAGGAAGAAGAGAAAGAGGAAGAGAATGAGAAAGATGAGGAGGAGGTGGATGAAGAAGCGGGGTAAAAAAGAAGAAGAAAAAGAATAAAAAGAAGACGAAGAAGAGAAAAGAAAGAAGAAGAAGAGGTTGAGGATTATTGGGAGGAGGAAGAGGAGGCGCAGGGAAGGAGAAGGAGAGCGCGAAGGGAGACTAACCAGAGAAGAGACAGACAAGGAGGATGAAACGTAGATGATGGAGATGGGAAAGATGAGGGAAAAAGAGAGATGAGAGAAAAAATAAGAAGAGGAATATGAGGAAGAAAGAGGCAGAAGAGGGAGAAATAGTGAGAAAGAGGGAGAAGGATAGGAGAAGATCACCAGAAAGAGGAGGAGCATTGGAGGAATGAAGAAGACAACAGCGAAGGAGAAGAAAGGAGAAGGGAAGAAATAAAGAAGAGGAGAAGGAGGGTGTCGAAGAGAATGGGAAACAGAGCAGAGTGAAGAAAGGAAAGAGGGACAGGAAGAGAAGGACCACGAGGAGAAGGTGGAAAAAGAGGAGACGGTTGAAGAGGATAAGAGGAGGATGAAGGGGAAGTCGAAGAGAAGGTTGATGAGGAGCAGGAAGAGGAGGTTGAGGAGGAGAATAAGGAGGAAGAGGAGGAGGAGGAGGAGGAGGAGGAGGAGGAGGAGGAGGAGGAAAAGGAGGAGGAGGAGGGTTTTTGCCTTTGCTATCAGCTGACATCATATGAAAGCAAAGCCGTAGAAGTGAGACATGCCGCCGTCGCCACAGCATCAGCATCAGCAGCAGCATCAGCATCGTCGTCATCGTCATCGTCGTTGAAGCGTCATTATGAAAAGGAAAGGAAATGAGAAGCAAGGGAATCATGATCACGAGCAGAGTGAAGTGGAAGAGGAGGATAAGGTGGAGAAGGATGTGGAGAAGGGTGGAGAAGGGTGGGAAGAGGATGAGGCTGGAAGAGAACAACGACTGGCAAAAGTACAAAAGGTGTTGGATTGGAGACAGCGGCAGCAGCTGAGGTGGTGGTGGTGGTGATGGTGGTAGTTATGGTATCGGTGACATGATGCGACATTGGTGGAAAAACGAGGCATTAAAGTGAGAGGAGAAAATGTTGAGACGCATCAAAAGATGAGACTGGTAGTTAAGGGAAATGTTGGTTTCAAGTAGAATAGATTAAATAGATTCTGGTGATAAATGACGAAAGGGTTAATTCGATTCTGGTGATGGGAAGCATTCGAAATAGAAGAAGATGAAGACATAGAAGAAGATGATTGTGGTAGAGAACTGGAGATGATGATGCAGCTTCAAAATACCAGAAATGACGAAATAGACGAAGAATTATGAAGACTGACGAGAGAGAGATGAAGAGAAATAATGACATGAATTCAAAGGATGTTGTCAACCCCTTCTATCCTCTAGTTGACCTCCAGTCTCCTCGGTAGCTTTTCAATATCGTTCATCAGTAGCCTAGTCCTATCCCTACTGACTTAACTGACTTTAATCTACTGTCTAGTTAAAGTTTCTATTCTGCAGTCTTTCACTGTTTTACTTCAACGACAACGACGACAGGTTAATAGGATATTATATCAAATCCAACGTAAAATGAAACAGCAGCAACAACACGATAATGTCTATCCTTGCATTAATCACAGCAACTACCACTCTTCTCCACAACTCTAGTCAACTCCTACTACTACACTAATTACAGCCTATCTCGCCACTCCTTCTCACACTCCTGCCTTCTCTCTATCTCTCTTTCGTACACGCAACCCTCGATCGGCCGTGTCTAGACTAGGCGTCTGGAAACGCGCGCCAAAACGCAGCTGCTGTCTGGCTGGCCGCTCGCGAGTGTACAAACAATACATTGACCGCTGCAGGCCCTACACTATATTATATCAGCTTACAGATGTAATGATAAGGATGTAATGATAATGATGTTCTCATGGCAGATACAGCAGCAGAAGATATGAGAAGGATATTAGGGAAATCATCTCTTGGATATTCTGTCAGATCGACAATTACCATCGATTATGGTATCGTAGTCATAGGCATGAAAAACAATGACAACGACGACTAGAACGACGACGATGATGATACTGATGACGACGACGACGACGATGACGATGATGATGACGATGACGATGATGATGATGATTATGACGATGATGTTAATTATTATAATGATACTGATGATGATGCTGGTGGTGGTCGTGTCTATGACTATGATCATGAAACTGTTGCAAGTGTTGATGATAATGGTAATAAAAGCGAGGTTGAATGTGATGAATGTGATGAGTGTGATGAATGTGATGAATGTGATTGATGTGATGAATGTGATGAATGTGATGAATGTGATTGATGTGATTGATGTGATTGATGTGATTGATGTGATGAATGTGATGAATGTGATTAATGTTATGAATGTGATTGATGTTTTGAATGTGATGAATGTGATGAATGTGATGAATGTCATTAATGTGATGAATGTGATTGATGCGCAGCGCATGTTTCTTTAAGTCTTCATTCAAACAGAGGTTTAATCATTCGTTCTCATCGTCTCATCGTCTCATCTATTTATTTAATTCGTAATAAAGATGCGAAATTGGTATATTATTTTTCTTTTGTGGTCAAACAAGATCATGGTCGCTCGCAAGATACAAAGGCATCGTGTAGTATCATCTTCAGAAATGCAAGTTTAGGGAATATTTCATAGAGGTTTCTAAAATAATGTAAAGTTGTCTGTTGCAATTAACTACGTTTCATTAGTGCTATTAGTGACTTAGTGCGAATAAAATTGTTTTCAAAAAGTAGTAGTTAGAAGATAGATGTGTCAATTTGCAGAGGGAGGCCCAGCGTCCCCTCTTGCAGGCGACCATGAACATTGAACAAGACTACAATGTAGATATGAATATCGACGCTGAAGAATAACATGGCAAATGTTTAGTCGCTTAACTGATGTAGAAGATAATTAGGCCACACTCATCGATCGATGGAATGCTAGCTGAAGAAACGCATTGTTTCATTTGTTTGCGCATACAATGATCTTTTACAGATCTCTGTATAAGAACTCCATCGCAGAAGAGCTTCAAGGTATCGGTTTTTTAGTGGTTGAAACCGAGATTCTGATGATGATGTTTAGACGCAATGATGACTTTTCCGTATACTTATCAGGACGATTGTTACAAGTTACAACGTAGGCTATACGTCAAAAAGATCTAAAGAAAACGTGACAATTGTTTTTATATTATAATTATTATTGTGAGTTCCAATCATTAATGGAGAACCTATTTAGAGTATAATTCACATCAGAGATGTCCAGATCTAACTGCACAAGACTACAATGTCATTCGAAAACAATGGTCTGGTGAAATAGACAATCGAAGGAAGAAAAGAAGGTTCGTCGTATTATTGGATGTGTGCATTTATTCATGTGAAATAGATAATAGGAAGAGAAGAAGGGTCGTCGTATTATTGGATGTGTGCATTTATTCAAGCAATAGTCCACGATGAGTTTCATGTTGCATTGTAGACAGGTAAACGCGACGGTAAAAATATTTGTGAACAAGTTGCTTTTTGTCAGTATGTTGATTGTCAAAACATTTCTTTGTTTGATTTTAGGTTCACGATTGGTTTCTGTGATGCAGCTGAAGTGAGAGAATTTCTTTCTTTCTGACAAGAACTGACGAATGCAAAACGTTGATTGATGAAATGGAAGAAGACAGTGGTCAGGGGCGGATCCAGGGGGGGCTAATCCGGCCATGGCCCCCCATTTAGAAATGCCATGTATCGTGGCCCCCCCCCCTATTTGGTTTCAGCGGCTGCTGAAATGGTATGTTTTTTCCCAAAAATTTGGCCGGATGACTAAAAAAACAAAAAAACAAAAAAAAGAGCATCAACTTTTTTGGCGGATGCGAATTTTTTGCCCCAGACCCAAGGTGTCAAGAATTTTTTGGCCCCCCCCCCCGTCCAAAATTTCTGTATCCGCCCTTGACAGTGGTAGCTGTAGCAGTATGCGGACGAGCTGCAGGGTAGTAATTGCCAACATCTTCCGTTAGCATTCCAATTCATATTGCTGCTATTGTTGTGGTTGCTGTGCTAGTGGCTGTGTTATTGGTGGTGGTGAGGCTGATGGCATTATGGTCGTAGAAATGGTGGTTGTAGGTGGTCTGGGGATGAGTGATGAAAAGCAGCCGCTGCTGCTGGGGGTATTCGCCGCTTTTGTGATTCATGCAGTTGTGTGTTTGCTGAGAATTGCATAGTCACAAAGACGTCGATGTCTCCGGTTAAACAACGACTAATGACTGAAGAAGACGCAATACGACAACGACTAATGACTAAACGGCAGGCAACGACAAACCGATGATGATGCGGCGGATGTCATTTCGTGCATCTTGCTTGTAGTCTAATCACTTAATTATCTTTGTCGGGTGTCACTAAAAATAATCTAATGCTAAAAATAATATCCGTTGCATCTCCCCATGCATGTCTTTCCGTCTCTTATCTTTAGCAATCTGCAATAGGTATTAAGATCTCTCTTCAAACAAACATTAAACTACACAGTGTAATGTTAGGTGTCCATGATTTCTTTTGTCGGTTTGACCTTCTTTATAACGATTCACTAATCACACAACTAATTTTTTTAATATGAAACAGAAAACATTGAACATAGCCGTTATTTTCTCATATTACTTTCTCCTTTTATGAAACTACAACATTGTGTAATGTAGAAATTGTTGTAAGAAAACTGTTTGATTCCTAATTATTGCAATGTATCTGAGTTGAGTCTAAATAGTCCTTAAGTTTAACCTTGAGTTCTGGATGCACCTGCTAAGCCATCTATAGAAGTTGTCGTAAGCGCCAACTTCCTCAGAATTACTCTGAGGTCAACCGGAAGTCGTCTGCTTACTATTCATGACCTCTGCGTCACGTCAGAAGGGTTGTCAACTTGTCACGTGATCGGTCAATCGGTTTCTAAGCGAGATGTTCTTGAAGGTTCCTTCCGATGCGAAATATTTAGAGGGGTTTAATTTGTCCTTGAATCTTCAATTTGTCTAATCTGATTAAATCTGATTTGCAATCGAATCGAAGGTCAATTTTAAGTTAAATTATTATTGCAGTAAAAGATGATGATGATGATGATGATGATGATGATGATGATGACGACATCGACGATGATGATGAATGTGACAATTTCTATAGCGCCGTTTCTGAGCGTATTGAAGCGATCGAATCGCTGGTCTAATAATCCATCCAAGAAGATAGCAGGGCTTTTTAACGTGCAGTTGTACACAAAATGTGCAGAACTTCTAAATGGATTTGTGCAGTTGTAGAAGCACTTCTGCACAGTTAAAACTAGCAAAAAGGTCATTGTCCTCCTATTGGAAGCAATTTGCCATGGAGGATGTGAAGAAAAAGAAGGAGTTGTGCAGTTGTAAAAATTCCACAAAAACAGCCCTGGGAGATAGATTGGCTACAGCCGCCATAAAGTCTAATCATTCGCATAATTTTCAAACAAAGGGATTCTGAATCTGGATGAAAGAACAATTATTTGATGCCGAATAGATGATTCTGATTCAAACGATGTTTCAAATGTTGAAGAGTCTCTTCTTCTTCTTCTTCTTCTTCTTCTACTTCTTCTTCTACTTCTTCTTCTTCTTCTTCTTCTTCTTCTTCTTCTTCTTCATCTTCTTCTTCAAATTAGACTAAAATGCGTCTCTGCTGGCGTCATATGATATCATGGCCATTTACTATAATACGAGCAAAATAAATAAATATATTAGAGTTCTATCTAATTCACGTAGGTGTAGGCCTATTGTTTAAACGCAAACATCGCTGCCAGTCAATAGATGGAGCTTAAACATGGAATGATGACACTATATATAGAGAGACTAGATAGATATAACATATATATCTATAGCATATAATTATATAATATAATATATATATAATATAGTATAATATAGTAAATATACCCAATTGAGGAGCAGGCCAATCGCAGAAATGTTGGAATCTCTCATCAGTTTCCACAGAGACGACGTGACTATCTATCACCAGACACCACAGCATGGAATAGAATTAGTTTCAGTTTAACGACAATCTTTGATAACAAAGCGTCGCCCTCCTCCTTCGTCCAGGCTTTGGACTGGCACTGTGAGAGTGCAGACAATGGTGGAGAGAGTACTGCAGAGAGTATAGCATAAGCCTACATGTAGATGTAGATATGCTATATGTAGGAACCGTGTAATAATAATAGTGGCCTCGACCCTGTTACATTGTAAGTTTTCAATGAACTGATCCGTTGAGAACCTTCACCATCGCTCCTCGGTTCGCATGTGTAATATCTCGTCATACAGTTACTGTAGGCCTAAGGTTTTCCATGAACTGTCCTTAATTGCTAGCCAGGGATCTCTTAAAGAAGAGTATATACGGTCGTTTTGACGAACCTCGACGTGCATCAACTGACTTAGGGAGGCGCATTGGACATACGGATGTACCGAATTGAATCAACAAGTCTTAGTCCAGGTCAAGGCCGTAGCCAGGATTTTATTTTATGGGTGTTTTAGTGGCGGCGCCAGGATTTCAGTTTTGGGGAGGCTGAATTTCCTGGAAAAAATGGCTTTTTTATTGGCAAAATTTTCTGACGACCTTTGTTTTTTAGTCATCAACTTCAATTTTTTTAGATCGAAATTTAATCTATTATTTCATTTTGGGGGGTGTTTTCATGGCTTTATTTCATGGTTTTTGCATCACGAACTAGAAAATGTAATAGATTTTTCTGCATTTTTCATTTGGGGGGGTGTTCAAACACCCAAAACCCCTCTGTCTACGGCCTTGGTCCAGGTTCATGTATCCGATCCTGGACAATCTGCTCAAACATCTGAGAAGGATCGTCATTAACAGATCCATTCAATGATTTACGATGATCCATTAAATCCACGAAAATTAGCCTGCAAGAAACTTTCCACGTTTAGTCTGTCTCTGTGTCTGTGTCTGTCTCTGTCCCTTTCTCTGTCTCTGTCTCTATCTCTGTCTGTCTGTCTGTTTGTCTGTCACTCTGTCAATCGTCGTAGCCATCAACGACAACTTTACGGCCAACTTCGTTTACTGGCGCCACAAGTGAGCAAGTAAGCAGATTCCGCTCGAAGCATAAATTATACATAAATTATGCATAAATTATACATAAATTATGCAGAAACGAAGAAGAAGGCAGACTCGACAACAAAACGACGATTTTTATAATGAAATGCGCAGATGATCTCGACCACAGCAACTGCAGGTGGGTGATGTTGAAAACCAACTTCTTCATTCAATGTAAATATTCAAATTTTCATTGCAAATCGAAATGTTAATTCATAAATAATTGTAATTTTAAAGTTTCGTTGCGTAATCGCAATGCAATATTTTAGTATGATGTCAAATGGTCAAAAGAAGATTTCAGGGTTCAATGTTTCTCACAGAATATTCAGCTTACAGCAAACTATTCTCAAAACTCTGAACAGAGATAGAAGGCAGAGCATGTCACGTCCTTGAATTGTTTATTTATTTATTTCTCGTATTTGCCATAGCGTCCCTTCGAACTTTATACCCAGAGGCGCTCCCGACTACAGCAAGGGCACTGCATCGGAGTTTCACGCCGAAGCGCACAAGCAATTGCGAGCTAACGACTTGCTCAGCTCCCTACGTGGCGGCTTGAGGTGGATTCGAACCTGGAACTCTCCGGCTCCAAGTCATCGAACCCACCACTGCACCACCGAGCTCCACACAAATTGTTATCAGTGATCTGCATCAGAACTCTGTGTTCTAGTCTCTAGCAACTTTGGTTGGAGATCATCGCTGCACTCTAATAAAGAATGGAGATTTGTAGGTGCCACTTTTCCACACTTCAACCCGTCATGCTTTCCCGCGTAATGAACCATCGTATATAGTCTTATATCCACCAAAACACTTTTTCTTTCATTTGCTTGGTTCAGCCGTATACTAGGCCTAATGGCGTTCAGTGAATCTTATAAAAGCGATGCGTTAAGTTGGTTCGCGCATGCATAATAATTGTAAACAGTACATTTTCAAACTATTAATGAATTAAGATGTTTTAATCAATCGCTTTATCAACGATTAGCTCATCTATGTTATATATACTATATATTTTTAATTCATTTATAATGTCCAATCACAAAGCGTTCCAGTTAGGGCTAGGTCTAAACAAAGCAGACCCAGTACCAGGGTGTGTGTCGATTAGGATGCTTCAGGAACCATTCCTCAACTCACTGAAAACCAAAACATAGTAACTACGTTACGGGTGAGTATACAATGCAAGGCAGATACAAAGACAAGGACAAAGACTGAGACACAGAGAGATACACGGTTAGACATACAGGCGCACAGAAAGATACAGATTTTAGCAAACAAAATATCCATGCATCCGTATGATGCACAGATAGCTTGAGGTCTAGAGAGAGGCACAGATATAGTTAGAGAGAGTGACGATGACAGAGAAAGGAACGGATCTAGAGAAACGTTCTTCCCTTTGTTCAAATCGAGATGGCTTAGAAAGTGACTCTGATCGCTTAAGAAGAAGACACTTTCTACAACAGAGGATCTGCCCCATGGATTCCTACGCTGAAACTGGACGACTGCTTTCGAAAACTGACGATCTTGAAAAGAGGATCCGGGTGATTAATGCACTGTTTATTCGCTATCATAGTCCTATGTCTTCATTTGCATATTGTACATTCAGTCCATCCTCAAAGAAGAACAACTCAGTCATCTAGGCTATAACTCCGAATGATCTAGTTTCAATACGATTTTCCAGTCTCATGTACCGGTAGCTCTCTTTCTGACTCCTTTCCCCATTCCAGCCAATTATCATCTTGACTATACTTGCATCAAGTTGCATGAACTTAATTGGCGGAGATGCGCGGATATCAAACGCAGATTCGTTCGTTGAGAGAGACTTATACAGTGCCGTGCACCATGACAAAATGACTATTCAGAAGTGCCCTCACTGCCCCCCTCCAGCTCCCCTAACTCAGATGACAAAGTGAGTGTTTCAATGTCTTATAAAAGGTGCATGCAGTCTAACAATCTTCAAAGATTCGATTTTAGATTGCGTTATCAAGTGTCTCTGATCCAATATCATAATATTATTACTGAGAAATGCGTTATTTGAATCTTTAAAAATAATAGATATTTAGATAGACCTCTAAATTAAGATTCGTGCAGAGAAAACAAAGAGTCCACCTCGAGATGCAAAGCGTAGACACCTACATTTTCGTGGCCAGCAAAAACTGAGACTGGCAGCAAAGGTCCCGCAAGTAATAATTATTTATGGACTATGCGTTCTATGTGACAAAAATGCAGAGAATTTGTCCCACTCCATTAATTTTCATGCAATATCTCGCGACTCCCACGGTCCAGCCTGATTGCCACATAATAATAATAATATATGGCCTGTAATTCACTCGTTTAGCTCTCAATTTCGTCCACGAAACAACAGAAGTAGACTCTTTTCTGCAATGGCGTTGATCATGTTTTACGAATCTGAAGCCATTCTATCGTTTGACAGACGAGAACCATTTCAAGCGCGCATGCGTGCATACATTTGCAT